>CM076575.1:963052842-963392234 GCA_034641835.2 Pinus albicaulis
ATTACCCTTATTTGCCTATGACTTTCACTAGTTATATTGAGGTAGGATCTCCTCAATTTTTTCACTTGTTCTATGAGTTAGGGCCTCCTTTCACAGGATTTTGTTGTAGTGGAATTGCAAACCCAAACTTCCACTTATTTTTTTGATTCAATTTTTTCTCTAGTCTGACACCGTATTGATAACCGACTCCCAGGGAGAATATTCCTAGGAAATTCATCTCCATTTGTACGTACCAATTTAGGCGACTAGGATACTTCAAAACTATGTGCCTCTTATAGTCTTTGATACCTAGCTTTGAGTGCAAGGTATAGAAAATATTGATGTACTCAGGCACTTTTTAGTCTTTATCTTGTAATAAATTTGTCCATCTCATGTACTGGTCATCATAGTTCCCTACAAGTCTGATTTCATTAAAAAAATTGCCCCAAATGGGCCTACATTGAATATCTAAAACTTCTTTTTATTTTTTTTCACCCAATAACCTTCCCACCAATATTTGACACGACAAAGTTCTTTCAAGGGTGCAAACATGATCTTTTCATTGTTGGAAAATGATCAAATACAATAATATCCTTTTAACAGATTTAACCATTTCTTCAAAGAATCTATATTTATTTTTCCTTTGAATAAGGGAATATCAAAATTACCTTGTACCTTGAAGGGTGTTGCACCTCCATAAATTTCCTCTTATTGAAGGTGCCTCAGCCACTCTTGGTAGTTGTTGACATATCTGGGCAAAATTTTCTATAAACTAACTTTTGTGCGAGCACTTCCTCATGCAAAAATTTTATAGGATATCCTAATCCATAATCTGTATTTTATTACACCATTGGAGGTCACTTGGGTTAGCAAGATTCATTTTCGTCAATTGAAACTAGCTTGAGATTCAACTCTCTATTCCTTGGCCTCGTTAGGGACATGTGTTGGAAAATGATAAGGAGTAGATTTCTCTATTACCATTGATCCAGTTTGTCTAAGTAATGAGGAAAAATGACAACAATATAATATATCACATGTGTATATAAATAATGTGTAGGAAATAAATTAAAAATAGAATACATCACAAGTGTACAAAAAACAATATAGAGGAAACAGTAATACGAAAATAAATTAAATTTTTTTATTAAATGGTAACACTATCATAATACTACATCATGAGAAACTTCATGTCATTTACAATGTCGAAGTCTCATATTTATATTATTTAGATCTACCTTTTTAGCTAGAGTCGTAAGGCTTTCATTATACTTCAGATACCATATGTGGATACCACAGTTTACCAAAATCATGGGTTTATAAACTGCCAATAATAAAAAATAATTATTTACCATATTGATTCACCAACATCCAACTAGATCACACACACACACACACAACAAGAGAGAGAATGTATTTCATATAATAGATACATATTTGACATTCAAATATTTTACTCAACATGACCAATAAAACATTTTCTTTATGACTCATGTATTTTCATTATTAAAATGTTTTTTTATTAATACATTTTATAATATGCATCCCTCTTATATTAAGAATTAGAAAGAATATATATATATATGTGTGTGTGTGTGTGTGTGTGTGTGTGTGTGTGGCATAATTTATGGCTCCCCATTGCTTGTTTGATTTAGCTCACAAGAAAAATATTAATAGGATTCAGGTGATAGGTGCCTCTTAGTTACTATGTGGGAAAATAGGAGAGTCACTATGAGTAACATTAGGCTACATATGCTCCTACCTGACATTCAATGTGTAGCTGACATATTTGAATGGATCTCTTTCTGTCAAATTTTGTGGGAACTGAATGAAAAATCTAACCTTTTTCAAAACAAGAATTTTCCCTCGCTACAGGATTAGATGGCATATATGAATTCAATCATGAGGTTCATTCAGAATCCAAGGAAATTATTTTGTAATTTAAAAAAAAAGTTTTGTGGAAGTTTTGATATGCTAAAATGCTTCTAATTCTCAATATGAGGGGGATGTGTATTTAAACATGTAATAATATCAAAAGAAAATTTTAACGTGGAAAATATAAGTCTTGAATAAAATATTTTAATACACACACATATAGATTTTATTGCATTGAGGGGCACTCTACTGTCCAATATGGGAGCAATGGTGTAAATGTTTGTTTCTAAATGTTTACAAGTCATCTCACTTAAAAAATAATAAATATTAAAATTGAATGTTGTAGTGTCTGTAAATTAATGAAGGAATCACTTCCCACCAACTCAAACACGGAAGCTGACCCCAAAGGTTTCGACAAAATTGAACTCACGACCTCCTAATTGTAGAGGTCTAACCGTCAAGGATACAAAGCTAAATTTGATATATTTTCATTTTATTTTTATTAATAGAATTACGAAGTTAATATTTTGAACAAACTTACAATATAACATGATTATTAACCATGGCCATTCATCCCCAATTTACCTTGGATATTATTAACTTGTAAATAGGAATTTTTACAATACCGTGGGATAATACCATGTCTTATCAATACCACATGCCCAAAAACCATAAGCAGAGAAAAAATTAGGGGTTAATATTCGCATAAAGCCTAATTTTCCATGTTTTTTTCCAAAAAATAGATTCTCTAGTTTCTATTTTTTCTACAAATGATTTGCCCAAATTTTATAACTTAAAATCAATTTACCTTAAAAATCGCGAAAATTGTTTAGAGACTATATAAAATATTATAAATTTGAATATTTTTATTTTTTTAGATAAAAGAAAATCAGAATATACATATCACATTAAAATATATAACATATAAATAGTAGATACAACTTAGGATCCATTTTACCATATAATTTAAAATATTAACTCCATAACCATATTTAAATTTAATCAATAAGCACATAAAAACTTAATACTTACAATAAAATTACAATATAACAAGATTTTTATCTATGGATATTCACCCCCACTTTATTATGGATATTCTTAACTTGTAAGTAGGCTTTGTTACAATATCATATGTCAATACCATGGATTATTAATACCACAAACCCAAAAACCATAAATAATTTCACAATCAAAATATTTTATAAATATTTTAAGCTAGGTAAGAACGTGAGAAACCTTAATTGGTCTCAATGAAAAAATAGTTTTCCAGTTCACATGAAGTTTGGAACCACTACTAACAACCAAGTTAAATACTTGGTTTTATGGAAGGGAATAGAATTGCTATGGAATATGAAGTCTCAAAATCAAATTTCTTTTGAGGCTCGATGTTCATTATTCGCCCATTCATAAAGAAGAAGAAAGTTATGTCAAGGAGTCAAGGACAACTAGCTAAAGAATCGTCTCCCTAATGTCAATGTTTGAAGAGGTAAATTACTTTCAGATCCTCTTACACAAATTCATAGGTTTATATACTTGCAAAAAATAGGGTTATAACAACAGAAGGAGAAATAAAGTATGATCAAAGGTTATACTTTTCCCCAATTTCGTGATTCAATGAAACCCCTTTATATTTTTTTAAAGCCGAGGCACGATTCTTGGAGAAAATCGGAGGCTCTTTTGGTGGATCGTTGAATGTCCCTTCCCGTTCTCTTTTACCTCACCTCTAGTATTGGAAAAATAGAAGAATACAAATGTATCAAGGTGGACATATCCCAAGTTAGGTATCTTATACACTATTCATATCCATTTAATTGGAGATCGGTTCTAGCATCTTCAAATCCTACAATTAAAGGAGTCTAGTTCAGCTCGGAAGCGAATTTTTTTTTTCTAGATTTCGGATGTCTCGTTATTTCGGTTTCTCTATTTTAGCGCCTCTACAATGAGAATTTGGGTCATTTCAATGGAGGTTGGCTCGTGTTACGCTATGAGCTTATTCTATTTAACAATGCTTCTCACCTCTCGTTCTCTTCGTTGGTTTATGTTTGGTGCTTTTGGCTACTTGAATTTTCACTCTTTCGTGTCTCACTTTGTTAGTTCCTATCGAATCTCTTATCTGCAATACATTATGGCTCAAAACTAGATCCTCATGGCTATGTAGAGCTCGTAGCCATAATTGAGAGAATTTTAAATGCCTCCCTGATGTTGTTGGTTTCAATTCACATGTTAGAGGACATGGTGGAGAGGGAGGTAGGGATACTCTTTCCAACTTTTTCTAGGTTTCAATTCACATGTTAGAGGACATGGTGGAGAGGGAGGTAGGGATACTCTTTCCAACTTTTTCTAGAAGCAAATTTGCTTGACCACCATGCAAAATTGGAGGATATTTTGGAGGATTTTAAAGAAAAAATCATCTTCTCTTTGATTGGGTGGTTGCCTTGGAGAGTTCATCAACAACTAAGACTCGAGCCATGCCTAGTGAAAAAAGTTCTAGAACTCTTCGTCCTAATAGTAATCATGCTCGACATCCAAGGGGACGAAATTAGGGTAGGTATAATGTTGGGTGATTTCTCTCTAGTTACATAATGTCTCTTGTTACATAGTGTCTCTAGTTTTTGCAGTCGGTTTAGTTTTTTCTCCACATGTATTTTTGCAATTGTGTATTATTCTTGGGGTCCTACTGCAAAATTTATAGCAATAATGTTTTTTTTTTTTTTATAATTTGGTTTAAACTTTCAACACCTAGTAAAGTCTTATTTTAATATGACAAAGTTATACCTATTGTAGCTGAGGAAAAATGTAAGAATATTGGGCCCTCTATACCTAAAATTAGAAATGTTATAATTAATTTTGAGATATATCTAATATCCTCAATACAAAAAATATTATGTGGATATTTCGTAGAGATTATGTCAAAGTTTTAATAAATTAAAAATTAGAATACTCTTATAAATAGAGATGTGAAATTATATAATATAAATAATATTATTAAGAACCAACATATATCCATCTAAATGAATGATTTACTAAGAAATGAGAAGAATCAAACCTCTCAATGTGCAAACATTTAATCATGTTTTGCACTTAAAAATAAGTTTTCATCTTGAAAGATTTGATCCCTTTGCGAGCTAGGTAGATCTAGAGTTAAAATATATCTATGTTGATTATTATTATTATTTATTTATTACATGACAACTCTATATTAAGCATTGAAGAAATTACAAACTCACTCTTACATTCAATTAGAAACACCTAGATTTGTTTTTATTAATATTTTTTTTCAAATGCCACATATTAAGTGTATATTAAAAATTGAATAAATTACACATCTTTCCTTACAATAATAACAAAAAATATAATATATTTTTTAACTTCAATCAATTTATCTTTATTTATATAAGGTTGATCTAAAATTATATTATTTAATATGGACATTGAAATAATTTATTTATGGGAAATGCTAAAATATTTTTTGAGACACACATAAGTCAATTGAACATAATACAACTGACATATCATTTATAAATATGTTATTTATTGCTAACATTAAAATATTATTTTTCTTTACACACACCACAGGGGTGTCACTCAATTAACCTATAGATTCAACCTAGTAAAAAGAACTCACAAATTTAGGTTGCTTGACAAAGTTTGCAAAAAATTATTTGGCATCATAATGCAGAGTACAACGTGTAAGGTTCAAATTACAGAGAGAGACCGAAATAAGTGTAATGGAGAAGTATACTCTGTACTTGCAAGGACGCCACACAACCTTGGCTAAAGGATCACAGACCAACCCTCTCCTCTGTGCGATATTTCCTTCACACTCTCACATACCAGTTGAAGCAATCGCAGCTGAAAACTCATAATCGTGTTTACTTCCCTAACCCTGCTCCTCCAGTCCAAGCCAATCGAACCAAAAATCCAACCAAAGCTCAAAATAAGATTTTCCTATTCTCCCATGCTCCTTCGTGCTCTGTCTTCCCACCTTGCTCTGCTCCGAACCCTGCACCAGTCGAACCAAAACCCCTCAATGCCTTCCCACCTTGCTCTGCTCCAAATGCACCAGTCGAACCAAAACCCCTCAATGCCTTCCCACCTTGCTCTACTCCAAATGCACTAGTCGAACCAAAACCCCTCAATGCCTCCCCACCTTGCTCTGCTCCAAATGCATTAGTCGAACAAAAAATCGCATTTTCCCCCTCGCGGTCTTTGCCTTCTCGCCTTTCCACGACTTTCCTAACTCCACTTGGCCATAAAAATTAAAAAAAAAAACCTCAAAATATAAATATTTTATATAACAAATAAAAAACCCCCTCCCCTCTAGTTATAAAGGCAATATAATGTTTTTTGATTTTTTGATTTTTTTTACCCCAATATGAACGCACATGATATAATATTGGATTGTGAGTGACGCCCCCGTGAAACGCACACCACATGTTAAATGAACAAAAAATGAATTGCATATGTCATTGAAACTAGATTGTAATATCAAAATTATTTGTAGATACCATGTGTCAAGTGCATATTGAATAGCAAGGAATTACACTATCTCCCTCATACTAAAAAGTGGAAACCAATTATAAAATAATTTAGAATATTTTTTACTTCCAATTACTTTATCTCTCTAGATAAAGTTGATGTAAAATTAAAGTGGAAATTGAAATATTTTATTTACACCAAACATTGATTTTTTTTTTTGTTATTACTTTTTAGTTTTTTAATGTGAGTATTTGTTGACAAGGAAAATTTTCCTAGCAACAATTAGGCATACTCTCCACTATGAGGTCCCAACTAGACTTAAAAATATTTGGGGATGAGAGAGCCATTTGGATTTGGGCTTGGTAACCATTGACAGCCTTGGAAATTGTTGTGAGATATAAATGATCATCATAATGAATGAGAGTATGGATTGTAAACTAAAACTAACTAATGCACTAAGATAAAAAAAGGGTAAGCTAGCTATCGGTGACAGATAGAAAATAAATAGAAATCAATGAGCTAGTAAATACATAATTGCATAAGGAAGGAAATAATTAATTGTAATTTAGGGGAACATCAAATGTTTAACTCACTAGACAAAATGTATAGGAATCAAAATTTAGATCTAATAAGTACTCATTAATGAAAGTGTACAAAATTGAAACAAGAAGCATGTGAGAGATACCATATAACTTACATAATAGTTAGTAACTTAGCAACATATATCTCACAAACTACATAGATACCTATATTTTTAATCAATAGTTGGAAAACAAGTACAATATGCATGTAACCTTACAATTACAACAATGACCTTCCAGGATTTTGAATATTATAACAATAAGTAAAAAAGTAAAAACCTCCTACCTCTAGTCCATAATGAAATTAATAAAGGTTCCAAAATTCGTTTCAAGCAAAGTGTTTTACAATTTTATATGCATAATTTGGTAATTTCCATATGTGATTATTTGGCTTCTGATTAGATTAGTTACAACTCTTAAATTTCCTCTAATTTACAAATTGAATGATGTAGAATAGATTTAAAATTAGCAGGAACAAGACGATGGTTGTTAAGATATGAGTGGATCTTCAATTGAGAACCTCATGATTTCTTGAGAGCATTCCACATAAGATCATATATGTTGTACACACTTGGCCCTATCAAGTGGAAACCACTTCATCCTGCCATGATCTGAAGTAGTGTCCTAGGAGAGAATTGATTTGTTATTCTCCACTGAAAATAAGAACATGGTAATGAAAATGTGTAGATGACAATGTCCTATTGGCTAGTCAATATCTTTCTCCTCTTTTTGTTGTATCTCTAAAATTCATCTTACAATAATGGATGCATAGGTTTTTTCCTATGTCTATTCTGGGTCTTGCCTCTAGGTTTGAAGATATATTCCGGGTTCCTAATATTGTTAATCTATATAACAAAATACTCCTTTCAACTAGGTTCCTTGCTTGTGGTTAGCCTCTAATAGGTACACTAATGAGAAATTTGAAGAGTATATCCCTCATTTACTAGGATTAACTTTTTCATTGAATTTAATTGATTGAGTTTCCTCATTCTAATGTGTGCCATTCTTTTAGCTAATTTGTATGTAACATATTTCTTAAAATTGAGAGTTTCCTCTCCTTCGTTATCCTCTAAATAAATAGTCCCTATATTACACTTTCTTGTATAATCATTGTAAACAAAATATACCCATTATAGGTATTGGCCTAATATGCAAGATTCTAAGAAATGGGGATTTATTTTCAAGTTTTTCTTATGTTTGTGCATATATATCATGCCTTATTTCTAATGAGAAATAAAGAATACCTAATTAAACCTAGAAAAATTTATTAGTATATCACAACTAAAAAATTGGAATTATGACCCAAAGGGCCAGGAATTTTCTAATGAAGGACCCTCTATTTATTTATGGGAGGAAAATTAAGGTTTTTGTGAGGGATTACATATTTTTTAAGCACAATATTTAAGCCAAATGGGTGGTCAAATTCAATCCCAAAAGATAAATAAATAGTAATGAGGTGTTTCCAAAACATGAAACTTTTGGGTAGTTGTGAGAGAAACCATGGGCAGCCAAGGGAGGATAGAATATATGAACATTTTGGAAGGAGTTGAGGGAAACATTTTAACTCAATTTTGGAGATGGATAAAACTACCTATAAAATATATAAGTGATTATTGAAGCACTAAAGTTATTTATAATTGGTTGTTTATGTGCTACAATGTCATGGGGTGGGGTGGGGTGGGGTGGGGTGGGGGCAAATATGAACTTAAAAGTTGAATTTGTGTTATAAAACATGAAACACTGGGGGTACCGATGAGGGGAATCCATAGGAAAATATATGGAAGGAAACATGGATATATTGAGGAAATAATAATAATGCTTTATATTATTTATATCACTTAAAAATCCAATCTTTTTCCTTCAAATTCACCCCAATTTAAGTTATTTTTCCAATAAAAAGGCTTGGGGGAAGGCCCCATAACTAAGTGAAAACACTTGGATAATCACCAAGGGTTTTTGTGGAATATTAAGAAGAGGATGTATGACTAGATATGTGGTTACAAATTTTCTGTAGTTAACTACTAATTACTTACATTGTGCTATAGTGGCTTGGGAAACCCAAAAACTGAAGAGAGACCTCAAATTTTGATCTTGTAACTTGATGAAGAAGGCCTGAAATGTACTGTAACACTAAAAATATGGACAAAGAAGAAATATGGTGCATCATACATGATTATGATAGTGATATATAAAATCACTAATGGTTTTTATGTGCTAAAAGGGATAATGAGTAGAACATTTGGTGAAAAACATCAAAGTTTTGACTGAAGAAGGCTTTGTGGCATAGTAATGATGACTTATGTTGTATTATGGAGCTAAAGGGAAGGTTAAAGGGAAAATTTAAAGCATCCTTGAGAATAAGGGAGAATTATATTACTATATAAGTGACTTACATTGTGCTACATAGGTAGGAAAAGGTTGATTTTGGTGAAACAACCTCAAAATTTTAGTAAGACCTTGTAGCACAACATTGATGATTCATTAAATTATTTTTGAGGTAAAAAATGGGCCTAAAAATTAAAATGAACTATTGAATTAAAATTTAAGATAACAAATAAGATACAAGATTATAATTTCATCCCCATGGGTAAATATTATGGAGGAAAAAAAAGAAAACTATTTTTTAATAACATTTTCACTTATCTCCTTATAGGTTTACCCAAATTTCAAGTGTGGGTACTCGTTGGATCTGGAATTTTATTTTGCATCCAAAAATTTCTCACTCATCATAATTTTGAGTATACTCACAATAAGAAAAATTAAAATACATTAAAAATGTGTTTAAACACATTTTATCATGCACTTTTTTTTTCGATGTGGGTTTACTCAAAAGTATGTCGAGGGGGTAATTGTTGGATAAAGAATCAAATTCTATATATAAAACATTCCCACACTTGAAATTAGAATAAAACTAAGGATATGAGTCAAATATACGATTAATAAAGGTATTTTTCTTTCATTTCCTTAAAAATTCACTCTTAGTTTATTATTGTCACTATTATTGTATTATTTTCCTTAAGAGGTCCATTTTAGACTTCAAAATTTCCCTAATGGATGGAGTGATATAATGAAAGGTGGAGGCATAGTGCAACACAAAAATAAGGAAAAATTCTCAAAAAATATACATATAACTCAAGTTTTATATTTCTTGAATAAACTAGGGGGAGGAGGATCTATTTAAGTCACTTGTTTGGTTAATGAACCCTAGATATCCCATAAGTTTATCTTCATTTTTTCAAGCTATTAGAGGACTATTCATACCTCTCAAACACTATATAATCTTAGTAGTATTACCTTAGCACTTGGTGAAAATCCCAATCTCTCGAATTTCATCTAAGCACAAGGCATTGAGAGGAATTGAGGGGTGTTTGTTGTCATAGACAACAAATGCAATGGAAGTACCCTTGAATATCTATGTATGCCCATGAATTTTCTTGAATAACATGTGATTTATGTACCTTTCATATTTATATTTACAACATCAGGGTACCACTGCGAAGAACTGTGGAATGGTGAGTTACATGACTTTTTTTTTTTCATGGCATCCTAAGGAAGGACCAAAAGGGTGTAGACTATATCAAATTCCTTCCTCTTCAGTAAGAATTTGCTAAAATGAATAGTGATGATTTAGGATAATGAATAATAAATATTTAAATATTATTTTATGGTGTTGTCTTCACTTTCAACAAGAATCCATAGCCCTGACATACTCGCCTTCGAATAAAAGACATTGCTTCATTTCCAGTGAGCATCCAAAGATTTGACAAAATTACTTGCATGTCCTGGTTCTTGGGAAAAGATTCTCAATAATTTTTCTTTTATTCATTGTTTTTTTTTCATTTTTTATGTTATTCTTTTTTGGGCTCAATTGGCCACAAGGTGTATGAATGGATCCTGAATGAAATACAAGCTGATCCATTGGGAAGATTTAAAGACGAATTGTTGTAAATTTTTCTCTATGGCATCATTGCTCGAGCATGAGCCTTTATATTAGGATGAGGGCATGATTAATATTTCAAATATTCTATGATGCTTATCAATAATATTGGTACTTGGATTTTTCTCCACCCAACATTACCATAATTCATAGAGTGTTCCTTCATCACAGGGTGTAGAAATTTATTAATACTGATGTATTACTGGATCCTCCTGATCTAAAAATATTTATCTTCTTGCTAAATACAGAATCCTTCCACTGTTAAACTTGCGGAAATTTAAAACTCAATTTCAAACACATGTGAATAAATTCAATCACACATAACACATTTATTTAACGAGAAAGCTTAAAGCTAAAACCCCAACTATCATATATTATGTATATCAATGGAATCATGTAATAATCTCATACAAATCTTAGTGCATCAAGCTCTCAGTACAATGTAGATTAATTAAACACTGTCATGCATAAAGTCTATGCACCAATTTCTTCCCTCCTGACAGCCTGCTTCCACTGCGCAATCCTTGCTGAAGAAGACCCCTGAATGAATTTGAATTGGCCTTGCCTTGATTGCACAATCCTCATTGGAAACTCCAATGTGTGTCAGATGAATTGAATGCATCACTATAGTCACAACGGATAGTCCATCTCACCCTTTCACCTATCTCTCCACTATGTCTCCACTGGAACTGACATGCACTATAGTTAACTATTGTAGTTGTTTAGTTGTTAGTGAGTTATTAGTTGTTAATTAATTAACTAATTAATTCACTTAACTCTCACTAGTGTATCTTTCAGTTAGAATAGATACAACTAGCTCAACTTAGTTTAAGTCACTTAACTGAGTTAAAATAAATAACAACTCCATAAACTACTCTTCAAACTCTGTCATAACTTTTCCACTTCAGTTCTAACTGAGTCCTCCATGCATGAGCCACCAATAAACCCTAGGAATTGTGTAATTTCTCCAGCCCATTGATTTTCCAAATCTGTTCACTGAAATAAAGTGCTCCAAGAGAATAAGTTGATGTTTATTATCAGATTATTATTAAGAGCTAATAATAATTGAAATGCATCTATTTTTAGATCGACGATCTATAAATAGACTTCGTCCAATATTCTAAAAATAGAATTTTATCTATTTTCCACATTTGACCAACCATCTACAAATAGCATCCTACAACTTATAGAATATGCTCACCATGTCTAAAAATAGACACACACCTAAAAATAGCCTGCAGGCCCCACTTAGTGAAGGTGCTTAATTTTCACTAAGCTCATAATCTTGTTGAATCTCAACACTCCCTCTCAAAAAGATAGGGATTATCCTTCACCCTGATCCTGCTTCTATGTATTCGAATTTTTTCCTACTGAGCGCCTTCGTCATAATGTCTGCATCCTAATCATCCGTAGGAATGTACTGAAGCAACATGATCTTCCGATGCACACATTCTCTGATATGATGTTACCGGATATCAATATGTCTAGATTTATCATGAAACACAAGATTAATCGAGAGTTTAATGCAATTCTGATTATCACAATGTATCACTGTAGGATCTAAATGTGAACTGAACAAACTGACCAGGATCTTCCTCATCCAGATAGCCTCACATGTAGCTTGACTTGCTGCCATGTATTCTACTTCTACTGAACTGAGTGCCACAGATATTTGTTTCCTGTTGTACCAAGAAACTGTTGTAGATCCAATACTAGAAACCCCTCCCGATGTGATATTTTTGTCCGTTGGGCTGCCTGCCAAATTTGCATCCATGAAGCCATGCAACTTCACCTCATCCATCTGTCTGTGCCATAAGCCATACTCAGTTGTGCCCCTGAGATACCTCAAGACATGCTTGCCTGCCTTCCAAAAGAGCTTGGTAGGATTAACCATCGCTTGTGAAAGCTGGTTCACCGCATAGCATATATCCGGTCTTGTATTAACTAAATACATGAGCGAACCCACCAACTGTTAATAAACAATGGCATCCACTACCTCTGCCGATGTAGAATCCTCTTTCCTCCAATTTCCTGGAAGAGGAGTATCCATGGGCTTGCAGTCCTCCATGTGAAACTTACCAAGTATCTCCTAAGAATACTTGGCTTGAGACACAAACAGTTCACCTTCTCGCTGCCATATTTCCAATCCATGTAAATAATGAAGGAGGCCCAAATCCTTCATCTCAAACTCCTTTGCAAGATCTGTCTTGCATGAGTGTATCAACTGCTCATTACCCATTAGTATTAAATCATCAACATAAAGAAAAATTATTAAAAGATTACCCTCCACCACAATTTGGTACAGATTTGCATCCGCCTCACTCTTGGTGAAGCCAAGTCCAGTGAAATAGCTATTGATCCATGTGTACCAAGCACGTGGTGCTTGCTTCAGCCCATACAACGCTCTTTTGAGTCTGCACACATGCGACTCACTGCTGAATATCTCAAATCCTTCAGGCTGCTCAATGTACACCTCTTCCTCAATGATCCCATTAAGGAATGCAGTCTTCACATCCATATGATGAATGTGCTAACCCATCTGCGCTGAGAGAGCAAGGATGGTCCTTATGGAAGAATACCGTGCAATAGGTGCAAAGGTTTCTTCATAATCAATACCCTCGATCTGTGAGAAGCCTCTGGCAAAAAATCTCGCCTTTTACTTCTTGACGCTCCCATCAGCAGCTTGCTTTACCTTGTAGATCCATTTAGAATCTACCATTGATTTACCCACCGACCTTGGAACAATATCCCAAGCACTGTTTCTGACAATGGAGTCATATTCCTCCACCATGGAATCTACCCATGTGGGCTCCTGTGCTTTTTCTTCAAAAGAAGATGGCTCTGTCATGACACACTTGCTCATAAGAGCCATGTATCCAGTAAATCGGTCAGGTAACTGTCTCTGTCTACACTGTGATGTAGGGACTCCTACATTCTCTGGCGCATCAAGCTTCAGTCTCTTAGCTTCTGTGGTACACTTTCTGCCTATTCTGATGTTTGGTTTTTCATGAGTGGACTCCTCAACTCCATGAATCTCCTCCTATGGCTGATCGACATCTAGAGGCTCATCTTTGGGAACAAGAAGTTCCTCATATGCATGCAAGTGTAGCTCCCTCTCAAGTGACAACTTCATGGCTTTCACCTCATTGAATTTTATATCCCGTCGCACCACAGTCATTCCACTGTTTGGAAAATACACACGATAATTATAGGGTGTTTTTGTGTACCTCACAAATATCCCATCTTCTGTAGTCAGCTCCAGCTTCTTCTTGGCGTCCTTTTTCACATGAATGTAAATATATAAGCCAAAAATCTTCAAATGAGAAATATCAGGCTTCTTACCAGTAAAATATTCTTTAGGTGTACTCATGCCAAGTACTCTATGATGACAACGGTTTTGAACATAAACTGCAATGTTGCATGCTTCTACCCACAATTGCATCGGTAGGCCCTGGTCATGCAGCATAGCTCATGCAACACCCACGATCATTCTATTATTCCTCTCCGCGACCCGATTCTGCTGTGGGTTATGAGGCGCTATGAGTTCTCTTCGAATTCCTTCTTTGCTATAGAAGTATTTGAATTTGTTTGAGATTTATTCACCACCATTATCGCTCCATAGAGCTTTCACTTGCTTCCCTGACTCCTTCTCCACCAATGCTTTAAACTCACATAACTTTGAGAATGTTTCACTCTTCTTCTGCATGAAGAAGATCTAGCATCTACGAGAATAGTTATCAACAAATATAACATAATACCTATGTTGTGTTGTTGAAGCAACTGAGAAAGGTCCACACACGTCAGTGTGAATTCTCTCCAGGATCATCGAAGCATGATTCTCCTTCTCATGAAAGGTGGTCTTCACAAACTTACCCATAGTACATTCCTTGCACTGATCTAACTGTGCAAGAGCACCCTTGGGAAGTCCAGTATAAATATGTTGCAAAATCTTCTAGGCGCTATGGTGAAGATGGCCAAATCTCTTGTGCCATAATTCGCCCTCATCTCGGCTCACCACTTCTTCTGCTTTGCCCATAGTTGTAGCACAACCGTCTACCTCTAGCTTGTAGAGATTCTTAACTCAAATATCTATCCTCTTGGTTTGACCTGTTGTTTTATGTCGCAGGAAAGATTTTCCCTCGTTGAAAACAACATCATAACCTTTGTCTTCCAACATTGTGACCGAGACCAAGTTCTTCTTTAGACCTGGAACATGCATAACATCCTTCAATAGAAATGGTTTACCTGACTCCCTTTCAAAGGTAATGGTCCCAATGTCGGTCGCACTGTAATTGCCATCGTCACCCATCTCTATATGAATTTGGAGATACTTCTCCTCCAAGTCACTAAACAACTCCTTGTCTCCCGGCATATGGAAAGATGCACCACTATCAAGATACCACACTGATCCCATTGAGCTCGAAACCAAGCATGCGATCAAAGAGAAATCAAGTTCAAATTTTGAGGCTAAGGCCTCTCCAACTACATCTCCAAAAACCTTCTTGTTCTTCTTTTCCTGTGGGCAGTTAGTGGCGAGATGCCCATGTTCGTGATAGTGAAAACACTTCACTTTGGACAAATCTAGCTTCTTGCCTTTAGCCTTGGATTTTGGATGGGATTTATTCCCCTTCCCTTTCCTTGCTTTGGAAGCCAAAGCGCAATTCTCTTCATCATCATTCTTCGACGAAGAGGTATCCCTAGTACTTCACCTTATCTCCTCCTGCAAAAGATCCAACCAAAGTCGCTCCCAACCTGGCAGTTTCTCCCGTCCATTGACAAAGTCTTCATAGCTATGCCAACTCTTTGGAAGCCCAAGGAGAGCCAAGATCACCAGGTCATCATCATCAACTGTAATCCCCACACTTCCCAGTTCATCCCTATAGTGGAAAAAATTTGTGAGATATTTTGGAATACTATCGCCCTTCTCCATTTTTATTTTATGAGCTTATTTTTCTGCGCCAACTTCCCCTGGTCACTGCTGCTTTGGAAAATATCTGTCAAAGCCTTCCACATTGCAAATGGAGTGGATTTATCGTGAAGGCTTGACACAATATGGTACTTCACACCTTCCAACAGAATTCTCCTTGTCTTTTCTACCTTCTTTTGCCATGCATCAAGTTCTGCAGCATCGCTAGAAACAGGCTTAGGAACATCACTATCGATGAACTCCTTCAGCCCATTATCTTCAAGCACCGTCTCCATCCTATCGTTCCAGGATATGTAATTCGAGCTACCCTTAAGGGCATAATCCAATCGTAACCCATTGAAAGCCATTTCAATGAATACTCAACTATCGCACCAAGAAATTTCTGCAACAAATTCGAATTGTCCACCAGCACAAAACTCAATAATTATTCACAATTTCAATCTCCAGTAATCAATAATTCTCTCATAGCATGTATAAATTTATTAATACTGATGTATTACCAGATCCTACTGATCTAACAATATTTATCTTCTTGCTAAATACAGAATCCTTTCACTATTAAACTTGCGGAAATTTAAAACTCAATTGCAAACACATGTGAATAAATTCAATCGCACATAACATAGTTGTTTAACGAGAAAGCTTAAAGCTAAAAACCCCATCTATCATATATTATGTATATCAATAGAATCGTGTAATAATCTCATACAAAGCTTAGTGCATCAAGCTATCAGTACAATGTAGATTCATTACACACTGTCATGCAAAAATTTGCATGTCTATGCACCAATTTCTTGCCTCCTAACAGCCTACCTCCACTGCACAATCATTGTTGAAGAATTCCCTTGAATGAATTCGAATTGGCCTTGCCTTGAATGTGCAATTCTCATTGGAAACTCCAATGTGTGTCATATGAATTGAATGCATCACTATAGTCACAACGGATATTCCATATCACCCTTTCACCTATCTCTCCATTGGGTCTCCACTGGAACTGACATGCACTGTAGTTAACTACTGTATTTGTTTAGTTTTTAGTGAGTTATTAGTTGTGAATTAATTAACTAATTAATTCACTTAACTCTCACTAGTGTATCTTTCAGTTAGACTAGATACAACTAGCTCAACTGAGTTTAACTCACTTAACTGAGTTAAACTAAATAACAACTCCATAAACTACGCTTCCAACTCTATCATAACTTTGCCACTTTAGTTCTAACTGAGTCCTCCATGCATGAGCCACAAATAAACCCTAGGAATTGCGTAATTCCTCCATCCCACTGATTTTCCAAATCTGTTCACTGAAATAAAGTGCTCCAAGAGAATAAGTTGATATTTATTGTCATATTATTATTAAGAGCTAATAATAGTCGACATGCATCTATTTTTAGATCGATGATCTATAAATAGACTTCGCCCAATATTCAAAAAATACAATTTCATCTATTTTCCACCTTTGATCAACCATCTACAAATAGCATCCTACGACTTATAGAATAAGCTCACCATGTCTAAAAAATACATACACCTAAAAATAGCCTGCGGGCCCCACTTAGTGAAGGTGCTTAATTTTCACTAAGCTCGTCATCTTGTTGAATCTCAACATAGGGATAATATTATATTTAGGAAAAATTGGGTTAGTGATATTTTTTGAACAGTAGAATGGTGCTAGGAATTACACAAAAATTCATAATATGAATTGTGCTATGCTTTAAAAATGTATATGGTAGATATATCACCTGTTAGGTCACTGCATGGAATTTGTCCTCAAAACAAAGGTTTATTTATGTATAGGAGGGATTCATTTAACAAAAAAAAGGAATGCTGAGTAGACAATTCAAAACTCTAATGAAAAGTAGAGCTTATTTATGTAAACCTAAGAAAATTAGTGGCCATTACATAAAGCATGGGTTCATAATCTTTAGTGTATCGATTAGTTTTCTAAGTTCTTTCTATACTAGTGGGTCAAGTATATGATGCACCTAAGATATTTTTTCTTGAAATAATCTGACACCTTTATTGATATGGATGAAAAAGTGCATGGTATGGGTTTCATGTGTTTTAATTTCCTCATAAAGTGTTTTCTTGCCAATGGTGTTATTTGATACATGGGGTCTAGAAAGAGGTTGAAAAAGAAGCTGACACAAGGGATGAAAAATTATAAGTGTAGAAACAAGAGTGTCAATAGTAGGGTTCAAAAAATGAGGAATGAATGTAATATCCAATGCTTTAAAAGATGATATATACATATATACCTATTTCTTGCGAACATTTGGTTGAAGAGATAAACCATTATCAACATTCAATACCTGGAGTATGTTCATATTTTAATTATCTAAACATTTGGATTCTAATTGGTAGGTCATCAAGGATCTCTATTCTTTTTTTTCGATCATAGTACACCTTGCACCAACATCATCTCACATCTCAAAATTTTCAGAAAATAAAGTATATATGTTAGTAAAAAATTAAAATTCAATAAAAGTATTAATATTTACATATATGTTAGTGGAATTATCGTTATTTATAGCTAAAATAGAGAGTTCATTCTCATTATCCTATGGTAATTGAAGGAGACCAGGTTACATTTTTTATGTGGTGCAAGTCAACTAGGTTGAATGATAATCAAATATAACACCAAGAAAATAGTTCCCCACTGTATTTACCATGAAGATGATTAGCTTATTTGGCCCCTCAAGTTTTGTTATTATATGTTTCATATGAATTTTTCTATTTTCCTTGATTTGATTACTCTTTCCTTTATAGGGTAATCAGAGATGGTACAAATAAGTAGCAAAGTACCTCGAAAAATTATAAGACCAATATCTTCTTAATAGTAGGTTATATACCTCTATTATATAAAAAACTACAATTACAATTACCTTAGGGACTTGGATAAGAGGAAAATACTATTACTACATCCTTCATCTCATTAATTACGTTGACTTCTGAATTATCCAACTAAATTGTTTTCGTGGTAGTTTTGTTAAGGAAAATGTTGAATGTTTTACAAATAGGGTTGGGAATGACAATGGAGGAAGCTATAGAGTTACCAAACAATTGTGTACAATTTGATTGAAAATTTCAAAGGTCAGAGGTGGGGTCTATTATTTAGAGTGTACTCCAATACTTTCTTTGTCTATAATATACTTACTATTATCAAAGTTGTTCAAAGGGACAAGAGAAGAGATAGAATCTTGTTGGGTACTTGTGGATTGATCCTGAAGTTGTGGATTTATCCTCAGAGGTTTTTAAAGGTTTGACATAAGTTCCATCTACTATGGGATACCACAAAGTTCATAAATAAGATCTTATCCCTAGTTTTTTTCAAGGACAAGGTGTTATTCACATCCCTCTTAACAAACATATCTATGGAGAAATTTATGGTTGAAGTATAATACTTAATAGTAAGGGATTTTATAGGGTGAGAATCAATATGGATTTTATTTAATAAGGTGGTGAGGTGTCAATTGAAATATTTCACTTTCTCTTTATTTTACTAAATTTCGATAGTGATCAACTATTTCAAAATGGAAGTAGTTGTTTTCTCTTAACCAACTTTACTGAGAGAAATCCTTTCAAAGGAATCTTATCAAGTCATGGAAATAAAATGAAGCTTATAGTACCATATTGAGGCACTTTTTTCAAATTTATATAGGAACATGCCACAAACCACATTTTCATGCTCTAGATTAATTATCTATAAGGTTAACTAATTTTTTTTTATGTGATCTTCAATAAAAGCGACCTTGTTAGGATCAAGTTTGGGGAGCAGCCATTCCTATTTCTTAGGAAGGTCATGCATGATTCCTACAAGGTCCAAGTATTCTTTTGAAATCCATTGAGGATGATGTTGGAAAACCATTATCAAAGGTATATCCTCTTAATTAATTATTTTAGACAATCTAAGGAGGGATTAGGATGATGAACATGTTTAGTTTCACCTTTAGTATAAAAGGGTGAACTAGTGGATGGGGGAGATCCAAAAGGGGTTATATCAGAAAACCTAGAAATACCTTCAAGGGTGTGCTCAAGAAAATCCTCAATGGAATCAACAAGGGAATTGTCCTTAGTTACTAGTATTTTGGCTGCATTCCTTCTAGGGAGAACAAGATCTATAAGAATTCTATGACGTTTTTTAGCATAAGAACGAGTGATACAAATAAGGCTGCTAAAAGAAAAATACAAATATATTTGATAATATTCATAGTTTTTAGGATCAGAGAAAATTTCTCTGAATATTGTCTCTCTCTGTAAGGATTCTCACTATGAGTAGATGGAATGTGGGGTGGTTGGGTGGGATTCTAATTCCCAAAAGTGTGTTCTTGGTGAAAAATATAAATTATATTAGCCATGCAACTTGGTGCCCTCCTTATATAAAAACAAATGTGGACAACAAAAAAATTCCTAGGAATAGTTAGGCATAATCTTTAATATGAGGTCCCAACTTGACCTCACACTATGTAGGATGAGATATCCATCCAGATTCAAGCCTTGTAACCATTATTGGTTTTGGGAATTTTTGTGAGATATGGATGATAATCACAACAAAGGCGACTGTGAATTATAATCTAAAACTAATTAATTCACTAAAATAAAAATACTAAAATATATTTTTCCATAAATTTCCATGGATATTTCACTGGAAAATTCGTTAGAATGGATATGATAAATTATACTTAAAAATATGAAATATACACTATGAGGTTTGATTTCCATTTAGATTCTGGGATCTTCGTTTGTTGCATATGAATGCAAGTTATAGTTATGTAGAAAATAGATAACACCAAAATAAAAACGAAAAAACCATGATTTGACATAAGGTATAACATGGGAAACCCTTTTGGAAGAAAACCCAGCTGGATATTGAGGAAGGTATGCTCTGTTTCTCTAAATATAAAATGACTATGTGTATAAATAAGTAAATGTTGTGCCTCATGGGGTACTATAGTGAAAAAATACCCTCTATTTTCTCTCTTTGTATCCCTCTCGTCTCTTCTACTTAACTATGGACCAGGTGCACTTGAAAATAGTGGAATCCATTTTCATCCTACTGGCCTGATTATAACACATCTTGATAGCCTACTAGTGGTTAGGTTTTACTACCTCAAATATTAATAAAATATAGAATATGGAATGTTCTAGAGTATTATTCATCATTGTCACATGGCTAACCCCTTTTCCTTTAGTAATGGGAGTTTACATGGAATCCCCTCCAATTATGGTGGCCAAAACACAAAAGTCAACTTCTGAGTGGCATAAATATTTCATATGGACTCTCATTGATGTGATTCTTGCACCATTGGGAAGGTATATGTGTGTAGAATAGGAAATAAATTTTGGAAATAAGGAGGGGAATTTTTACCCCAAAAATCATCATTTGGTTCCTCAAAATTCTCCTGAAAAGTTTCAGACGCCAATTCGCCAAACTGGATCCCATTGGAAAAAATGGTCATGTGAGCTAATTCATCCACATTTTACACTTTGAAAACATTAATATGGATGGAAATAAATAAAATGATCCAATATTAATAACACATCTCCATTTTGGGAGGATTTTTTTCTCGAAAATATTGTACTCAATGAGGTCAGTAAATTTTTCCTCCACCTTTTCTTGAGTGTACCATTTAGCCTTTCCTCGAATTTTTCCTTTCAACATAATATACCAAATTTTAGGTTGCCCAAGCCTTGTATTTCTAGACCTCTTCTACAAAATTGTATCGTTTCTTAGTTGTTCCTGAGAATTTGGTGCCAAATCCTCCATATAAGGTAGAACATAATCCTCATCTTGATGTAACATGGAAGGATCATATAGCTTCAAATTATATACATTCATAGTTGAGTAAATGCACATGTATGGGAGTAGAATAAGTTTGTAGGAATCATCTCCCACCTTTTACACTGTTCAAAATGGACCATATCATATATCCTTTATTTTTGTACGTAGACCTTGTAGCCTCTCCTTTCTCAACTTTAACCATACACCATCCCCCACCTTGAACAAATTATATATTGTTTGTTAATCGTGGTTGGACTTAGTTTTTTATTATGACTTAGATAGTGTCTTTTATACCTATATATTGATCTTATTAATATTCTTAACAATTTATTCAACCCTCAAGGCATCCCCTGTAATGTCCTCCCTTACTCCTTGTTGCACATATGTTATATCGAAAGGTGAATTTGGAAATATCGAAAACAAGTTTCAAATGGGTACTTACCAGTAGATGTGTGTACTAATCTATTTAATAGTATTGTATATATAACATATTTTCATCTTAGGTCTTCATATCATTCTAATTGTAACCCCTCAAAAGTTGCACCAAAGTCATGTTGACTAATTTTTTCTACCCATTGTTTGAGGATGGAATGTAGTAGAACTCTTTAAATTCATTTCCATATTCTCCCACTTTTTATTCCAAAATGTAGTAATAATTATTGTGTCCCTATTTGAAAGATTATCCTTGGTATTTGAAAGTGCACCCAAACCTATCCAAAGAACAAGTTCACTACTTATTTCCCATTGATGGTATTTTTACATGGCATCACAATGCACATCTTGCTAATTTATCAAATACCATGAATAGGTAGTTACATACATTCTTATTTGTTGTTAAAACTTCCAAAAAATCTATGGAAATGATCTCTCAGTGACAAATACATGTAAGGGAAGGTATAGATCTTGTTTCATGTTACTAGGCTTGTTGGTTCAACAAAGAATGCATCCTCTTATCTATTTGTGCATCTTGGGCCAATACAGATACCTCTACAGGTTGGCCTTTGTCTTCCCTACACCAAAGTTCCCTACAACCCTTCATATGTGAGCCTTTCTAATCAACAACAATTTCTCACCTTTAGGAACACATAACTTACCAAGACTATAGAGTAACATATCCTAGAGATTGTATTCAATGGTGTTTTATCCATTTTGCATGTGAATATAAATATACAGCTACTAAAACACCTCCCTGAATTCCTCATCCTCTAAATATCCTCATTTGTATTCATCATCGGTGATTAATCCATATGCATCATAGTTACCAAAGTTGTGATAATTAATGTGGGTGGCCTTGAAAGCGTGTCAAAAAACTTATTTGTGCTTCCCTTCTTGTGCTTGATCTCTAAATTAAATTGTTGTAGAAACCCAATCCACCTGTAGTGCTTGGTTTTTTGTAGCATGACTTTAGGGATGCAGGTGTTGTAGTGGTTGGTGTTCTGAGTGGATTAAAATATCCTTTCCTGTAAGATAGTTCTTCCACTTCTTCAAAAATTTCACTAGAGAATATATCTCCTCATCATAGGTTAAGTATTTAAGAACTTACCCATTAAATACTACAAAATTTTAGCATACACACATTCCTCCTTACATCAAGGTTACTCCCATAGCATACCCATTGGAATCTATCCCCACTACAAACGAATGTTGCAATTTTGATAATGACAGAATCTAGTGTTCCATGGATCTTATTACTTAACTTATCAAAGGAATTTTTCTAACCCTTTCCTCAACGAAAAATCTTTTCACTTGCTGTTATGGTGTGGAGTGGTGCTGCTATCATTGAAAATGAGGCTTTTAATTTCATTAGGTACTATGCTTCCCAAGTGAAAATCCCAACCTCAGAAAAATTAGTAGGAACCTCCCATTTCATGATTGCCTCCATATTGGAAGGATCTATTTTTATCTCTCCTCCACCTATAATATACCATATAAACACCAAATATTATTGTGAAAACTCACACTTCTTAAGATTTGCAAGTATTTAGTTCTTCTTTATTGTCTGCAACACTTGCATCAAATGTGAGATGTGCTCCTCCTAGGTAGCACTATATATGATCATTCAATCTAAATATACAATAAAAAATAGATCTATAAAGGGGCATAATATATCATTCATTGACCTCATAAATGTAACTGATGCATAGCATAGTTTGAATGACATGACTAACCACTCATACAAACTGTAACGATGCCACCCCACATTTACCTTATTTACAAGCCCTCCAAGAAAATGTGAAGAAGAGTGCGACTATGACATGACATGAATTCCAAGTTCCAATTAAGGAAGCGGGGCCTATAAATTGAAACCTTTCTAACCTTCCTCAGGGGATATAGACCACCCATGAGCTAAAAAACCACCCCAAGTCACGAATCCCTGAGTTGAAACCTTGTTTCACTGAATTAGATCCATAACCTCACCCTTCACACTAATTCCATGTGGTTCTGAGGCTATAAATGCACTCAGAATTTTGCCTCCATGTGGTTATGGCCTAATAACTCTAGTTCTATTCCTGCGGTTCCAAGATCTGAGCCACTTTTTAATATAGTCTCTAAACCACTACCCTAAATTACCCCTAAATTTCCAAAAGCATAAATAAGATGTTACCAATTCTAATTATTCAAAAATTGAAAAATAAATTGACCTAACCATTCCTAGCCATGACAGACGTTCAGCCAAACATATGAAAAAAATAGAAGCTATAGGTCATGAATGCATGTATGATCTTAATAATATGAAATTCATATGAGAATCAACAAGAAGTTAAAATTCCCTCTCAGGTAGCTGCAACAACACTTATTATCACATGCATCCATCACCCATTCAAATAATTATCAAATCATGGACAAGAGCCATTACTAGATCACATCATAGAACCATGTCTATAACCAAAAAATAACCAGAATATAAACCATGACAAATATTCCATAAAATCATCATAATAACAATTAGAGGTGCTCATAGGTAACAATAGGAAAACATATTTTATAAACTTATGCAAAATCCAACCGAATCAGGGCCTTCCACATACCACCTGGCCATAGATTGAGCTGAACCAAATATTTATTTCAGCCAATCACTCCCGTGCCATATTTCAAGCATGAATGTGGGATCTCATGGGATAAACCAAGACATAGAAAAACCAAGGGAATATTGATGTTAAACCACCTCTACCATCAAACTACCACTATCTCACCAAAATCGATCAAGGGATCACAAAACCAAAACAAACTTGGATGCCTCAGAATTTATTCACCATTCCTTGAGGAGTTTTCGTGTCTCCACCAAACTATGAAGGGCTTACAGGAGAAAACCATCTCCACCCCCAACTCTTGGGAATTATTTGGAGACCACCTCACCCAGTTCCAAAACCTTTCAAAAATCCAAATATCAACCAAGAATGAACCCCATTACACCATGTATATCAGGAAATGACAAGGCAAGGATGAAACCACTATTAATCTAGGAAAATATTGTTCTAATAACAACAAATGAACCAAATAAACAAATGCATGAACCATACATTCACACCTCAGTTAGAAAATCACACATGCAACTTGTTACCTACACCACCTTCCATCTGAAGTTGCTAATCCAACCTTCTCCTTGCTTTCCTTCGTTTTCATTTGCTTGTTCTTTTCCTTAATTTCCTTGCTTGTCCAAGTGATTGTTCTCTTTCGTTTGTTGAAACTGATAAACGAATAAGAAAAATATATGTAACGACCCTTAGTTTACTTTCCATGTAAAAAATATAAGACCAAGGTTATGGGAGAAGTATTCCTAGCTAAAATGGTGGGAAGATATTATAGTGGGGATCACTTTTGGTTTATTTATGGCTAAGGAAATTGACAAAGGTGCTGGGAAAGGAAAAGAGGAAATAATTGGAATTTTATTTAAGGAAATAAAAGAAAATAGGAGAAAAGGATGGTGAAGAGACACATATTTTCATGTTATGGAAAATAGAGAAAAATGAAGAAAATAGATGCATCAATGATAAAAAAGGTTTGTTGAGGATCACATCACAACCTTTGTCAGTTGAGCCTTTTGACAGTTTAACTTTCGAGCTCACTTTTATTCTCTCATTCTCACATAATCTTGCACATAGACTATTCTTAGATCATTCTTGGAGAAATTTGTCATACATTGGGTTCTTTGGAGAAAGAAGGAAAAGGAAACAGGAATGTGCAAGGTAATAGTTGGATCAAAAAATACATTTGGATTTTTTCTACGTATCAGGTTGCATGTGTGATTTCCTTGCCGATTTTTGGATGCATGGTATATGCATGTGATTTTTGGGTAATGGGTTGTCATTGGAATGGAGATTTACCTGGATTGACATTGGTTTTCACCTAGCCTATCCATTTCCTAGATAGCCATGGTGTTGTGGGTTTTTCCACTTGTTCTTTTTAGTTTGGCCTAAGGCTCTTGAAGGTTGTGGGTTGGAACAAATGATTTTGAATCTTTGGAACAACTTGGGTTGATTTAGTAGTCATAGATCCTAGGTTGGGAAAAACACTTTAGAGCCCTTGGTGGGTTGAGTTACTAGTCCCTGGATCCAGTTTGACAAATTCTCTGGATCCATGGAAGGTTTTGGGCTGAGTTACTAGTTCCTGGATCCCTAGAAATCTTGGGTAAAGACCGATCTAGTTGTTGTTAGTAATGTCTTATTGCGAAGGTGGAATAACTGTGGTTGAGGTGGTTTGGCCTCTAGATGCCCTAGTTTGGTTTTGCCTTGGTTTAATCTATGAGACATCACATTAATGTTTGGAATATCATGCATGGGTGATTGGTTGAAAGAGAGATTTGGTTCAGCCAAATCAATGGTCGATTGGTACATGGAAGTCCTTGACTTAGTTGGAATTTCTATATGTTAATAGGAGATATTTTCCTATCATGATCTATGATAATATGTTTTGATTATGATTGTTGTATTATGGATTATTTCCATGGTTTCTACTCTATTTATTTGTTGGTTATATGTTGGTTAGATGATGTATATTTCCTATGGCTCTTGTTACGATTTGATCAGTTTTTGATTGGTCGATGAATGCATGGAGTAATAAGTGTTGTTGCAGCTATGTGGAGAAGTCATTGGGCCTTCTTTGTGATTCTCAAATTAATCTCATACTATTATGATTAGATATGAATTCATGACTTTTAGGTTACATGTTTTCCATTTCTTTGACGAAATTTCCAATGTGTTTTATGAAATCGAGGTCAAGTTCTTGATTAATGTTTGAATTTTTATCTTTTTCCTCATGATAATAATGATTATGGAAAGTCTCAAGAGTTTCTGAGAAGTGCTATGGAGGCTAGCCTCGAATTATGGCTTAGATCTTAGGACCACACCCTTTGAACTAGGCAAGTTGGGCCACAACCGCATGGAGGTAGTGTTGTGAATTTTGTTGGAGGCCTATAACAACACTGAGGCCTTGTTATGCATGTGTTTAGGAGTATAGGTTGATGAAAAATATCCCAGTCTCAAGGTTTGGTTACCTAGGGTGGTCCTTTGGCACTTGATTGTCCTGTAGCCTTGAGGGATGATGCGAGTTATCCGTTTGAGATCATTTTGTAGGCCCCACTTCCTTAGCTAGAGGTTGGAGGTCGAGTCATCGCATAATAACTCTTCATCTCATGTTTACCCTGGCAAGCTGGTGAAATTTGGTAAATTTCAGAGGGGGAAGTTACAGGGTGGCATCAAAGCAGGTGTCCATTCTCTTTGGGTAAGATCCTATTCTGTAGTTGGACATTGGAGATCAAAACATTATAGTAGATGCCTCCTTCTACCTCAGTGTGGACCATGGATAGTAAGGGGTTATGTTTACAGGTTGTTTGAATGTTTGATTAATTGCATGATATGAGTATGTGTTTATAAGATTGCATGAAGGAATAATCTTGTTCAAAGACAGTTGTACTAACACAATATGTTTTGAAACAACTCATATGCACTTGAGTGAAAGTGGGTTCTAGTTGTACTATTATTAATAATGAATATGATTTTATTTTGACATGGTTGTTAGTCTTGGTAAAAGATGATTTCAATTAATAGGCACAATGAATTGATCTTGGAACATGTAACTGACATGTGTGAACACGTTAGAGGGAAAAATTCTTGGTATTAACACGACATGGTAAAAATTGTGTTGTTTATATAACTAATTGTTGGGTGATGTGATAACACATAATAAGACTCAATTGTTGCAAGGTGAAAGGTAAAAGAAAGGAATTGGGCGAGAATTCCTTTGTATACATTTGGAAACCACAATTCCAAATGAATCAGTGCTTTGCATGAATACCGGAAGTCTTTTAACCTTTGTTTTGTCTAACATTATGTGGACATGTGCTATATTCATGAAAATGTATTTGGCAAGTATAGAAACTAGTTTCTATTTATTATGTTGTACATCGAGTGTAGGTGTATTTTTAATTTTTACACGGGGTGTAGGTGTATGTAATGTGTGGTACACTGTGTGTGGGTGTATGCGTGTGATGTTCACTATTTTTCTGTGTATGTGATTGAAGAGAAGTGAAGGCATTGGGTGCTTGTCGGGTTTGGAAATCAACTCAGTTTGTGTATAGAAAGGACAAGGGACAAAGGTATAATAAAATGATTAAGTGGAAGATAAGTATTGTTGTGGTGGATTCGACACACGGGTGTACGAAATCAAATGTATTTAGGGAATGTGGTATTTTCTCTAAACCATAAGTAACAGGTACTATCTGGGGGGAGCTCAGAAGTATAAGACTTAAAATGAAGTAATACACTTAAGTTTTCTCTGTTGAAAAAGTAAAACTAAAAACATAAAAAGAAGCTAAATAGATATTTCCAAACAATAAAAAGGTAAACAATGGCTCGATGGCCTTCTTCTCATTGAATGCATGGAATGAATACAAATCTTACCCACTTGCCGAAGGGCCTAGGCAGAGGCTCTAGGACCCGACGCAAGGATGTTTGTCCTTCAAGTTCTGCCTTTTGACATAGTTCAACTCTCTCTCTTTGTTGCAATGGACTGAAATTGTTGAGTGGTCAACAATTGAGTCCCCTTCTTCAGCTCCTACTCCTTGGTTCACACAAACAGCTGGTGTTGCTTGGGAAAATTTGGCCAGCATAACCTTGTGCTCACAATTTTTTCATCTCTTTGAGGGTTTATATAGGTGAGAATTCAAACCTCCTTCCCTCCCTTGGTACATGGTGGATAGTGACCCAAGGGAGGGGAAATATTCCATTTTGGGCTGAAATATGCTTTTGTGTGATCACACAAGGCCTAAGGAGGCACTGGTGCTATCCTTAGGTGGATTTCACATAAGGAGAAACTGTCATTTGCTTTCTTGTGGTCCCAGAAAGGGACTTTTTCCATTTCCAGAAATGTGCGCTTATCAGGCTCCAATGTGCACAGAAGGCACTCTTCTCGAAGGAAAAAGCACGCATTCGGGTAGTTATGACTAGTTCAATCTTGAATTGCTCAAAACCTTAGAGATTCTAAATATTTTTGATTCCATAATGTATCCTTGTCCTGTAAATCCTTGGGCTCGACATTGTTTGATGTCGTTTTCTGTTGTATGATTTTCTAGTGTTAACAGATGCCCCCTAATGTGTTAGGTATAGGAAGAATTGTATAGCCGAAATACATTATAGTTTATTTTCTGTATTGTATGAAGAGAGAGAGAGAGAGAGAGACAGAGAGAGAGAGATAGAGAGAAGCTTGTGTGTAGAAGGACAACATATTGCACTGGTTCCGAGATAACCACTGCCTAGGGGACCCCCTACAAGTAGACAAAATATACAACATATTTGCAAAATTTCAATGAGGTGGGCATGTCCCATGCTCGTGATGCTATGGCTAGTTAAACAAAATTGGTAGATACATGTGCTGTCTGTGTCACTACTATGGTAGTGATGTTGGTGGTTGTTGATGACAACTGCTGACGCCCTCAGGGGCATTTTTCTTTGATGATAGGTGGAATGTGGTACCCATATGCATAATCTTGGTATGGCAGATCACTGCGCAATGTACACATGTACTGGCTGGGACCTTCTCGTGTAAGCGTTGTTGTCAGAGACGCTTATGAAGGCATGGGTCTTTGACGAATCTTGATCAAAGTGCAATGGTTGTAAGGTATGATACCATCATGACATGAAAGCTTTTGCTGTAGTCGAATGTCAAGAGGATCAATGGCATCTATGGGCAATGATGTCTCCCATAGTGCCACCCGAGGATACCCCTCTACATGGGGAGGGGTCATCCAAGGTACCGCTTCCTTTTTGGAAAAGAGGTGTTGATGTCGATAAAAAGGAAGCCTTAACCGAACCATAATGGGTTTAACATAGGCATGTTGGTGAGCGGTGTCTGAAAAAGGATGATGGGGATTCAGTCACCCGAGGTCGAAGTATATTTGAGTAGCTTAGTGGCAGTCATAGGTATTTTCTGAAGGGAAAATATCCCTAGAGTCGGTAGGACTTCCAGGGCGGGTATGAACCAGCTATGATTGTCGTAATGGTGTAATGTTCCCAATTTTTATGGAACATTAATTTTTTCCGTTTCCACATAGGAGATAAATAAAATGGGTAGGAGACCCATTAATTTCATGACTAGGTAATAAAAATCCTCTTGGTATGAAGGAGGATCACTTATAGATCTGAATTTCACCCCTCCATGTGTGAAAGGGGGATTTTTCAAGAAGGCTAGGTCAAGTTTGACCAAGTCAAACTGCACAGTAGCATGAGGTGGAGAGCACATTGTGGACCAGTGCAGTGGGACAAGGAGGGAAGCTTCTCGAGGAAGGAAACCCTAATGAGTGGGGTCCATTGAGAGGGAGCTCACATTTTTTAAAAGGAGGGAAAGGTAGCCATTGCAAATCATGTTGAGTATTATTCATCTTTGGTCTGGTGGACTTGCTACAACTTCGTGCTGGTAAACAAGAATTGCTGAGGTAATTCCTGTTTAGGATTTCCTCTCCTTCTTTAGTAACTCTCGGAGGATTGCACTCCATTCCCCATATTCAGACATTGAGGTCAAGCATCATCCTTCTTCATCAACGTAGTTCCATCTGGAGATTGTGCATTGTTGTTGGGTGTTGCTGGGGAGGTTATTTACAACACCATCCTTGGCTATTTTTTCAGAGGAGGAAGCTTCCATCCCTTTGGGAGATCAGCAAAGGAGGTTTATGAGCTTATTCCACCATCTTTGGCACCAGGACAACCACTTGCCATCATATGCATTGCAATCCCTCTCTTAGACAGTGTTATTCTTGGAGAGCATTTGCTGTGAGGGATTAGCATATAGTTGGAGGGAGAAATCTTAAGGTGAAAGGATCACCTTTTCACTTTAGATTTCTATTGGAGGAGGGTTCTTCATTTGATGCAGCTATTTCAGCCTTCTCCATATATTTCCAATTTTTTATTTGCTGCTGCCCAACAACTCCGGCATTATTGTATTTTCCTATTTTGTACATGTATTGTAGCCAATCCTCCTAAGGATTGTTGTATTAGTGTTTTCAGGGGTTGAGAGCTTGCTCCCCCTCATTTCTTGAGTTGCCATTGATATATCCTTGTATTTTCATATTATATGTTGTAGTGTCTCCAATAGAAAGCACTGCCATAGCTAGGGAAAATTTATATAAGAGTGTTTTATCACATTTGATGTACATGTCTTGTTGAGGCTCTCATTGCCTAGCTTGAGTGATTGATCCCTCAAAGCATTGTATTCTATTGTTGCTATATTATATATTGTTCAGCTATTTGCATCTTCATGTGCCCTAGCTAATTAAAATAACATCGTGGATTCTTTGTATGTTCATACATTGTTGCAGCCCCATTCATTGGGAAATTTCTAAAGGGAAATAGTTGTGGGAGGCTTGTCTCACCACCCTAGAAGGATTTCTTGATCCCAATCCTTGGATTTTGGTCTTAGACACATTGTTCTAAGGGGATCTAGGTCTTGGTATCAAATCCTGCTGCCTCCATTTCTGGAAAAATCATTTTCCAGCCATGGATTGCTAGCTATTCCTAAAAAGGGATATTACAGTGGTATCAGAGCACCTTTCTTGGCTCAACCTGTGGCCTTCAAGCCCAAGAAAGAAGAAGAAGGTGATGCAGAAGATGAGCTTGATCTCATCTATTTTTAGGACAAAGAGGAGCCTTCCCACAGAGGCGAAGCAAAGAGAAGAAGACAAAGGTCCATGCACTTCCTATTCTCAAAAAGAAAGCAAGCATGAGAGATGCTTGGATCATCAGGTTCTAGATCAATACCTGAGTGAGTATAAATCCCATTCTGCAGCATTCAGGGGAGCTACAACATTCCCACAGTTTATTCAGCATAAGGAGGAGAGAAGGCCCTATGGAAAAAGAGAAATAAAAGGCAATAGGTTTCTATTGTTTACATTTGATGGGAACACTTCAGCTAGAGCTTGGGTGAAAAAGCTAGAGACATTTTTCTTGCTACATCCAGTGGCAGAGGAAGAAGCAGTGGAGGTTGCAGTGCTGCACATGGAGGATGAAGCCTTTGTTTGGTGGTGCAAACCCTTGGTCCATTAGAAGGTGAGCTATTTTGCATAATTTTCTCAAAGTTTGATCCAAAACTTTGATGGAGAGAGGACAAAGGAGGAGAAAGCCATTCCACCATGGGAGGAGTATTGCACCAATGTTGTCACAGCTTCGGAAGGGCAGCCTTCTACATATATGGATGAGGTAGCCATTGCATTGGAGGAGACAAATAGTGCAGCCATACAAGAAGAAAACCCCAAGTTCCACCAAGGTATGAGTGAAGTTCCACTTTTCATTTCAGCAAATCATTTAAAATATTGTGGAAATTCATCTTTAAGGGTCCAATAATCTACACATTGTGCTATTTTACAGCACCATGATTGCACTGCGCTGTTCAATGGGTTAAAAGAGGAGATAAACCCTCATTATCATACATTTGGGTTGAGTTTCATTCAGCCCTTGAGGTTGGAGTGTGAAATTTTGGAGGATGGAGTGAACCATGACACCCCCATGAAAAACAATGCATCAAATTTTAAACCGGAGGATGAAACAACTGCTACATCATTGGAGGAATCAACAACACTGTTAAACATGGATGGAGAGGAGATATTACCTCCATAACATTTGGGTCCTCATGTCATGGATGAGAGATCTTCTCTAGAAGGTCTCCAAGGAGTTGCATTTCAACTTTCCATGAAATGCAAAGGGGAAGATATGGCTTGGGATAATGGTAGCCCTCATGGGGGGAGTACCAAAGGAGGAAGAAGGAGAAGACATCCACAAGGACCTGAGTGGGTGTGGATGAGAAGCAAGATGCTGATTAGCCACTTACAAATATATGATACCGGGCAGCAAGAGGCTTGGCTGCGTTGGCTCCTCTTGAAGGAGTTTGGCCATCACTTGGTGTACCCTTTTTCTAGGAAGACGAGAATGAAGAAGAGGTGGCAAGGTGTTTGCATCATTGAGCAGTAAAGAGTAGGGATACATGGAGCTGATATGGCATATATATCAGTCATTGTACCTTAATCACATGAGTTACATGATGTGAGCCTGAGGAGGCAGCAAGCACTTAGATTGCTTGAACTATCTTGGAGAGAGCACAAGCAGATTTTCTCTCATATGATGTATGGTGTTGTAGGAATAGAGGAGGTCACTCTCATAGTGCAAAGGGATTAATTCTTAGATTGGAATGTTTGGGAGGTATTTCCATCTTGGGAAAGGCTTCACATTTGCAGCAGCATCACCCAAGGTGTTCTTGACAAGGAGCATGTCAAGGAACAAAGATTGGCATGGGCAAGAGCCTTTTTGCATGAGCTCACAGCGTTGACACTCGGGAGTAGGGAAATATACATGGATCCATATACCATCTCACTTCTAGCCTATGGTAAGAGAATTTTATTTTCATTTTCTGATTTGCATCCTCTTGTCATTATGTTGCAGTGCATGGCTCCTCAAAGGGGTAGATTTTTCATGTTGCTGCATGAGAAGAGTTGGGCCAAACCATATGATGGAGACAACCATATTTCACATGGCCTTGGGAAAATGTTTTTCCATTCTACTCATGTTCAGCTAATTCATATGATTAGCATTGTATTTCAAACATTTTTCATTGTACATTTCTTGAGCAGCAGTTTGCAAAATTGCGTTACGCACTCTTGGGAAACTATTGGTACTTTCCGACACCATATGAAACCATCAATACTTTCTCTATTTTGATCATGAGCATGTTTCCATTTTCTGATATTTTCCATATTATTGGAAGCATGATCAGAATATTGACACATGAATTTAGTATGTCCTTTAGGGAAGATGATTCCCACAGTTTCTACATGGCATGTTCTAATGGGAACATGAGGAGATACATGGTCACCACAACCACTTATTTGCTTTCTTTGGAGGTGGACCATGAGTCTGATGATGATATCCATCCATTGTATGTATGTGGGCATGTATTTGATTTTGTATTGCTGATTCACTCATCTATTTACTATCCAGTAGTAGAGATGATATTTTCTGTACAATGCTTGCCATGTTATTTTCTGTAGCTGCAGTGGATGAGGTTGCGTTGTAGCCCTATGAGACATTGTTTGTACCTTTCTGCACATGGTATAACCTACAACAAACATGTCATTGGGTTATTCTATGATGATCATGTCCTACTCATCATGGATGAAATGTCTTGGGCCAGCCGGATTATCATTGATGGAGGAGAAATCCTTGGAGGATTGCTCTTCATTTTGCCACTTGAGGGAAATAATTTTGCAGCCCATGATCAGCACACACTCTACACTTATCATAAGTGGAGAGGAGGACAACATAGGGCAAGCTATGAGGCTTTTCATATTCAGATTTGCAGCCCACCTTCATTTCCGGAGCTCAAGTTGAAGGGAGATTTATGTGAGTTGCCATGTTGGGAGGCAACTTATGGTGTATGGATGATTTCTTGGGGATGGGAGATTCATATGGGGATGATGATTCCCATTTTTTATCAGATATCATGCCTCAAGAAGTCCCTTAGACAACCCATTGTTCGCTTCATGGATATTTGTTTCTACATGACAACTGTTAGGTCCCTATATCACTAGTATAGTCCCTTATTATTGTTAGTGTAACCCCCTTATTGTTATTATTGAACCCTTGTAACCCCCATTTTGTTATTATTGTGCCCTTAAATTATTATTGTTAGGTCGGCTAGGATTACATTGTGGCCCACTAGGATTACATTATGGCCCCATGGACTCATATATATAGAAAGGAGGTTTTGTAAATTGTATCATCCAAGAATTGTTCATTTATGTAATGTATTGGAGGTTTCCCCCTCGAAGTGGCTTATTTCTAAGGCGTTTATATCTCTATTCTTCTATTTTTGGAGCTGGTTACACAACATTTGGTATCAGAGCTTTGGATTCTAGGGTTTCGCTGCTCCAAATAGGTCATCGTGGAATTTGCGCTATAAATTTTTTTCTACGAAGTTTCAGAATCTAAAAGTCTTAGGGTGCGAAGCAAAAATCATGAGGAAGATTGTCTAAAAATTTCAGAGCCTGGTTCACAATATTTTCGGAGATATGATTTATGGAAGTTAGGTCTTTTTTCAGGCTCCTAAACAGGTCATCGTGGTATTTGCGCTATAAATTTTTTTCTACGAAGGTTCAGAACCTGAAATTTGTATGGTGCGAAGCTAAAATCATGAGGAAATTGGTCAAAATATTTCAGAGCTTGGTTCGCAATATTTTTGGAGATATGATCTGTGAAAGGTAGTGCTTTTTCAGGCTCCTGAATTGCATCTCAAAGAGGTGATCGTGGGAAAAGTTCAATAACTCTCTCTCTGGGCATTGGATTGGAGTGCCGTAAAAAGTGGTTGCAAGTACACAGATTTTGGTTTCTTGGATATTAATTTCAGAGACAAAGGATGAAACAGTGACACGTGGCAAGTCGTACAAGTTCGCTCTACTGAACCAGTCCATAATTAGGTCATTGTGGGAGATTGGACACAACCTTGTCTTGGAGAATCCAAATCAGGTCAGACCTGTGGCATTCAAAAGAGAATTCAGAGGGCTACTTCAGTGCTGAATTTCAGATATTGAAGATCTGAAATCACAGAGATAATACAATTTCAATATCGAGCTCCTCAAAGCAAGTAAAAGGTGTGTATTTTTTTTTCCGAATTGCATAAGTCTTGTTTGAAGAATCAAGTTGAATTGATTGCAAGGGCCTATTGTATAATAGATATCAATATTGGAGTCTAAAATGGCCCCTAAAAATAATTCAACACCCATTAAGCCTTTAGAAGGCTCTACTATGACTCATGAAGACGAAGAATGGAAACATGACATATCAAAATTACAAGAGCAAGTGCAACAAATTTCGCTCTCGCAAAGAACAACAAAAAATGAAATGGAAGTTTTGAAGAAGGGCATGGAAACTAAGATGGATGGTTTGAAGAAAGGCATGGAAGCTAAGATGAGTGGTTTGGAAGCTAAGATGGATGGCATGGAAGTGGGCATGGAAGCTAAGATGGATGACATGGAAGCTAAGATCGATGAAAAAATGAAAGACAACATGGAAAACATGAAGAAAGATCTAAAAGTAGACATCGAAAGTTTGGGAAAGTTGATACAAGAAATGTTTCCTAATGGTAAAAAGATAGTAGAGGAAACTCATGATGAGAACAAAATAAATGGTAATCGTGATTTCATAACCTATAATGTTGGCGGGAAGAACCACCATATTCCAAAAATGGATATGAGGAAGTTTGATGGAAAGGATCCTGTAACATGGATACTACAGATGGAGCAATATTTTGATCTCCATAACGTGCAAAACACACAAAAGGTACGCATTGCAACTTTAAATTTAGAAAAAAATACATTTGTATGGTATCGATGGCTTTGTTCCCGTAAAAAAATTGTCACTTGGTCAATTTTTACGGAGGAAATGATAGCACATTATGAGGATACAGAGAGCAACACCTTCTTTACCCAATTGATAAATCTCAAACAAAAGGGTTTAGTGGGGCAGCACATTGAGGACTTCCAAAAATTGAATATAAGGGTAACTGATATTCCAGAGGAACATAGGATTGATCTCTTCATAGGTACTCTAAAGGATAACATCCAACATGAAGTTCGTGTTTTGGGACCTGATTCATTGGAGAAGGCATTCGGGTTGGCAAGAAAAGTTGAATGTAAAATTATGGCGACAAGGAAGCCTACCACTCAATTCTATAAAGAAGGAAGTGTTGCTACGCCTAGATTTCCACAACCTACAAGGTTGACACCACAACAATTGGAAGAAAAAAGAGCAAAATGGCTTTGCTATAGTTGTGATAGCAAATACACTAAAGGTCATAAGTGTGCTGAGAAGAAATTATTTTACATAGATTGTGAAGAGGAAGAAGAAAATGAACAAGAAGAGGATATACACCGGGAACCAACCCTAGAAGAGGAAGAAATGAATCCGACCATATCGTGTAATGCACTGGCAGGAATTACCACTCCTCAAACTCTCAAGATACAAGGACAAATCAAGAAGAAAAAGGTAATAGTGTTGATTGATTCGGGTAGCACCCATAATTTTATTCATTGTAAGGTAGCCAAGGAATTAAATTGTTTCCTATACCCAGCACCAGAATGTCAAGTGATGGTTGCAAATGGAGGAACTATAAATTTCTCTGGAAAATGCCATAATATTAAGCTAACCATGGGGGAATATGTATTGACTAGTCCAATGCTTTCCATTCCTATGGGAGGTGCCGATGTTGTACTAGGAGTACAATGGTTACAATCTTTGGGGACGATAGCTTTTAATTTTCAAGAACTTTTCTTGAATTTTTTTTCAGAAGGAAAGGAAGTCGAATTACGGGGTATTGAAGGGAATCTAGGAAGGATAATAAGCTCTAATGTCATGACAAAGCTTCTAAAGAAAGAACAACGAGGCGTAATTGCACAATTATGCTCACTAGAAGTTCCGACATCAAAATCATCTATTTCTGCAGATCTTCAACAAGTCTTGGACAATCATTCCAAGGTGTTTGAAACTCCCAAAGGACTCCCACCTATTCATGATCATGATCATGCTATTCATTTGATTCCGGGAAGTGTTCCTCCAAACATCAGGCCTTATAGATATCCTTACTTCCAAAAGAGCGAAATTGAACGTATGATTGCAGAAATGTTAGAGGCGGGTATAATTCAACCTAGTCAAAGTTCTTTCTCTGCTCCTGTAGTTTTGGTACACAAGAAGGATGGATCATGGCGAATGTGTCCAGATTATAGGGAGCTCAATAAGCTCACTATTAAAGAAAAATTTCTCATTCCTTTGATTGATGAATTATTGGATGAATTACATGGAGCAATTTATTTTACCAAGTTGGATCTTCGTTCAGGATATCAGAAAATTAGAATGAAGACTGAAGATATTCCAAAAACAGCATTTCGAACTCACGAGGGTCATTATGAATTTTTTGTCATGCCTTTTGGTCTTACCAATGCACCTTCTACATTTCAAGGGTTGATGAATTCCATTTTCAAACCCTTCCTTAGAAAATTTGTGCTAGTATTTTTTGATGATATACTAATCTACAGCAAGTCTTGGAAGGATCATGTTCAACATGTTGACAGGGTGCTCAAACTATTGCGGGAGAAACAATTATATGCAAAAACATCCAAATGTTTCTTTGGAGTACAAGAGGTGGAATATCTGGGTCATATTGTATCTCACGAGGGTGTTAAGGTAGACCCTAACAAAATTAAATCCATTAAAGAATGGAAAGTCCCCACAACCATAAAGCAGTTGCGAGGATTTCTCGGGTTAACAGGGTATTATCGCAAGTTTGTTAAGAATTATGGGAGAATAGCAACACCTCTAACAACATTATTGAAGAAAGATACATTTTCATGGACTCCTGAAGCAACTAAGGCCTTTGAACATCTTAAAGAGGCAATGTGCCTAGCACCGGTCTTAGCTACGCCAGACTTCACAAAAACCTTTATTGTGGAATGTGATGCCTCAGGAAATAAAATTGGTGCAGTTTTAATGCAGGAAGGAAGACCCATTGCTTTTGAAAGTCGTCCAATCAAAGGAAAGTATTTACAGAAACCTATTTATGAGAAGGAAATGTTAGCAATACTGCATGCACTAAAGAAATGGCGAACTTACCTAATGGGAAGACACTTCAAGGTAAAAACTGATCATGATAGTCTTAAACACTTTTTGGAACAAAGAGTATCATCAGAAGAGCAGCAAAAATGGGTCACAAAGATGTTGGGTTATGACTTTGAAATAATCTACAAAAAAGGAAAGCTTAATGTTGTTGCAGATGCACTCTCGAGAAAGAATGAAGAGGTGGAAGCATTGCTTTGTGCCATTTCTATTATCCAACCAGATTGGATAACTGAAGCAAGAGATGAATGGAAGAAGGAAAAAGATGTATGGACACTCATTCAAAAGTTGCAGCAAGATCCTAGTACATCTGATGCATTTAGTTGGAAAAATGATTCCTTATGGTACAAAGATCGCTTATATCTTTGCAAGAATTCCCAACTAAAACAAAAGATTCTTCTGGAATTGCACACTTCTCCTTTAGGAGGACACTCAGGATTTTTAAAAACTTACCATAGGGTGAAGAAAGAATTTTTTTGGGATGGCTTTAAATCTGATATTCAAAAGTTTGTGGCGGAATGTTTGGTTTTCCAGCAGAATAAAGTGGAAACAATTAAGACCTCGGGACTTCTACAACCTTTATCCATTCCAAGTCAACGTTGGGAGGAGATTTCAATGGATTTTATCATAGGTTTACCTAAGTCTGAAGGAAAGAGTGTCATCATGGTGGTAGTTGATAGACTTACCAAGTATGCACACTTTTGTGCATTATCTCATCCATTTAAAGCAAGTACGGTTGCTACTACATTTATGGATAGAATTCAAAAGCTACATGGAAGCCCAAGGGTTATTGTGAGCGATAGAGATCCCATTTTTACTAGAAATTTTTGGACGGAGTTATTTTCTTGTTTGGGTACTCAATTAGCTCATAGCTCATCTTATCATCCTCAATCGATGGTCAAACTGAGATAGTAAATAAATGTTTGGAAGGATATCTTCGTTGTTTTGTATCTGATAAACAAACACAATGGGTCAAGTGGTTACCTCTCGCTGAATGGTGGTATAACACTTCCTTCCATATTGCGGCAAAAATGACCCCATTTATGGCACTTTATGGATATCATCCACCATCCATCACATCATCTTTAAGGGAAAATTCGAAGGTTCAAGCAGTGGAAGATCACATCGAGCATCGACAAGAAGTTCTCCAACTCTTAAAGGATAACCTGAATTTGGCACAAAATCGAATGAAACAACAGGCAGATCAACATCGTAGCGAGAGAAGTTTTGATGTAGGAGATTAGGTATTTTTACAGCTACAACCATACAAACAAATGTCCCTCAAGCAAGCTAAGAAGGATAATAAATTATCACCAAAGTACTATGGTCCTTACAAGGTGTTGCAAAATATTAGTACTATGGCATACAAATTGGAGCTTCCTGCTTCTTCACGAGTACATCCAGTTTTCCATGTTTCATGCTTAAAGAAGGTTATAGGTGAAAATCTTCGAGTTCAAACAATATTGCCAGAACTTGATGAGGAAGGAAAAATAATATTGGAACCTGAAGTGGTCATGGAAACAAGAACTCGACAGCTACGGAATCGATCAATTTCAGAGTATCTCATCAAGTGGAAGAACTTACCCACTGAAGATTCTACATGGGAGGATGAGAATTTTATACAGAAGCACCCGTAGCTACTCAAGCGTTGAGGACAACACTTTTTTGAAGGAGAGGGGCATGTTAGGTCCCTATATCACTAGTATAGTCCCTTATTATTGTTAGTGTAACCCCCTTATTATTATTATTGAACCCTTGTAACCCCTATTTTGTTATTATTGTGCCCTTAAATTATTATTGTTAGGTCGGCTAGGATTACATTGTGGCCCACTAGGATTACATTATGGCCCCATGGACTCCTATATATAGAAAGGAGGTATTTTAAATTGTATCATCCAAGAATTTTTCATTTATGTAATGTATTGGAGGTTTCCCCCTCGAAGTGGCTTATTTCTAAGGCGTTGATATCTCTATTCTTCTATTTTTGGAGCTGGTTACACAACAACAACTATTTGGGGATGTTCACCAAAAGATGGATTGCATATGTTGGAGGGACAACTTGGACACATGATTGATGATATGGCATCCTTTTCTTGGAGGAATTTATCATGCATGGATGCTACAGGGAGAGTAAGGGAAAATAAATCAGTATATCCTTGTACTTGCTTGAGGACAAGAAATCTTTGAGAGGGGAGGACTGTAATGTTCCCAATTTTTATGGAACATTAATTTTTTCCATTTCCACAAATGAGATAAATAAAATGGGTAGGAGACCCATTAATTCCATGAATAGGTAATAAAAATCCTCTTGGTATGAAGGAGGATCACTTACAGAGCTGAATTTCACCCCTCCATGTGTGAAAGGGGGCTTTTGCAAGAAGGCTAGGTCAAGTTTGACCAAGTCAAACTACACAGTAGCATGAAGTGGAGAGCACATTGTGGGCCAGTGCAGTGGGATAAGGAGGGAAGCTTCTAGAGGAAGGAAACCCTAATGAGTGGGGTCCATTTACAGGGAGTTCACATTGTTTAAAAGGAGGGCAAGGTAGCCATTTCACATCATGTTGAGTATTATTCATCTTTGGTCCGGTGGACTTGCTGCAACTTCTTGCTGGTAAACAAGAATTGCTGAGGGAATTCCTGTTTAGGATTTCCTTTCCTTCTTGAGAAGCTCTTGGAGGATTGCACTCCATTCCCCATACTCATACATTGAGGTCAAGCATCATCCTTCTTCATCAACGCAGTTCCAGCTAGAGATTGTGCATTGTTGCTGGGTGTTGCTGGGGAGGTTTTCTACAACACTATCATTGGCTATTTTTTCAGATGAGGGAGCTTCCATCCCTTTGGGAGATCAAAAAAGGAGTTTTATGAGCTTATTCCACCATATTTTGCACCAGGCCAACCACTTGCCGTCATATGCAGTGCAGTCCCTCTCTTAGACAACGTTATTCTTGAAGAGCATTTCCTGTGAGGGATTAGCAGATAGTTGGAGGTAGAAATCTTAGGTGAAAGGATGAGCCTTTCACTTCAGATTTCCATTGGAGGAGGGTTCTTCATTTGATGCAGCTATTCCAGCCTTCTCCATCTATTTCCAATTTTTGAGTTGTTGTTTCCCAACAAATCCGGCATTATTGTATTTTCCTATTTTGTACATGTATTGTAGCCAATCCTCCTAAGGATTGTTGTATTAGTGTTTTCATGGGTTGAGAGCTTGCTCCCCCTAATTTCTTGAGCTATAATTGATATATATTTGTATTTTCACATTATATGTTGCAGTGTCTCCTATAGACAGCGCTGCCATAGCTAGGGAAAATTTATATAGCAGTGTTTTATCACATTTGATGTACATGTCTTGTTGAGGCTCTCATTGCCTAGCTTGAGTGAGTGATCCCTCAAAGAATCGTATTCTATTGTTGTTATATTATACATTGTTCAGCTATTTTCATCTTCATGTGCCCTGGCTAATTAAAATAACGTTGTGGATTCCTTGTATGTTCATACATTGTTTCAGACCCATTCCTTGGGAAATTTCTGAAGGGAAATAGGTGTGGGAGGCTTGTCTCACCACCCTAGAAGGATTTCTTGATCCTAATCCTTAGATTTTGGTCTTAGACACATTGGTCTAAGGGTATCCAGGTCTTGGTATCAAATCCTGCTACCTCCATTTCTAGAAAAATCATTTTCTAGCCATGGATTGCTAGCTATTCCTAAAAAGGGATATTACAGTGGTATCAGAGCACCTTTCTTCGCTCATCCTGTGGCCTTCAAGCCCAAGAAAGAAGAAGAATAAGATGATGCAGAAGATGAGCTTGATCTCATCTATTTTCAGGAAAAAGAGGAGCCTTCCCAAGGAGGAGAAGCAAAGAGAAGAAGACGAAGGTCCATGCACTTCCTATTCTCAAAAGGAAGGCAAGCATGAGAGATGCTTGGATCATCAGGTTCTAGATTAATACCTGAGTGAGTATAAATCCCATTCTGCAGCATTCAGGGGAGCTACAACATTCCCAAATTTTATTCACCATAAGGAGGAGAGAAGGCCCTATGGAAAAAGAGAAATCAAAGGAAATAGGTTTCTATTGTCTACATTTGATGGGAACACTTCAGCTAGAGCTTGGGTGAAAAAGCTAGAGGCATTTTTCTTGCTACATCCAGTGGTAGAGGAAGAAGCAGTAGAGGTTGCAGCGCTGCACATGGAGGATGAAGCCTCTGTTTGGTGGTGCAAACCCCTGGTCCATTCAAGGGTGAGCTCTTTTGCAGAATTTTCTCAAAGGTTGATCCAAACCTTTGATGGAGAGAGGAAAAAGGAGGAGAAAGCCATTCCACCATGGGAGGAGAATTGCACCAACGTTGTCATAGCTTCGGAAGTGCAGCCTTCTACATCTATGGATGAGGCAGCCGTTGCATTGGAGGAGACAACTAATGCAGCCATACAAGAAGAAAACCCCAAGTTCCACCAAGGTATGAGTGAAGTTCCACTTTTCATTTCAGCAAATCACTTAAAAGATTGTGGAAATTCATCTTTAAGGGTCCAAGAATCTACACATTGTGCTATTTTAGAGCATCATGACTGGACTGCACTGTGAAATGGGTTCAAAGAGGAGATGAACCCTTATCCTCATAAATTTTGGTTGAGTTGCATTCAGCCCTTGAGGTTGGAGTGTGAACTTTTGGAGGATGGAGTGAACCATGACACCCCCATGAAAAACAATGCATCAAATTTTAAACCGGAGGATGAAACATCTGCTACTTCATTGGAGGAATCAACAGCGCTGTTAAACATGGATGGAAAGGATATATTACCTCCATCACATTTGGGTCCTCATGTCATGGATGAGATATCTTCTCTAGAAGTTCTCCAAGGAGTTGCATTTCAACTTTCCATGAAATGCAAAGGGGAGGATATGGCTTGAGAGAATGGTAGCCCTCATGGGAGGAGTACCAAAGGAGGAAGAAGGAGAAGACATCCACAAGGAGCTGAGTGGGTGTGGATGAGGAGCAAGAGGTTGATTAGCCACTTTCCAATATATGATACCGGGTAGCAAGAGGCTTGGCTGCGTTGGCTCCTCTTGAAGAAGTTTGGCCATCACTTGGTGTACCCTTTTTCCAGGAAGATGGGAATGAAGAAGAGGTAGTAGGGTGTTGGCATCATTGAGCAGTAGAGAGTAGGGATACATGGAGCTGATATGGCATATATATCAGTCATGTTACCTTCATGACATGAGTTACATGATGTAAGCATGAGGAGGCAGCAAGCACTTAGATTGCTTGAACTATCATGGAGAGAGCACAAGCAGATTTGCTCTGATATGATGTATGGTGTTGCAGGAATAGAGGAGGGCACTCTCATAGTGCAAAGGGATTACTCCTTAGCATGGAATGATTGGGAGGAATTTCCATCTTGGTAAAGGCTTCACATTTGCAGCAGCATCACCCGAGGTGTTCTTGACAAGGAGCATGTCAAGGAACAAATATTGGCATGGGCAAGAGCCTTTTTGCATGAGCTCACAGCGCTGACACTTGGGAGCAGGGACATATAGATGGATCCATATACCATCTTAATTCCAGCCTATGGTAATATAATTTTATTTTCATTTGCTGATTTGCATCCTCTTATCATTATGTTGCAGTGCATGGCTCCTCAAAGGGGTAGATTTTTCATGTTGCTCCATGAGCAGAGCTGGGCCAAACCATATGATGGAGACAACCATATTTCACATGGCCTTGGGAAATTTTTTTTCCATTATACTCATGTTCAGCTAGTTCATATGATTAAAATTGTATTTCAAAACATTTTTCCTTATACATTTATTGAGCAGCAGTTTGCAAAACTGCGTTATGAACTCTTGGGAAACTATTGGTACTTTCTGGCACCATATGAAACCATCAGTACTTTCTCTATTTTGATCATGAGAATGTTTCCATTTTCTGATATTTTCCATATTATTGGAAGCATGATCAGAATATTGACACATGAATTTAGTGTGTCCTTGAGGGAACATGATTCCCACAGTTTCTACATGGCATGTTCTAATGGGAACATGAGGAGAGACATGGTCACCACAACCACTTATTTGCTTTCTTTGGAGGTGGACCATGAGTCTGATGATGATATCCATCCATTTTATGTATATGGGCATGTATTTTATTTTGTATTGCTGATTCACTCATCTATTTACTATCCAATATTAGAGGTGATATTTTCTGTACAATGATTGCCATGTTATTTTCTGTAGCTGCAGTGGATGAGGTTGCGTTGTAGCCCTATGAGACATTGTTTGTACCTTGATACACATGGTATAACCTACAGAAAACATGTCATTGGGTTATTCTGTGATGATCATGTCCTACTCATCATGGATGAAATGTCTTGGGCCCGCCGGATTATCATTGATGGAGGAGAAATCCTTGGAGGATTGCTCTTCATTTTTCCACTTGAGGGCAATACTTTTGCAGCCCATGATCAACGCACACTCTACACTTATCATAAGTGGAGTGGAGGAAAGCATGGGGCAAGCTATGAGGCTTGTCATATTCTGATTTTCAGCCCACCTTCATTTCCGGAGCTCAATTTGGAAGGAGATTTTTGTGAGTTGCCATGTTGGGAGGCAACTTATGGTGTATGGATGATCACTTGGGGATGGGAGATTCATATGGGGATGATGATTCCCATTTTTTATCAGATATCATGCCTCAAGAAGGCCCTTAGACAACCCATTGTTCGCTTCATGGATATTTGTTTCTACATGACAACTATTTGGGGATGTTCACCAAAAGATGGATTGCATATGTTGGAGGGACAACTTGGACACTTGATTGATGATATGGAATCCTTTTCTTGGAGAAATTTATCATGCATGGATGCTACAAGGAGAGTAAGGGAAAATAAATCAGTCTATCCTTGTACTTTCTTGAGGACAAGTAATCATTGAGAGGGGAGGACTGTAATGTTCCCAATTTTTATGGAACATTAATTTTTTCCATTTCCACATAGGAGATAAATAAAATGGGTAGGAGACCCATTAATTTCATGAGTAGGTAATAAAAATCCTCTTGGTATGAAGGAGGATCACTTATAGAGCTGAATTTCACCCCTCCATGTGTGAAAGGGGGCTTTTGCAAGAAGGCTAGGTCAAGTTTGACCAAGTCATACTACGCAGTAGCATAAGGTGTAGAGCAAATTGTGGGCCAGCGCAGTGGGATAAGGAGGGAAGCTTCTAGAGGAAGGAAACCCTAATGAGTGGGGTCCATTGAGAGGGAGCTCACATTTTTTAAAAGGAGGGAAAGGTATCCATTGCAAATCATGTTGAGTATTATTCATCTTTGGTCCGGTGGACTTGCTGCAACTTCTTGCTGGTAAACAAGAATTGCCGAGGGAATTCCTGTTTAGGATTTCCTCTCCTTCTTGAGCAGCTCTTAGAGGATTGCACTCCATTCCCCATACTCAGACATTGAGGTCAAGCATCATCCTTCTTCATCAACGCAGTTCCAGCTAGAGATTGTGCATTGTTGCTGGGTGTTGCTGGGGAGGTTTTCTACAACACTATCATTGGCTATTTTTTCAGATGAGGGAGATTCCATCCCTTTGGGAGATCAGAAAAGGAGGTTTATGAGCTTATTCTACCATATTTGGCACCAGGCCAACCACTTTCCATCATATGCAGTGCAGTCCCCCTCTTAGACAACGTTATTCTTGGATAGCATTTGTTGTGAGGGATTAGCAGATATTTGGAGGGAGAAATCTTAGGTGAAAGGATCAACCTTTCACTTCATATTTCCATTGGAGGAGGGTTCTTCATTTGATGCAGCTATTCCAGCCTTCTCCATCTATTTCCAATTTTTGAGTTGTTGTTGCCCAACAACTCCAGCATTATTGTATTTTCCTATTTTGTACATGTATTGTAGCCAATCCTCCTAAGGATTGTTGTATTAGTGTTTTCAGGGGTTGAGAGCTTGATCCCCCTCATTTCTTGAGCTATCATTGATATATCCTTGTATTTTCATATTATATGTTGCAGTGTCTCCTATAGACAACGCTGCCATAGCTAGGGCATATTTATATAGCAGTGTTTTATCACATTTGATGTACATGTCTTGTTGAGGCTCTCATTGCCTAGCATGAGTGAGTGATCCCTCAAAGCATTGTATTCTATTGCTGCTATATTATAAATTTTTTAGCTATTTGAATCTTCATGTGCCTTGGCTCATTAAAATAACGTTGTGGATTCCTTGTATGTTCATACATTGTTGCTGCCCCATTCCTTGGGAAATTTCTGAAGGGAAATAGGTGTGGGAGGCTTGTCTCACCACCCTAGAAGGATTTCTTGATCCCAATCCTTGGATTTTGGTCTTAGATACATTGGTCTAAGGGGATCCAGGTCTTGGTATCAAATCCTGCTTCCTCCATTTCTGGAAAAATCATTTTCTAGCCACGGATTGCTAGCTATTCCTAAAAAGGGATATTACAAATGGTGCATATATGGAGGGTGTGAAATACTTCGACCAAGGGAAATTGGGGACTGCTGCCATCGAAGGAAAAAGTGCAATATAAGGGTGAAGAGGCAAAGGGCATTGTTTGTAATTTTTTTACAAAAAGAATAAAATAATGGGGTTTGGTTTGTACAAAACACAGAGACGGGTACCCAAAAACATGAAAGAGGGTCGCTCACTTGATGGTGTGAGGATGGTGTTTTGCTGGGGGTAGGGGTCCCATTGGCTGGTCTCATGTGTGGGGTCGATGAAGTGGAATATGTCGCAGATGGGTTAATGTTGATGGAGGTATGGTGGGCCAAATGTGGTGTGTGGAGGTGCACTTTCATTCTTCTTGTACAACTGGGTCATCCGAGAAGGGGGTTGAGTTTGAATGGTGAACTTGACCTTATGCATGATATATGGATGGGCATGAGGTGATTTTCGGACTAAAATGGTATGGCCATGGCATCACTTGTGGGGTGATGTTTGGTCTACTTGAGATGACGATCGCCATGGAGGGGAGGCTCTACCGACCAACATGAACATTTATCATATGCAGGGTGAGGTGATGATAAATGTGGTCAGGTATGAGGACCCTAGTGTTTATTTCTAATGGAGAATGATGTCAGGATATGCAAAGTTTTCTGGGACTTTATCATGCTGAGGGTGGAATGATATCTGCTCTAGAACTTTTAGTGGTCGATTTTGTGAATGGTTTGCGGGTTCTTTCTGCAAAAAACAACTACCTCAAGTGAAAGAATATTCTTTTCATCCAATATTATTGAAAAACATGAATTTTGGAAAGGAGGATGGGAGGGTGCATACCTGTTGGCACTGAAAAAATTATTTTTTCAAGAGTGCGAACGTGTGGTGTCGCCTCTGTTTTTTGGGAGATGTTTCTTGGCTCCTAGTTTTGATTTCAGTTTTGGTTGCCCCTAGACTGAGATCATGGGGGAGGGAATTTCCGGTTACTGTCCCCAGTCTAGGATCTCCCCGAATACAGATTACTGCTGCCTAGGTGACCTCAGGTCAAGGACCTGACTAAGCCGTCTACAGTAATCGATGTGCCTGATAACTCAAGAGGATGAGGCAACCAGGTTTCTTTTTCCCTGGTTGGTGTATGGGGGCTTGGGGGGAGGAGGGACAAATGGTTGTCAATCTGGTGACCTTCATTCCTCCTATAGGTACTTGATGGTACGCGATTCATTTCTAGATGCCTGGATGGAGGGATCCTTTTGATAGGATCTCTCGACCACACGAAAGGCGTCCCTATATCGCGGGACCTCTTGGAAACGATAGGTGTAGTGCCCGTAGATGCCACATATAGTGCATGTGTGATTGGTATGCAACGTTTTTCCTGTACTTTTGGTGGCAAATTCCTTTTTATGGGAATGTTGTTTTGGGGTGCCTGCCTCGCAGCCAAGGAGTGGTTTTAATTCATCCAACTCTGGGAATATGTGAGTAGGGTGTCCTGTGAAATCACATATAGTGCAGTCTGATGAATCCCTGTGCATGGTAGGGGTCACCACTTTCTTTCCTTTCTTGGCAATTTTCTTTATTGTGGTCGCCAGTTTCACAGCGGGGATTTCCCTTGCAGGGGCGATTTCGACTGCTACTTGGGTAAGTTGGGGCTCCTCAGGACCGGGAGGCTTTAATCCAATCGCAGTAACATTGGTAGTTGGCGTTCCTGGAGGGGGAACAAGGTACCACACTTGGAATGCCAATGATATGTTGGGTTGTACCAGTGTTTCCAAGACCTGTTGGGAGGTGAAGCCAGGAGGTGGGTATAGGAAAGGAGTTTGGGAGGCGGCATAGACTAAAGAGGCTGCAGTAGCTGATGTCTCAGTGTCGTTACTGCTTTAGTCTGTGTCCTGACTAACCTCGGTGCTTTATGTGGACATCATGCATACGGGGGCCGTTGTGGCATCGGGTGATGCCTCAGGGATAACAGGAGGATCTCCTAGAAAGGATCCTAGGACGAACGACAGTTTGAATTTTCTAGGACCATATTCTTGATACCGTGAAAGACCATCAGTGGCTGTGTCTACATAAGGTAGAACCATATCTATATTGGTCAAGGGACGCTTTTCAGTGTGCGTCAACTGGTCTACTGTAATGATTTGATCCTCGTGGGGGAACATCATGATGCAGAAAATAGAGGATGCTATGGTATACATGGCATACATGTAACTCCGCCCAAGGATTATATTGTAATCCAAGTGAGCGTCCAAGACTTCGATGTCTATGTGGACCATTTTGCTGGCTAAGCAGACCAGTACATTTTGGAAGAGACTGGTGGGGGTGGAGGGCCAACCGTCATATGCCCTGTGTGTGATGACGGAAGGTTTGAGTTCTGGGGCTCCTAACTACTGCCATACATTCTTTGACATGATGCATGTGGATGCACCCTCATCTATGACACATCAGTGAATAGTTATATTATTTAATGATACTGGTATCTGAAAGGCGACCATGGAGGGAAGCTTACAGGTGGTTTTGTCTAAATCAAAAGCCATCATGCGCGTGTCGGTGGGGTCGACGATGCCTAGGGAAAAAATTAGGGCTTTCAGCTGCTTCAGGCACGACTGCAGTACCTCGAAAATAGACATAGTAGTAGGTGACTGGGCTAAATCGTCTACGATGCTGTAATTGTGGGTTGCTTTGGAGTAGTTACCTGCTCGCCTATTAGTTCCTTTAACCATATTTGGCAATGGTTCCAAAGGAATATTTGGAATGGTTAAAGGTGCAGTTAGTGCGGACGTACTAGCCCTTGACATAATGGTGTCTAGTGGGGTGTCGTAGCTGCGATTTCGGGTTTGAAAAAATATTTCTTCGTCAGCCATGTAAATTTCATGGCTGTTATTCTCATAATTGTTGGGGTTTTGCTGCTGAGTGTTGACCGTTCCTTGATGGGGGAAGGGTTCTTTCATAACTACAGTTGTCTGGGAAGACCCTCCTTGTCCTCAATTACTCTAAAGCTTTTTAAGCTCAGGGAGTTCAGGATAGTGGTGAGTATAGTGCCCGTACTCACCACATATCGAACAAGAATGGTTTGTTCGTAGAGGTAGCCTTTTGCCTTGCTTTTGAGCATTGCTTGGCTCCTGGTTCCGGTTGAAGTTATCTCTAGGTTGGGGTCGTGGTGGGTGCTGTTGACTGCTGCCCCCCTGTCCAGGGTTCCATTTTGGTTTTTATTTTACCTTTCATTTGACCACGTTAGGAGGGTAATTCTCTTGATTATACTGGTGTGGTTGATCTTGGGACAACTGCACAAATTTCACCTGTGCATTGTTTTGTGTTGGTGGGTTATGTGCTTGGGACTGAGCATACTGTTGTCCCATATTTGCACCTGGCCGTTGGGGGCAGTTCTTCCGTCAGTTTTTCTTCCTGCGTACTGGGTCCCCCCGGCCAGAGGGTAAGGTCCTCCTTGGTGATACACAGGCACCCTATTAGTCAAATTTTGCTACTGCATATGGTGACTTTGGAATCCGGGTTGAGACATGTCCTAGGTAGACTCGTGTGTATAACCGGGATTCTAACTACTACTGCCTAAGTACCCTTGGGTCATCGACCCAATAAGTCCATCTGCAGAGTTTGATGCACTTGGAAATTCTTGATAAGATTGCAGGCGCGGGGTGTTAGGTAGGATATTGTATATGTATCTTGATTGTGTATAAATCAGTTCAAGCTACTGGGCTTTACTGATTGCGTCCTCTTCGGATGTGGGGTTACGTTGTGCCACATCCTTTGAAATCTCTACGGTCATAGTTTTCAAGAATAGATCTAAAAGGACTCAGTCGTCGAGTTGATATTTGCATAAGTTACGATGCCATCTCCACTCGTGGAGGTGTTCAGAAATGTGGGTAGAGGGTGATTGTCTGAAATGAGTCAGTAATTCCATTCCCAAATCATGGTGAATGGGTAACTGAAAGTGAGTGAGGAACGTAGTAGCGAGGGAGCTAAAGGTTCTGTGTGAAGCAGGGGGTTGCTCGACATACCATTTCGTGGCCACTCCCATGAGAGTGCATTGAAACAACCTCAATCGAATAGTATCATCAATGATGCTTTTCGATGAGCACCATCAGTGAAAGGTCATTATATGATTCCCTGGGTCTTTCGCTTTCTTGCCTTCAAACTTTGGTATGTCTGAAGGGAGCTTTGTGGGCATGGGAGGCCAAATGGGGTCGTGTGCAATGGGGTCATTGGTGAGCTTGGTTAAATCCGGTAGATTTAACGCCACTAAGAAGGGTGACTGAGAGGTTTACACCATGGCAACGTGTGAAGACACGAAGTTCTGGTTAGAAAGAGGGTTAGTCTGTGACATACCCGGTTATGAATTCAGCTGGCTTCCTGTATGGGATGCACTCTTTTGCCCCTTAGGGGACGAGGGGGGAGTGATGTGTGATGCGGTGTTGGGAGATTGGTTAGGGTTCCCAATGAAGGTTGCTCCAAGAAAAGAGGAACCAACCACTATGGAAATGTTCTGTCTTTGACGCCTAAATAGTGAAAGACCTGGAACCCCTCCCGTTAATGGGGAGAGGTCCAAAAGACGCCTGGATTGACGAGGTTCCATTGGAACCATTTGAGGGTTGTCGAAGTTAGGTTTTGGAAAAAAATTTTGAGGGTATTGATCCTATGATCACGTCAAATTTATGGCCACATACATAAAACAAAGTGAAAAAGAAATGATTTTTCCTTTAATTTAATCTATGTGATCAATCAAGAAAAAAATGGTTTTGTTTGTTTGCGCATGATACTCAACAACCTAGAAGACCTAATAGTGTCGTCACACTCTCAAAAGTAACTGGGCCTTGAGAGTATTTCTTGCGAGTGTTGGCACAACATCCTGAAAGAACTGGCGACGCCCCCAGTCAGCTAAAGAGAATAAACCAAGGTAAGGGTAGAGGGTCTAGCGCTTACGTGCACCGTCACCTATAGGGTAAAGGATGCCCTAGCTTTGGCCACTAAGAACCACCGTCCCACGTGAGCATTTGAGTCTTGGGCTTCTTTTTAGTTAGCTAACAGTACCGAGTATTAGACGGGTTAGGTAGCCCCAACAGATACCACACACACTGCGCTTAAGCCTAACCCCCTTTGAATCGGGTCTTTGCCGCGCTCAGGTTTTCTTTTCCGTGGGCTGATAGGTGGATTTTAAGCTCCCTAAAAACACAACTTCTATGTTTCAAATGTGAAGCATGATCAAGGCGGCTTATTGGATGCCTACCCCCTTGATCCTAACTTAAACTATAATTTCTCTTGTGGCCCCTGTGGGGAGAGTTTAGTGAGTTGGTTTAAGTTATTTTTAGGTGGCTTGCTTTTCTTAGTGGGTAAATGTGTGTGAGTGTATGGTGAACAATCTCATAATTTTAACATATGGATATCAGTGATCCGTTACAAATGACCCCCTAGTTAAACTATGTGACGTTGTTCCTTGCTCAAAATAAAAGCATTTGTGGATAATGGGCCGCTTCCAAAACCTCCTAATTAGTCTATGTGAGTGACTAAAGGGAGATGGCGAATCAAAAATATAGAGTGTTCATATGCTTATCTAGGGTCAGCTAATGGTGCAAATAGAACAAATATTACTTACTCTAACTTGTGACTCAATCCTAGTCCCGCAATTTCCTAAATGAAAAAATTGAAATTTAAACTAAACAATTTCTACACTAGCTTATGCATGTGTGGTCATGAGCCACTTGGACTAGTGAAACTAAGTGTGCATACTAGAATTTACAAAAACATAAATTTTTTGGAAAGCAATGGTTAATTCGCCCCCTACTTAAACTATGTGAGTACTTTTTGCAAAAAATCAACTTAAATGAAAACTAACTAAATGCCTACAAAAAGAAGAAAAAATCAGTCTTCAAAAGCTGTGGGGTATCAACACAGGTGTTGGCAGATGCATTAGGGGCTTCCCAACACACTTACAAGCAGAAAAATGTAGCAGATAGGGAGAAAAAAATCTCTCTGCAAATTGCGTGCAAAACCCTCTGACAGGTGCGCCTTCCTGCATGTAGTTCGCTTCTGAACGCACACACTGCTCGCCTATGTGTAAAAACAACGCGCAAAATTCCTACAAGTAAAAAATTAGGAGCTGAATTCTTCAATATGTCACTTCAGTTAGTCTCGGGACTGCAAGATGGGTCAGAGGACTGTCAGCTCCACTCCAGCATAGACTAAGGGTCTCCTGCAAACAATGGCACAACTACATAAACTTGAAACACATCAGTGGAGTCGCCAATCCTGTTGCGGTGGATTCGACACATAGGTGTACGAAATCACACGCATTTAGAGAATGTGGTATTTTCTCTAAAACATAAGTAACAGATAACATCTGGGGGGAGCTCAGAAGTATAATAATTAAAATGAAGTAATATAGTTAGTATGCTCTGTTGAAAAAGTAAAACTAAAAACATAAAAAGAAGCTAAATAGAGAGTTCCAAACAATAAAAAGGTAAACAACGGCTCGATGGCCTTCTTCTCATTGAATGCTTGGAATGAGTACAAATCTTACCCACTTGCCGAAGGGCCTAGGCAAAGGCTCTAGGACCCGATGCAAGGATGTTTGTCCTTCAAGTTTTTCCTTTTGACACAATTCAACTCTCTCTCTTTGTTGCAATGGACTGAAATTGTTGAGTGGTCAAAAATTGAGTCCCCTTCTTTAGCTCTTGCTCCTTGGTTCACACAAACAACTGGTGTTTCTTGGGAAACTTTGGCCAACATAACCTTGTGCTCACAAAATGTTCATCTCTTTGAGGGTTTATATAGGTGAGCATTCAAACCTCCTTCCCTCCCTTGGTACATGGTGGATAGTGACCCAAGGGAGGGGCAATATTCCATTATGGGCTGAAATATGCCTTTCTGTGCTCACACAAGGCCTAAGGAGGCATTGGTGTTGTCCTTAGGTGGTTTTCACATAAGGAGAAACTGTCATTTTCTTGCTTGTGGTCCAGGAAAGGGAATTTTTCCATTTCCAGAAATGCGCACTTATCGGGCTCTAGTGCGCGTAGAAGGTGCTCTTCTCGAACGAAAAAGTGTGCATTCAAGCAGCTATGACTAGTTCAATCTTGAATTTCTAAAAAACCTTGGAGATTCTCAATATTTTTGATTCCATAATGTATCCTTGTCCTGTAAATCCTTGGGCTCAACATTATTTGATGTCGTTTTCTACTGTACAATTTTCCAGTGTTAATAAGTATCAATATTTTATTTCAATTTTAATTATGCATGTGAACTATGGCTCTAAACTTTGATGGTTACATGTGATCTATGATTCTAATTTATGATGGTTTCATTTTCATATAACTAGATGTGAGATGTTTATACATGATGATTTGATGAAAGAACTAGTTTGACTTGTTGTGGCAGGAAGTAAAGAGAATTGCAAGTGCACCTTGTTGAAAATATACCAATGAGGAAAGCATGGAAAATTCTCAGTTGGGTAGTTAAAAATGCTCGGTATGTGTGGTTGAAACTGTATACAAGAATGTTAAAAACAACAATGGAAGGAATTGGAACATGCAAAAATATCTTGTGTTGACAGTGCTTGACCCTCCAACATTCAAGGGATATCCTCGATAAAAAGTCCCAAATAGACCTCAAAATATTTGGAGTAGGATTCCCAGTAGTTGGGTGTTTAACTATATGCCTTGGATTAAAAAATTCATAGATTGGTGCACAATGTCTTTGGTTAAAGCAAGTGTGTGACCTTGCAGAAAGTCAATATGATGTGTGAGAATATATAATAGCAAAGGGGAAAGGAAGTACGCTCCTTGGAATCTTTTAATAGTATGCATCATGAAAGGGACACACGAGATGAAAAGACATCACACAAAATAAAAAGCAAAATAGTCCACAAGATAAAGGTGATGGGTTAAAACATGGGCACACATTCAACCAGATTCGTACAAATGCAAAGGAAGTAGTTTACAATAATATGTGTAAGTTTAACAACATACATCACAAACCTAACCAGAAGTCCAACTACATTTACAATATATGCATGAAGACGTGCTGACTTTGATTTATTATAAGTGAAAGTTCCATTCATACATACAACATGACAAACCATTTTCCCTAGTAATGGAACGTGAAGTCAAAAACACCTACTCCTCCCAAAGAATTATACTCCCTCTATGCTACGGAGAAGCCAAGGCTGGAGAAAAACTCCCAAGCCTTTTCTAAGCCTAATCCTAGCCAAAAGCTTGGATCCCAAAATCCCATTAGAAGAGTTATGAGGATGTATTTATAACAAAGGGGGGTGACTCTTGGCATGACCCCTATGTGACTCTTGGAATTCCCTAAAGAATATTAACATTACATATGACTCTTCACATTATATGATGGAAACATGGAGTTTCACTTATACAATAATTAAAAATAATATTACAATTTCCACTCTCACCCATATAAGACAAAAAGGGTAGAGAAAACTTGATAGCCTAAGAAGACAAAACACTATGATGTTGGAGTTGGGGTGAACTCAAGACATGCATCTTGGACTTGGTGTCTCTTGGTCACATACTCATATTAAGTTTGGTATTGTGCAATGGTATCCCAAAACTGTGAGATAGTGTTAGGCTGGATGCAGACTCTTGCCTCCAACGCATATAGGTATAATATCTTGGATCTGATCTTCAATTCTTCTTCAATCAGGTGTAGCATTATTTTGATCTGAACTAGGTCACCGATGTAGGTCTGAAAATTTTATCTGTTGATCTCCATTTCCTCTAGGGTGGCCATATGTTCCAGCTAATTTAGGTACTAATCAATATCTTATTGGACTTTCTTTTTGCAATTATTCTCGGTGAGTGTATGGGCTGATGGGATATGGTGGGTTCTCACCATGAAATCCAGACTTCTTTATATTTGTACATGTGCAGCCTTAATGCTTCTAATGAATGAGGCGAGTTTCCTGTTGTTCTAGATCAACATCCAAACTCTCGATTTCTCTAACTCTGCCTGTGGCTTCATCTTCTTTACTAGTGTGAGCTGCGCTGCCTTGCATCAAAATTTCCACTCATGCACAATGGTGATGGAAGTTTGCATATGCCTAAGGATCCTAAAAAACTCTCTTCTTTGCCATAACAAGTAATTTAGGTGGATAATTTCCTTATGTACGGTTACCAACTCCTCATAAATATTTTGCATAGTGTATCCATGTGTGGATACTTCAAAAAGTATCACTGCTCTTATCTCCTCAAAGTAGACCTATGTGGAAGCTGTGTTCTACAATGTTGCCCAGAGTTGTTCATTATCTTGTCAAAGTTCCCGTATGTTCTGCACCAACTGCTTATTCTCACCCACCAAAAAATGAGTGTTTGATCTTTCTACTCGTAAGAATTCCAAGCTACCATTGGAAATGGCGTTTGGATTCTTGCTGGTGTCTAACACTGTCACCATTTCTCTCATGAATGAAGTTGATGCATGATCATCCAGAAAATTCTTTCTTTGCCCTTATAAAATGTTCCTCTGTAGTTCATCAAATGATAGAATGTACACATCCATGACTATATCATCATCAAGGGGGACTACCTCCCCTTCCTCACTCAGGGCTTGCTCTACGATTGAAGGTGGTGGAGTTTGAATGGTGGCTTGAGGTTCGTTAGGAATCAGGCCCACATCTTCATCTCATGGCTCTAGTCCCACTTCCATGTACGTGAGTTCAATAAATTGTTCAAGCTCTTGAGCAAACTCCTATTCCTACATATTTTCACTCACTCATTATGCTGCTAGCTAATCATGTACCTATTCTTCAACTTTTGTAGGTGTCATCTCCTCTTCCATGGAACCTTGCCTTTCTTCCTCTTCTTGATTTTGTCTCTCCTCTTGTTCTCTTCTTCTAAGCTCCCATTCTTCCTTCAACTCTTGTTCTGCTCTTTGCGCTCTCTACACTGCTTCTTCTAAGGATTTCTTATCTATCTTTCTCTGCTCTACTCTCTTATTCCTTTTTCCCATTTTTGTTTCAATTTCGAAAGGTAATTTCTTAATGATAGGATATTCTTTCATTTTCTAGATTTGTTCCTCTTTTGTATTGTTGGCTACCTTCCTCTTTCCTTTGTCATGCACTAGGCCACTGCCTATTTCTATTAATGCTTCTGGAACTATTGTTGCCTACAGAACAAATTGAGAAGTCCCACCCGTACTGATCGACTCATGAATTCGGGAGGAGTTATAACAATTCTTCAACAATTCCTCCTCCGACCACTGATATATCTAGCTGACCTAGTTGAAGGAAACTCTCACAAAATGTTCTTTTGAAATTACCCTCAGATCATAAATATTATAATTCTTTGTGTGCAAATCGAATCTGACGATGGATTTCCCTTCGGCATTTGCTATCTTGAGATTCGTAATCTCCTATAATCTGACCTGAAAAGGAAGATTTGGCCATGATTCCTTCTTCTTCATATGCGGTGTTGTTGATAGCCCTCTGGAGATATGATATTATACCTTGTAATATTTCCTATTTGCTTTCATCTAGTTGGAATATTAATTTTTTTTTTGCTACCTAGATAGAAGAATAAGAGGCTAGGGAAACCATAAATCTCCTTAGTTGGAGTAAATTAACTCCTAATGTGAATAAGGAGTATAAAAATAGCTATATAAAGCACCTTTATGTGTGAATAGGGGATGAAGCATGTGGATGGGGTCAAGTTTGACCAAACCAACAACACTGGTATGGAGGGAGTGGATAATCAATGAGAGACAACGCAATTTTGGAGGGAGAGTCTTTTCATGGAAGTAGCATATTTAATGAGTGGGGCCAAGGGTGAGGAAGCTCAAAAATCATATAAGGAAGGGGATGGCAGCCATGGAAATCATGTTGATTATTGTAATGTTTAGGGTCTGTTATGACTTCTTTCTCTCTTCAGTTGTTTAGCGGAGACTGCAGTGCTGTTTAGCACAAGGGTGTTCCCAAGTGGGAATCCCACCCTCATCCTCGAGGGACTTCGAGTGCCCACTCAGGAGAGTTTTCTGAGATGAATTTCCACATTTCAGCATCAGGCCAAAGCTTCATTATTCTTATACAATGCAGTTTCTTCCAGGGTTGTGTTGTGTAGTAGGGAAAAAGTTGTGGAGGGTTTGCAGGGCCATTTTCTGAGCTTGTTTTCAGTGGAGGAAGAATTATTTCCATTGGGAGGCCAACAAGGGAGGTCCTTGGGATTAATTTAATATTTTGGCACTGGGCCAAACTGTTACCACCACCTACAATGCAATTTCTATCATAAACTGTGCTATTTCAGAGAGCAACTACACAGGTGGCTTCAGTGCATCATTTGGGGAGTTAGATTTCAAGTCAAGGGATCAACCTTTCACTTGGAGAATATATTGGCAGGAGACTATATTATTTCTACATCAGTTCAGCCATCTCTTTCCAGCTACTTAGTTGCAGTGAATCTTCAACCCTAAGGCCGCAGTTCACCATTTTTATTCTTGTGTATTTTCAGAAACCCTTTCTGGGTTGTCTTGGAAATGTGTTCTAGAGCCTCGATCTTTATGTATAGCATATTTTGAGGCATATATCAGTTTTTTATAGCATTGCATTTTTCCAGCTATAGCTATGTCCACTAGGACTATGCTGCTTTGATCTTCCGACATTTTGTATGGTAGAAACATCTCATGATTGAGGATGTTTATCCATTGGGGGCTTGTTTGCCTTGATTGCATGATTTGTTCCTCAAGTATATTGCACTTTTTTGCTGCTGATATTCATAATAATATGGCTCTTTCATGGTATCACATTTTATGTATTCATATTTACTGCTACTTTCCATTTTATGTCTTATATTACTGCTTTTCCTATTTTGGAATATTACAGTGGTATAAATGCATAATCTTGGCTCAACCTGTGCATTTTCAGCCAATATGTCATTAGAAGAAGGAGAGCCTCTCAAAAACAGAGAGAAGAGGTATCTCAAAATAAACTGGAGATATGATTATACAGATGATAGAGATGACAAGGAGTTCCCTTCTTCGAACCATGCAAGATATTGCAAGATAAATCAAGGAGATGAGGATAGATAGAAGCAAAGAATCCCCTAAAGGGTTTCTACATGGAGAAGGCTCCGGAATTTCACATCACTGGCATGATCAACCAGTGAAGCAACAGTTTTCCCAACAGTCTACTATGCCTACATTCTTAGTAGTGGGAAATGGAGGGTTTCAAGAATAGAAACACTTGAAGATTATTTTCTTGAGTATGAGTCTCAATCTCAAAGATTCAAGGATAATTTAAGCTTTCAGGAGTTTTGTCAGATCAAGGACAATAGGAGACCCCGACATCACAATAGAGGTGGAGGATTCATAAAAAACAATGATCATCACCAGATTATGGGTAGATTCTTCTTGCCCGCTTTTCATGGGTCTTCCAAATGCACAACCAAATATTGGGTAGAGAAGCTAGACATCTACTTCTAGTTGAACCAAGTACTGGAGATGGAAGCCATCAAAATAGCAGCATTGCACCTTTAAGGTGAGGCACATGATTGGTGGTTCATGGTATTTATACATAGGGGCATGCCAATGTGACTTCATATTCAGAGTTCACCAGGAGGTTGGTGGAGAGGTTTGATCAAAGAGACACCTTTTATTGAGCTAGCCAAGCTCAAACAATCAGGTAATCCAAAAAGTTACATTTCTGAATTTTAAAACTTTCTTTTATGGTTCCTGATTTATCTGTAGCTAGGAGGGTCTATATGTTTATTGATGGGCTAGTAGAACCTCTACATGGGTTGGTTAAATCAATCAAACCAAATACCCTTCAAGATGCTGTTGAAAGGGCTAGAGATCTACATGATGCTTTGCCCAGGGAAAAGTCACCATTTCAGCAAAAGCCCACTTTTCTATCAAAGGGAAAAGATGTGAAGGATCCTCCTTCAAAGGAGAGCCAAATAAAAGGAAATTTTAGTGATGATGTCCACAGAGACTTGAGGAGAAGGAATCTTTTCTTCACATGCGAAGAATCATGGGCACCAGAACATAGATGTGCAGCAGGGAAGGCACACTATATAGAGGTATCTTTTGATGATGAAGAGGAGGAAGAAGAGGAACCAGAAGGAGGTAACAATGCTGGGATAGCATGAGAGAATCCACCACCACCAAGAGGCAAGAATGGAGCATTTTCTCCAATTGGAGGGGCCCTTGCATCATTGCGGGGAGTACCCAAGTACTTGACATTGAGAGTTTGAGGTTCCATTCAGGATCAAAGGGTATCAATTTTGATTGACCGTGGGGCTACCAACAACTTTATTAATGCCTAGTTAGTGCAGAGGAGGGAAATACATACTGATGACTATGAGGGATTTTCAGTTTTGGTCTCAGGAGCCAGAACCAAGCAGTGCATGAAGTATGTTTTGGTATTATCTCACACCATGGGAACATACACATTGACTAATCACTTCTTTGTGGTTGACATCCTGACACCAATGTCATATTGGGTGTGCAGTGGTTGATTAATTTTGGGAAGGTCACCACGTATTGGGAGACCTTGCAGATGGAGTGGATAGATAAAAAGAGTTGTAAGCATAAAGTGATTAGGGGCATGCACACATATCCCTCCTAGACAGTTTCCACAAAGAAAACATAGCTGGATTTGCTTAGTGGAAGCAAGGACCTAAAATTCCTAACAATTATGCACATGACTTTGGCCCATGATACATTACTCTTTAGAGGCATTCCAGTAGGGAGACCACCAAACCAAGAGTTGATGAGAGATGTCTCACAACAGTTTGCACCACTCATAGATCCAAGAGGGGTGAGGACCTTGGGAGGACTTGGGAAAGTGCAGAGAGTCTTCGTTAGGCTCAAGGAGGAGGGAGACATTCTCCCAATATCAGTATTACCCACTCTCACCAAATATCTTGCACTGAGAGAATATGTTTCATGGATGGAGGATGGCACCATCATGGTGCAAGGAGACCATTCCATGGCTTTGGAGAAAAAGAAGATACTTCCACATAGGGAGGAATATTTCTCTTATGATAGAGGATGGTGTCCACTCATGCATACATTGGCCAAACTCAGAAGGTTTTCGATGGGTGATAGCTTGCTAGGAAGGCTAACCTCCAAAAATTTCAACCTCTACTTGAGCATGAGCAGCTACAAGAGGAGCAGCAGAGGTAGGATAACAGCATCCCGACATATGACTTTGGCATGGGAGATGTCAAAGGAGAGGGTAGAAACATGACAGGTGCTTTACATTGTAGAGCAAAAATGTTGTCATTATGGAGTATAGATCTGTATTGGAGATCCTAGTTGTTGGTGGAATAATCCAAGGATCTCTTCTCATGCAGGATACTTGATGACCAATTTTCAGATGGGATATATACCATGAGAGATGGGGTCATATATTATCATAGTAGGATCTTCTTGACTAGAGCCTAAGATCAAGGAGAAGCTACTACATGTAGCATATGACGATTTTCTCTATAGCCACACTGATTTCACGACGACATATCACACTATCATGGAGGGATTCACTTGGGAAGGCTTCAAAGAGGAGATGCATGGATTGTTTGGAGATTAAGGAGAGACATAACTCCTTGGCAGATTTATCACAACCACTTCCTTTCTCATTGGGAATGAGAGGAGGCCCATCTATGAGCCACTTCACTAGTTTGCCCAAGGTATATGGTAAAGATTGTATTTTTGTGCATAATGACTCACTAAGTGCATGTACTCCCTTTCCATTCATGTACAGTTCATTTCTCCAAAAGGGGGCACTCTTTTCTTTAGACTACATGATATACTAGGAGCTACATTCAGTGATGGGCATGGCCACTCCCTAGGATATTTTGGGGAGATTATATCTTATTCAGGGTGTGATCAATTGACACCATACATCATTCACCTTCTCCAAGCATGTGAGAGGATTGGGGCAACAAAGAGGTGGTTGGGAAGCCACTCATAATATCATATCCTGAGGCAGTTGGGAGTAAAACTGCGCTGGTTAATCCACTTGAGGGACCATTATCCTCCTCTGGTATTACATATGGAAGCTAGTACGTCCTTGATTTTGATCCGATTTGTTGATGATGTCCTTATCATTGTTGTATGCATGATTGGAGGGATGACACATGGATTGGATGTGCCCATTGGGAATGATATTCTCCACATTACTTATCATTCATGCTTCAGGGAGAACATTGGGAAATACATGAATTCTACATTAGACCTCTTGTTTCACTATGGGATGATCCATTTGGTTAACTTGAGCACTTGGGAGATGCATCTCATGAGCACTTGGGAGGAGCATTTCAGGGGTGGATTGATTGGGGGACACTTGTTTCATGAGGAGAGCTTATCACATGGAGGTGTCAAAGGGTAGGAGGAGATTTTTTGCAGAACTGACCTTTACAGTTCCTTGAGGACAAGAAACATCTAGGAGGGGAGGATTGTAATATTCCCAATTAGCTTTCAGCTAGTTGGAATATGAAATTTTGTTTTTGCTACTTAGATAAATGAATAAGAGGGTAGGGAGATGCATAAATCTCCTTAGTAGGAATAAATTCACTCCTAATGTGAATATGGAGCATAAAATTAGCTGCATAAAGAAACCTTATGTGTGAATAGGGGATGAATCATGTGGATGGGGTCAAGTTTGACCAAATCAACAACGCTGGTATGGAGGGAGTGGATAATCAATGAGAGACAACACAATTTTGGAGGGAGAGTCTTTGCATGGAAGTAGTATCTTTAATGAGTGGGGAAAAGGGTGAGGAAGCTGACCAAGAATATAAGGAAGGGGATGGAAGCCATGGAAAGCATGTTGATTATTATTATGTTTATGGCATGTTATGACTTCTTGCTCTCCTCAACTGTTTAGCAGAGACTATAGTGTTGTTTAGCACAAGGGTGTTCCCGAGCAGGAATCCCACCCTCATCCCGAGGGGAATTCAAGTGCCCACTCAGGATAGTTTTGTGAGATACATTTCCACATTGCAACATTAGGCCAAAGCTTCAGTCTTCTTATAAATCACAGTTTCTTTCAGGGTTGTGTTGTGTTATAGGGCAGAAGTTGTGGAGGGTTTGCATGACCATTTTCTGAGCTTTTTTTGAGTGGAGGAATAATTTTTTCCATTGGGAGGCCAGCAAGGGAGGTCCTTGGGCTTAATTTTATATATTGGCACTAGGAAAAACTATTACCACCACCTACAGTGCAATTTCTCTCATAAACTGCATTATTTCAGAGAGCAGCTGCACAGGTGGCTTCAGTGCATCATTTGGGGAGTTAGATTTCCAGTGAAGGGATCAACCTTTCACTTGGAGAATATATTGGGAGGAGACTCTTCCTTTTACATAATTTTAGACATCTCTTTCCATCTACTCAGTTGCAGTGAATCTTCATCCCTAGGGCCGCAGTTCACCATTTGTATTCTTGTGTATTTCTGGAAACTCTTTCTGGGTTGTCTTGGAAAGGTGTTCTAGAGCCTCGGTCTTAATGTATAGCATATTTTGAGGCATATATCAGTTTTTTATATCATTTCATGTTTCCAGCTGTAGCTATGTCCACTAGGGCTGCACTGGTTTGTTCTTCCGGCATTTTGTATGGTAGCAACATCTCATGATTGAGGGTGTTTATCCATTGGGGGCTTGTTTTCCCTGATTGTATGAGTTGTTCCTCAAGTATATTTCACTTATTTGCTGCTGATATTCATAATAAGATGGCTCTTTCATGGTATCACATTTGATGTATTGATATTTACTGCTACTTTCCATTTTATTTACTATATTACTGATTTTCCTATTTTGGAATATTACATACCTCTTGGATGACCAAATTGTTAGTGGCATATCTTGGGAAAAGATGTGGAAAATTCTTCCCACTGAATACTCTGATCAATGTGCCATCTAGTAAGGAAAAAAAATATGAAATATCTGATATCACATCCATAGCTGCTCATGATATCCAAGGTGAGCCCTCTTGAAAGATGAGCCTATAAAGCGAGATGATCAAATGATCAGTAAGTTGTTGCATGACTCCACGATGAATGAAATATGAGAGTATATTGAAATAGATATGTATGGTAGTGTATCTCAGTGTCCATGTCCAATTCATGCTATGGAATTGGTTCTAGTGCAAATATTGCATCCAGTAAGTATGAAAACATGTAGAAGCATGCTTTCTCGCCCTTGGGTGGATTGCGGGATTTTTTTACATGGAATCTCAACCTATGAGCCAATAGGTATGGCCAGTTGAATGACTTCCCTTCATTCACTACCCGGTTCAACAATATATCCCACCCCTTAGGAAAGGTTTTTGTGTCCAGTTGGCCACATATTCTGCAAGCTAGTATCACCAAAATCTAATAGGATTTCTTGAATTCTTTTGTATTGTACATGTAGGTTGATGTCTACCTCAAATTCGTTGGCTCCTTCACCTAAATATTGATTATATCTCTTGTGCTCTTGTAGCTATTAGTGGCATAGAAAAATGAGTCCATGTTCTTCACTAGCCCGAGAAGGTGACACATCTGCTGCCAGGAATGTAGCGAGCTTCTTCCCATTGGTGTTTCTCAATGTCATGGTTTCCACATCAGTATTTGAGACAACCTAGTTGATCAAATACACATATGGGAAGGTTGGATACCTGCATGCAACCTTGTAAATCCCTGACTGCATGATGCTAAGATACACTTGATGGTCTTCTAAGTCGGCCTGAAAGTCTTTTGTGAAATCATCATTGATCTGCTGACATGTCAGTTTTGATCCCTACTCTATAAAAAATTGAGTGTCCAGGTAAACTGGTGAGTTAATTGGAACTTGCTAAGTTGCTTCCCCAATACCACTTTCAATGATTTCCTTTGAGGAAACTCTCTTTGATTCCATTGTAAAAGTGATTTCTAGAGAGGTTCTAAAATTTTTTTGTACCCGTGGGATAGAAAAGACAATGAAGAAAATAAAATATCAACTATAAGAAAAATTAATTTCAGGATATGTTCATGAAACACACCAGAAAACTCACTAGAATGAATGAAAATTCTTGATGGGAAGAGGGTCTGAATGGCTAGGGAATTTGAAAACTGTGTAATCCCAGTAGACAGTGTCGAAGCTTGTGGCTTGAGACTGTGCAAAGCGCATTTCAGCCTGGGCAGAGAGCCGGGAGCTACTGCACATTACACAGTCTAAATGGACAAGGAGGCTAGTTGAGGCCCGGCACTACAAAATGCACAATGGGCCCAGCCCGTACTACACGTTAAGTGGTTCCATAGGCCAATCTTGAAGCTTGAGCATCCATATTACGCAATGGCCAACTGGGAAAAGTGAATTCCGACCAAGGGAAACACAGATATGCCCAAGGGAAGTGTGAAAAATGATCATATTTGAGAGACGGTGAAGGTATGAGTGCAAATCTAACTGAGCGTTGATGAAAGAAGATAAATCAAATGAAGAAACTAAACAAATGAGAAGTGAACAAGATCAGTGAGGAGAGTCTCTACAATGACGACTATGGGTGAAAAATTTCAGAAACCAATGCGACACTTGTGAAAGGAAAAAAAAAATGAAACAACACTTCTTCATGCTAAATAAATTTAAAGAGCCAGCATGCATGAAAATAAATAGGAAAAAAACCCATGCAAGCTAAATGAGAAAAAGTGATAAATACAAAACTCACCCAGAAAAGTGACGATGATCGGACCGAAGGTTCCTTGATCTCCTCGGGAATGCTAGAGCTCCAAGATAGAATGTGAGAACAAGATATAGGGGCGTGGATTAAATATATTTGAGTAATTAGGGTTTATCATTAGGGGAATTTGGCAGTCTAAAATGGGCCTCCTAAGGAAATTATAAAATAATAGTGGAAATAATAAAATAAGATTAGATTACATCATCAAATTTTAGAGGGCAAGAAGAACTACTTTTTCAATTTATCTCCCTATGGGTTTACTCAAATTTTAAGCAGGAATACTTGTTGGATGCATAATTTGATTCATCATCCAAGGATTACCCACGTTCCATAATTTCGATGCAGCCTTCTATAAGAAAAATGAAAAATACATGGAAATTGTGACTGCAATAATGCTTTTTCATGTATTTCTAATTTTTCGTTTAGCAGGGTCCATCGAAAGTATGCAACATGGGTACTCCTTGGACGAGGAATTAATTTTTACATCCTACAAGTACTCCCACTCGAAATTTGAGTAAAACCTTATGAAGAGAAGTTGAAAAAGTATTTTTATTATTTTCTAATATTTTATTTTTTTACCATGATTTATACTCTAGTTATATGTTGGTTATATATGTGTACTTTCTACAATTTGATCAGTTATTGATTGGTTTATGAATACATGTACTAATAGTATTTGTTGTAGCTACATTGAAAGGGAATAGGTCCTTCTTGGTGATTCTCAGATGAATCTCAGACCATTATGATTAGATACACATTCATGACTTATATCTCAGATGTTTTCCATGTGTTTGGTGAAATGTTTAGTGTGTTATAAGTACCCTTGGTCAAGTTCTTGATTTGATTTTGAATTTTTTAACCTTTCCTCATGTCAATAATGATTCTGGAAAGTCTCAGGCACTTTTAGGTAGTGTTATGGAGGATGGCCTTGTTTTGTGGCTCATGTATCAAGAGCACATCCTCTGAACTGGGCAAGTTGGGTCACAACCACATGGAGACAGTGGTGTGCATGCGATTGGAGTCCTATAATCACACCCAAGCCTTATCATGTATGGAGTTGGTAGTCAAGGTCGGTGAAAAAGAGCCCCATCTCATGGTTTGTGATCCAACTAGATATTGGTGGCCACCCACCTATTCCACTTGGATCCCCACCATTTTTTCTTTCATATTTTTAGTTGCCTTAATTGTAGCAAAATTTACTATTTTTGGCAGTTTTTTCGGTCTTGAACTTCCGGAGCCGTTTTGAGGCTGTAAACGACCTTTTTTTTGGAAAATGGGCAAATGTGAGTGGCTGATTTAAATTTTCAGTTTAAAATTGTATTCCTCATATGGGTCATTCTAATGAGGTATCATGCACATCAAATGGAGATCGTATGCCAAAGTTACAACCTTGAGAAGTTGATGTACCAATTTACCACAATGGGGCCCATAATTTTTTCAATTCATCTCCTAGGGTTAGTGTTTTTGATGTTTATGGTTTTCCATTATTTCTAAATAGTAAATAGGCCCTTGAGCATCATTGTAACATATTTTAGAGGCATGTAGTTGCCACATCTATTCTCATAGATAAACTACCATCGCCTGAGCTTGTTTATTTCCATTTTGTATATACACATATTTCAGTTCTTTGATATTGATGAAATCAAGTTTTCATTTTACTTCATCCATGCCCTTATGTTTATATTTGTATTACATTGCATTCCTGCATAATTTTGGATCAGTGGCATCAGAACATTCTTCTCTTTCTTTGATTTTATTTGCATGTCCCCAGTGAGGTAAGGGTATATGGAGTTAGGGATCTAACTAGTTGAAAAATTGCAAGACTAGCCTTAAAAGCCACGATGACCTCCCATGAAGCAAGAAATACGAGGGAGAAGGATATCACTTCAAAATATTTCTTGAAAAATCCCTCTAGCGATATAGGAACGTGATGATGGACAACTTTTCAGCCTAGATCCTTTGGCAGATTCCTACAGGTGATGCATCTTCATTCAACGACCACTCTAGAGGTGCCAATCCCTTCAAAGTACAAGTAAAATTTGACATTCCTATATTTGAAGGCCATATAGATGCAGACGTTGTAGATGAATTCTTAAATACATTAGAAGGGTATTTTTCAGTTCATGATTTTTCCAATAGGGAAAATATTATTTTTTCACTCCTCAAAGCCTCCCCCCATGTCAAGGACTAGTGGGAAACCTATTGTGAGCAAAAGGACGAGAAAGAACCCTAACTATTTTCAGCGGCACCCACTTCAAACTCTTTTTGTGATGCCATTAAGGAACAATATTACCTTGTCGGGACATTGTTGTGAAGGAAAATCCCCTCTGCAGACAGAGGCGATCCCTCTAGCCCTACGATGGGTCTAGCAATAAGGGAACATGTTGGTTTCTAAATTCCTAGTTTATAAACGAAATGCGGATTGGAATAGATGTCCTACCTCAATCCAATGCTCTCGATGTAGTATGTTGCAGCGATCCTTCAGTCTTTTTCCTTCAAGCCTTGCACTCCGATGGTAGCAATGTTTACACACCTGCACAAATATCAAACAAACAATAATAGCATACAAGCATACATATTCATTTACAACTATCCAACTAGTCAAGGAGAGCCAGAAACTTTGAATACTAACATAGAAAAAGATGGAACTAGAAATTAGTCATGTTATATTAATATATAAAAAGGGAGTTTACAACCTACACCTTGACACTGTACACCTCCTGTTCAGTCAGGCACGTCTCAAAGCATTCGTTCATCGATTCAACTCAAAGAGGCGAAAGGCTCAAACTCTCTCTCAGAACTATGGACTTATTATTTATTATTAGCTCCTAGTCTATTCTAGCTATCTCTGCCTAGTTGATTCAATGGAATGAAGAGGGATTTATAGGATTGGAGGATGAGATTTGGCATCCACATATGGTGGAGGAAAGGTCTATCCCCTTGGGAAGTTGCATTTTTGTAGGAACTAGAAGGCTAAAGGGAGAAACTTGACCTCATCGAGTCGAAAAAACATCCATGACTCCACCCATGAAGATGTTACATCTTAGAAGCTTCATTTCCATATTAAAAAACCTTCCAAAAGTAACTCAGCGTGGGTGCTCTTCAGAGACAAAGAGACCATGGCGTGAGGCCTAGTGTAAATCTGGTCATCGGAGTGAGGCCATAACTACACAACCGCGCCAACCCAAAATTATATGTTTTAAAGGGTCAAATTCAGGCATGGTCAATAGAGAATGTGTTCCTGACATGTCAATGGATGCAATGACATTCATCATGATGTGTAACAGTACACAGGTGTCACTCTGATAGTCCTCTAGTATTCGGGATGGGGAATGCAGGGATGGTGACAAAATGTTGTGTAACATATGCCCCCTAAAGCATGAAGTCTGAGAGAGATGGAGGGGTGAAATTATTTATGAGAACATGCCCAAGCCAAAATGCCATCGTCAAAGGACCTATAAGATGAAGTACAATTGATATCCTTGATACAAGAATACAAGGTATGGACACAACCATCTAGTGAGAAGGATCATCAAATAGACTCAGGTATGGTCGCAACCATCCAATCAGAAGAGTCATGCATACAACCATGATAAACCAAATCGTCCCTCAGCCTGGATTTCATCAGAGAAAACCCAGGGTCTTGCACTCCATCTTGATTCGAACAAGTACAAATTAAGGCATGTGAAATAGTGATCTGAAATCAAACATGCAAGAAAGTCACCTGATTTCCATCCAATGATGGATGTTGTTAACAAACATGAAAGAGAATATGAATAATGATAATGGTTCTCAAGGTACTTCTAGTACAATCCATGGAATGCGAACAATGAGCTGTAGTCAAACATCCACAAAATCACCTAACCGAAGGCCAATGATAAGAACATGTCGTTGAATGTGAAGAGCTTGCCATTGACGTATGAAAGCTCTAAGGTACCAGAAGGGAGTCTCTGGATCAGCTTCCTGGATAGCGAGCTAAATTTGACAGGAAGTGATCGGTCGAAGGAGGACAATAATGTTTCTCACATCATTGACATGAGAGAGAGTAATAAGATGATAGTGAATCAAGAATAAGCAGAGGTTCAGGGGTTGAAAAATGCAGAAGGAACTTCTCTTCAACATATTGGCGACACGACTCCAAAATTTGGCAATATTTCGACATCAAGGGATCTGAGGTCATGGTGAGAAGGCAAAGAGAAGATGAGAGGTCAAAAAGGGATAACCCAAACCCATGGAGGCAAAATGAAAATTGTTGGAGTCCCCAACCCGAAATGAACTGCAAACAAGTGTCATGTTCAAAAGCGGCATACTGCCGACACAACTAATAACTAGTTCCATTTACCCCCACCATTTCTGGCGAGTAACCCAATTATTTTTGGAAACAAACTTGAAGGGGATAGCATATGCTTGTTATGTAAGCTTTTCCTTCGGACAAATCCATCCTAGTACATTTTACGAGCACTAGGAAGGAGGAACTCAGTGATGTCATGGTCACAACTTCCAATGTCATTTAGTTTTAACGAGTCTGACAAAGGGAAAACTCGACATATTTTCATGTTTAGATAGTTTGAAAAGAGGAAAAAAGTAAACTCTAGAAGGTCCCTTTTCATAGGATATCCCTCAAATCCGAAAAGCTAGAAAACTATATCTGAGAGAACCTCTTAGCCATGTGCGACTAATGTATTCCTTTTTCATAAATAATCTGTCCCAGCTCGAAAAAGGGGTAAATGTATACTGAGCAGATGAAGTTTCACAACCTTTAGTGAGTTAAAAATGACAAGAGTCTCGACAATATTTTCAATTCTTTTGGAGTTAGAAAAGAGCTGAAAGATGAATCCAAGGGTGACTTTTTCGTGTTTTTACCAAGTCCGAAAAAGTAATAAAATACAACTCGTTTCCTCATCATTTCCAGTTTTAGGACCTGTTGCTGCACAAGAAACAAACTTAAAACTCATTTTCGAGAAAAATAATAAAAAACAATCGAAAAAGATGTCCAAAAACCTAAATAGGGTGAGAAAAGGCTATAAAACAACTCAAATAGTAAAAAAAAATTACTTTTACCTTTTCACCTTCTTGTGAGCATTTTCACCAGTTTTTACTGCGAACTTGCAGAGTTGACTATAGGCAATCAATGAGGTCATTGACGAATCCACTTCTTCTAAGTAAGCACTATGAACTTCTCCTACAATTTCATCCATTATTTATGTATTTTAATGTTCTGAGGCCTTTTTTGGGAGGGGTTTAAAAAACATGGTCATGGCGGTCAGCGCCAATTCTAGGCACGGAGTCGCGTCGACCTCCATGTTTTTTGAATGGGAAGGTGCCACTCAATGCTACTATTTGAAAAACAGTGGCACCAACCACTGTGCCCAATTTTTTTCAAGTTTTCTCATAAAAATTCTTGGACAAATGGATCAATTCTTTAACCATATGGCTAATGGAAGCTTGTACGTCGGTTTTGCAAGAAGAATCAGCAACTAAAATGGAGATAGAGTGGAAAGAGAGAGAGCATGGGGAAGAGGATGAACATACCATGGAGAATGATGCATGCATGGATTCCCTGAGGAACTGTGGACTCCTTAAATTCTTCATGATGCCATGTCTGAGAGCTCAACTAGAGTTGATACAATACTTGATCATCGTATGGGACATTGATCGAGAGAGATTCATTATTCATGACCAAGAATTCGAGATAAAGGTCTCCGATATCTATTTCATAACTTGATTTTCATGGAGGGGAGAGAGGGCGCTGATGACAGGTACTCGATCCCTTAGAGAGAGCATGGGCATGTTAATAGATAGAGTTTTTCATGGATTAAGGAAAGCACATAAGAGTTGTTGGTGTCCCATGTTTTGACAGTTTGGAAAATCAAAAGACAAGGCAACATCAGAACTGATCTTTAGAGTTCCAGGATCTAGTCCTCCTGTTCTCAGAGAGGGATCTCTCAAATATTTGTTTGCAAAGGTTTATCTTGTTTGCTTTGATTATGGATTTTATACTAGTTATTTAAGTGCAAATGTTTGTTTGGTTGGGTTGAGTTGATACAACAGAATATGAAAGGTCTAGGAAAGATAGACAGAAAGAGGAAATATCTGGTTCATTGGGAAATGGAGTGAAAATAAGGTCATGACAAACTCTTCAAGGGATATGGGATATCAAAGGGAAAATCTAACTTCGCCACAAGATCCTTTGTTTTGGAATGAGATGGACATTAATGTTTTGGAAAGAGAAGCTTAATTCTCAACAAAGGGAACTTGAAAACATAGCTTAACAATAAAGAGATATTTGATAGACAGGGCTAACCATAAATTCCACAAACATTCTTTAAGAAAATAATGACTTCAAGACAACTTTTAAAACGAAATCTAAGATTCGGGGAACTCCCTATTTCCTCAAAGATTTTATTTTAAAGGACTTAGAAAACATAAAAGATTCACTGATAGATGCATTCATAGAATAGGGAACACCTAAATAACATCTATGCTTGCAACTATAAAGACCTTCAAAACAACTGTTCAAGCAGGGGCAAAGGGTAAGATCAAAACCGACCTCTTTGATTAACTTAAGACAATGGTACTTCAAAGGGAGACTTCAATAATATCTTTCAAGTGATGGCAGACAAGCAGGGAGAACCATAAATCATGCTGAAACCAAATATTTGAGCTATCAAGGAAATAAACAAGCATGAAGACTAAAGAGAAGGTTTAAAGCCTCTAAAATACTTCAGCAGAAGAAAACATAAAACAGTGAAGGGTGAACAGGTCTAAGGTGCTTCCAGGAGTCATTTCTTAGCCTAAAACTTTCAGCCTACTGTAGTAAGAGATTATGAAACATAATGAAAACAGGAGAAAAAATTAAACATTTAGAATACTTCACCAACAACCAAGCTCATGAATCCAGTGATAGAGCCTTCTTAGGAACAGGAATGCGACAGCATCATCAAGACATCCAAGACTTCAATTTGTTTTTCAACTTCAACAGACTTGCATATTTATTTCCGAGAGTTTCAATGTTACAACTTGTGATCAAACAACAACCAAAAACCAACCAACCCACCCACTCATCTCTGCTATGGTATATATAGAAAGATGAGGAGGTGAGATCTGAAAAAGATCTCAATTACAATTAATACAGGATTTAAATGGCCCATTGGCCCTTGGGATGCTCAATGAAGAAACAGAAGAGGTGTTCACCGTATTAATTGATTTGCACTCATGATTTTAAGTTGGGTAGGAGTATTTGTTGACCTTTGAGGCACAGGTAGTCCGAAGTAACTCTGCAGATATTCTTTGCATTGAAGGCCCTGGCGGAAGTGACTTCTTTGGCTGTGTCGAGGCAAAAATCTGATCCTGATCAATAAATCCAGCTCCTGATTGAATCCTTTGAGGCACAGGTGGCGCTGTGGTGATTAAGGAATCAATTTGCCTCCATTTGTGGCGGTGGAAGATTAAACACTTTAGGTTTTCATTTAAGCTGTGTTTTAGATCGGGGATTAGGTTTATAATGATCCTTTGGGCCATAATCCTTGTAAACAATCCATTAATCCTCTGCTCTGATAATTTCCTGGTCTTCAGTACTGATACTCTTTCTCTGTGCTTGTTTCATGGTTTTCTTGTTGTCATGCAAGGCTGCGCAGGGTTCATAAGGCATCTGTGCCTGAGAAAACATCGATGAAACGTGCATTTTAACTCTGCGTGTGATTTTCTTTGATGAATCAAAACAGGAGGATCGTCACCCTCCTGCTCTGGATCTTCTTCGAAAACCACGAAAATGATTTAAAACCCTGCACAATACAAACGAAATGTTTAAAAAATCCTGCTTTTATAGGTTTTGACTGCTTTGGAAGGCGCGGAGGAAGCGAGGCCATTGGATGGGATCATCCAACGGCCGGGGTTAATCGGAGAAGGCAGAAGAGAGATTAAATCTGAACTGTCGATCACGCGTGATCGACGGCCGGGGGCGGAAGGTTTGAAAGTCAAACGGAGGAATTGAGCGATGGATTTTGGACCGTCGATCTGCAGATCATATCGACGACGGAGACTTTTTTATCGCGCGGGCACCTTGGTTATACATCGGACAACATTGGCGATCTCTCACCGTTGGATCAATGGGCCCAGATCGGACAGCGGATATTCATTTCGCTGGGCATCCATGGTCCGAACTATAACGCGCGGGGGACGATGGTTACGTGGCAGTTTTCAAACAGTGCATGGGATGCGTTTCAAGCGGTGTATGGAATCGCTGGTCGTTGGGAGAAAACCGCCTTTGCCCGAAGGCGGTGCGAAATATACCGCGCGGGTTTGGAAAACAGCGCAGGGTCGGGGGGGTCCACAGGAAAGGCGCGCTCTGCTTCTTTGATCTGCGGAGCAGATCAACGACGGTGATTAAAGATTCGAATGGTGGGGACCACATGGTAGGGCGGAGTCCACACCGTCCGATCTGCGGAGCAGATTGACGGTGGAGATCGCTCCACAATTGCACGGGCGGGTTTTTAATAAAAATAATAAAATGACGGGTTTTTACAAAAAACAAAGGTTTTATATGTTCCTGTGGGGAAATATAATTTGAAAGGGATAAGTGCTCAAGAGGTTTAGCAGTCGGTTCGGGCGCTTGGGCGCATGGACGACAAGGGTTAAAAACTTAAGCCCGAGGGGGCTTAAGCCCAATACATAAAAACTATGTATTTTCATGATTTTTAATGGTTTTTTAATGGAAATAGAGGGTTCCTATAAGGCTAAGAAGGGGTCTTAGACCTTATGAAATGGATTTTTATGAAAGGGGAAGGGAAGAAAACATGAAATTATGGGATTTTCATGGGGAATGGGCAAATAGAAAATGAGGTTAGTATGGGAAGGAGAAAAAGGGAAAAATGGGATTGCAGCAGTGTTTTGGCTTTGGAGATCAGCAGGATCTCTGAGTCTTGAAGGGAAACAGTAGTGAATATTATCCAAGGATAGGATATTATCAAAAGTCTTCAAGTATCAGCAATTTTAGTAATGAAATTGTTTCTTGAAGGCTATCCAACATCATTTAGCCACCATCTGATATAACAGAATTTTATGGGTGGCTAACAGTGGCTCCACTTGGGGATGGTGCCTTTTTTGAAGGCATCAAGAACTGCAGACTTGTATTCTCTGGGAGTCTGATCAGTTGCCTCATCCATTGGGCAGTTTTTCTTCTACTTGAATGATCTCCTTTTGCTCTGGAAACAAGTTATCAGTCTTTGAAAAACAATGGAACTTTCATCAACAAACTTTCTATCTACCCAATCCTACTGATCTAACATTTTTTCTTCATCAAAGTGCACTTGGATTGGAAAAATCTCTTACAAAATTTTATTCTTTTGAAAGCATAAAAACTAATCTAATTCTATTCCTTATTTCTCCCTGAACTCAGATTAAACAGTTGAGCTCAGATATTTCTCTACCTAATCTACTGTCTGTTGGGATTAAGCTGTCCAACAGACTTTCATTCTCTAATTTCTACAACAGAAATTTTAAAAACAGTCAAGTCAAGGTTAAGCTGTTTGACTTGCTGTGATCTATGGCATAAGAACAAGCTGCACATAGATTATTATTTGCAGAAAATTTAAATCTAAAAATAGAAGGCTTAAGATTTGAAAACTCAAAGTGATGCCTTCTCTTTTTTCAGCTCTGTTTTAAACTTGTTTTGAGCTATCTTTGCTTTTCTTCTGGTTCAGGTTTTAAGCTGACTAGAACCAGATTTACATCTTTTGTGACTTAGGATTTAAAATTTTTTTGAGTCATTCTCTTTGGAAATTCAGGTTCATATTTTGAGCATGTTTGAACCTTTAATTTCTATCCTAACCTATCTACTAATAAGCCAAGATTAGACAGTTTTGCAAATCGAATTTCACTATCCTATCAGCAGAAAAATTTAAAACTAATTAGTCAAGATTAAACTATTTGACTAACTAGAAGTGTGTTTTGTAGTAGTGGCATTTAAGCTTGCACACTTTCAGACTTATTTCTATTTTTTGGTATGGGGCTATACCTTTCTTGTTTTCATTTCTACCCTCTTTTCTTTCTTTTCTATTGTTTTTAGATTTTTCTTTTTCTTACAAGACAAAAATCAACAAATAACTAAATGCTCAAAGCTGAGCCTTATTGACATTCCTATCTAACCTATTCTAAACATGAAGTATTTACATATTCATATGATACAAAAGTGCCAATGCAGCTAGCTGAGTAATGTCAAGAAGAAGTAGTAACTCTGGCTGCTTGTCAGAGGTATCCATAGAACATATTGAAGGTTAACCTTCAATATCAAGGCTATCACAGAAGGTGATAGCTTTTCATGTCTCTGGCTCTTGCAAAGGGTCACTGTTTGATAATTTGAGCCAGTTGGGATTTTCACACACTCTTCCATAGGATCAACAAAGAAAAGATGAATTTTCTCTTCTTAATGGTCCTCCATATCCGGTAGATTGTCTGCTTCCAAGGCCTCGGCTTTGAGGGCTATGTCTTCAATATGTTCCTTGGAAGTATCGTCATCTTTAACCTGCACAATAGCAAACAGTGAAATATTTTCTTTGTTTAAATATATGCTTGCTTCTAATACAAATTCAAGCTCTTTATATGACAGACTAATATCAGTGAAGGGAGAAGTTTCTTCTTGAGAAGATGATATATCCCCTGCAGGATAGTCTTCTATTTGTTTTTCTCCTTCATCTTCATCATCCTCTGAACTGGATGGCTCATCATATTTGACAGTGTTGTCCTCTTGTGGCTCTTGTATGCTTGTATTCAGTGAACTGAACTCAGTGAGGAGTTTATTATATTCTTGAGCAGGGGAGTAGTTAAAGGTTTCCTCTTTTTCAAGAGAAAGCTCCTTTTGCTCAAAAAAATCTTTATTGCTCTTCTCTTCACCTTCTGAGTTGAAACGCTGCTGATTTCCAATTATGTGAAAACCATTAGTGATGGCTCGAAATCGATGTTTTTGGCTTTCAAGCTGATGATGGTGAAACTCATAACACTAATCAAATGTTGGTTGCCCTGCATGATTAGTTTTTTCTTGGAACTCATCATCATCATCAGACTGATCAAAATTTGGAAATTTATCAGAATAAACAATTTCATTAGCCAAACATATTGGGTTCTCAGCAGGTCCTTTTTTGTTTTGATCTACAAAAGATATTTCTAAATCTGCACAACAAAGTTCTGTAGGTGAATGAGCAAAATTATTTGTTTCGCAAAGAATTTCAGAGAGCGGATGTTTATTTATAATCTGATCTATCTCTCTTTCTGTCAAAGGTGAAGATTTTTCTATGTTCCTTCGAACAGGAGTACCGCAGTTCTCTGACTCTTGCGAAGATTGATTGTGAGGCCAGATGTCTTCTTGAGCCTCAGCTATAAGGGATGATGAATCAATATTTGAGTTTTCAGGGATATCTTGAGGAATGTCCTTTACTGCTCGGATCATCTCTTCCTCAACTGATTCATCTATGCTCTTAAAACTTTTCAATAGGATATTAAAATCATGAATGGCTGTTAAAAGATCTTCAGGATGCATCTCTTCCAAAGCTTCGTCATTATCTATAATGCGTTGGGTGATGTTTTGTGATGGATCATAATATATTGCACCCAATGATAATGATGCAGTGCTTTCTTTATAGTTCTCATAGAACACATATTCAAATTCTCTTAAAGAAAACAAACTACTAGATCTTAAGCATTCATACCAATCCCTAGCTTTTCCTTCTAACGTTAACATGAACATTTTCATTAGGCAGTCTTCATGCCATTCAACTTTCAACCTCCAAACATGTATGTGAAATTTGATAAGATGTAATAAAGGGTCAAAAAACTTTTCACCTTGAAAAACAGGCAGGTTGTCATCCCAATTCACCTGGGGCATCTTATGTGGAAACCCAAGGATATGATCTCTACTCATTGGGGCATATCTTCGTTGTATTCTTGGAATCATTTTTGTAAATCAAGAGAGAGGTCACTATGTCTGTTCAATCAGTTCAAGGTCTTCTACCAGTGGAGTCATTTGGTCTTCTGGGAGTTTCAGAGTGTGGAGTCGCCAGGTGGAAAATTTTTAGCTCCTAAGGAGGTAAAAAGCTTTATGGTTCCACCACCATATGACTCTTGTAGAGCTGCAAGATTTTCAGGAACTGAATTAGCTCTCAAGGGTGATCTGAAAACAGTTGAAGATTCTATCTTAGGAGACTTCCTAAGGATTCTTTCTGGATTATCAAATATCTCAGGTGGATCAGGGTCAGGATGGGTTCTAGTGTGAATCTTTCTAGGAGCCACTATGGTGTGTTTTTAGACCCAAAATAACAAGAAAAGTTCAACCAAGTATGACAATCTTTGAGAGGTTAACTGATCTATTTTTGGAAAATGTTATAATGGTAAGGGTTCTTTCCAGCGGAGTCTTAAGGTCTGCTCAGGATTGTGGAGTCGCCAGGTGGAAATTTTAGAGTTTTTTCAAAGAGGTACACTATCCACCACAGTGCTTGTGAAACATCCTTTTTTTAAGGATATCCCGAAACACAACAAACTCTAACCAGAGATTGACTGGGAGGGCATTCACCAGATATATCACCTCTAAAAGAGGATGAGATCCAGAGGCTATCTGGCCCTTTCCAGACTCTGTCTAAGAGTACAAGGTAAAACACATCAAAGGTAAGTGATATGTGGGAATGAGTGTTTCACTATAAAGTGGAAGTTTTTAGCTTGTGAGGAGGTAAAAGGTTCTATGGTCCACTACCATGTTTATTATGAAGCCAAACTTGAAATATTTTTTGGTTTTTCTGAGTTTATTTTGGTTTTATAGGTTAAGAGAGTGTTCTAAGTATGATTTTGCACTTAGCTAAGGTGTTCAAACAAACAGAGTTTCTCTTATGGCTTGGTAACTGGTTCCTTCAAGGTTTGATAAGGATTAAAAGGAATCCTAAGGGTTACTTAGTTTGTCACTGATTCAATCAAGTCCTATCATGATTGCCATTATGTTAGGCAGTGCTTGAAGAAAGTTACTTATGTTATATTGGACCTAAAGGTTTTAAGAAAGGTTTTGAAACCTCTAATTCTCAGTAGGGTCCCACCGTGATCGCCATTATGTTGGTGTGAGCGGTGGGATAAATCTAGAATGTGTTCTTTATCAATTTAAGGGCCTAAAGAGCTTTAAGAGATGTTTTCAACTCACCGTATTACTCAGTAAGGTCCCACCGTGATCGCCATTATGTTGGTGTCCCGTGTTTTGACAGTTTGGCAAATCAAAAGACAAGGAAACATCATAACCAATCTTTAGAGTTCCAGGATCTAGTCCTCCTGTTCTTAGAGAGGGATCTCTCAAATATTTGTTTGCAAAGGTTTATCTTGTTTGCTTTGATTATGGATTTTAGACTAGTTATTTAAGTGCAGATGTTTGTTTGGTTGGGTTGAGTTGATACAGCAGAATATGAAAGGTCTAGGAAAGATAGACAGAAAGAGGAAATATCCGGTTCATTGGGCAATGGAGTCAAAATAAGGTCATGAAAAACTCTTCAAGGGATATGGGATATCAAAGGGCAAATCTAACTTGGCCATAGGATCCTTTGTTTTGGAATGAGATGGACATTAATGTTTTGGAAAGAGAAGCTTAATTCTCAACAAAGGGAACTTGAAAACATAACTTAACAATAAAGAGATATTTGATAGACATGGCTAACCATAAATTCCACAAACATTCTTTAAGCAAATAATGACTTCAAGACAACTTTAAAATGAAATCTAAGATTCGGGGAACTCCCTATTTCCTCAAAGATTTTATTTTAAAGGACTTAGAAAACATAGAAGATTCACTGATAGCTGCATTCATAGAAGAGGGAACACCTAAATAACATCTATGCTTGCAACTATAAAGACCTTCAAAACAACTGTTCAAGCAAGGGCAAAGGGTAAGATCAAAACCGACCTCTTTGATTAACTTAAGATAATGGTACTTCAAAGGGAGACTTCAATAACAGCTTTCAAGTGATGGCAGACAAGCAGGGAGAACCATAAATCATGCCGAAACCAACTATTTGGGCTATCAAGGAAATAAACAAGCATGAAGACTAAAGAGAAGGTTTAAAGCCTCTAAAATACTTCAGCAGAAGAAAACATAAAACAGTGAAGGGTGAACAGGTCTAAGGTGCTTCCAGGAGTCATTTATTAGCCTAAAACTTTCAGCCTACTGTAGTAAGAGATTATGAAACATAATGAAAACAGGAGAAAACATTAAACAGTTAGAATACTTCACCAAAAACCAAGCTCATGAATCCAATGATAGAGCCTTCTCAGGAACGGGCATGCAACAACATCATCAAGACATCCAAGACTTCAATTTGTTTTTCAACTTCAACAGACTTGTATATTTATTTCCGAGAGTTTCAATGTTACAACTTGTGATCAAACAACAACCAACAACCAACCAACCCACCCACTCATCTCTGCTGTGGTATATATAGAAAGATGAGGAGGTGAGATCTAAAAAAGATCTCAATTACAATTAATACAGGATTTAAATGGCCCATTGGCCCTTGGGATGCTCAATGAAGAAACAGAAGAGGTGTTCACCGTATTAATTGATTTTCACTCATGATTTTAAGCTGGGTAGGAGTATTTGTTGACCTTTGAGGCACAGGTAGTCTGAAGTAACTCTGCAGATATTCTTTGAATTGAAGGCCCTAGCGGAAGTGACTTCTTTGGCTGTGTCGAGGCAAAAATCTGATCCTGATCAATAAATCCAGCTCCTGATTGAATCCTTTGAGGCACAGGTGGCACTGTGGTGGTTGAGGAATCAATTTGCCTCCATTTGTGGCGGTGGAAGATTAAACACTTTAGGTTTTCCTTTAAGCTGTGTTTTAGATCGGGGATTAGGTTTATAATGATCCTTTGGGCCATAATCCTTGTAAACAATCCATTAATCCTCTGCTCTGATAATTTCCTGGTCTTCAGTACTGATACTCTTTCTCTGTGCCTGTTTCATGGTTTTCTTGTTGTCATGCAGGGCTGCGTAGGGTTCATAAGGCATCTGTGCCTGAGAAAACATCGATGAAACGTGAATTTTAACTCTGCGGGTGATTTTCTTTGACGAATCGAAACAGGAGGATCATCACCCTCCTTCTTTGGATCTTCTTCGAAAACCACGAAAATGATTTAAAACCCTGCACAATACAAACGAAATGTTAAAAAATGCTGCTTTTATAGGTTTTGATTGCTTTGGAAGGTGCGGAGGAAGCGAGGCCGTTGGATGGCATCATCCAACGGCCAGAGTTAATCGGAGAAGGCATAAGAGAGATTAAATCTTAACCGTCGATCGCTCGTGATCGACAGCCGAGGGCGGAGGTTTGAAAGTCAAACAGAGGAATTGAGTGATGGATTTTGGACCGTCGATCTGCAGATCAGATCGACGACGGAGATGCGATTTCCGTTGCATGGAAAATGGTTTATCGCGCGGGCACCTTGGTTATACATCGGACAACATTGGTGAGCTCTCACCGTTGGATCAGTGGGCCCAGATCGGATGGCGGATATTCATTTTACTGGGCATCCATGGTCTGGACTGTAATGCGCGGGGGACGATGGTTACGTGGCAGTTTTCAAACAGTGCATGGGACACGTGTCAGGCGGTGTATGGAATCGCTGGCCGTTGGGAGAAAATCGCCTTTGCCCGAAGGCGGTGCGAAATATACCGCCCGGGTTTGGAAAACAGCGCAGGGTCGGGGGGGTCCACAGGAAAGGCGCGCTCCGCTTCGTTGATCTGTGGAGCAGATCAATGGTGGTGATTAAAGATTCGAATGGCGGGGACCACATGGTAGGGCGGAGTCCGCACCGTCCGATCTGCGGAGCAGATCGACGGTGGAGATCGCTCCACAATTGCACGGGCGGGTTTTTAATATAAATAATAAAATGACGGGTTTTTACAAAAAATAAAGGTTTTATATGTTCCTGCGGGGAAATATAATTATAAAGGGATAAGCACTCGAGAGGTTTAGCAGTCGGTTCGGGCGCTCGGGCGCATGGACGACAAGGGTTAAAAACTTAAGCCCGAGGGGGCTTAAGCCCAATACATAAAAACTATGTATTTTCATGATTTTTAATGGTTTTTTAATGGAAATAGAGGGTTCTGATAAGGCTAAGAAGGGGTCTTAGACCTTATGAAATGGATTTTTATGAAAGGGGAAGAGAAGAAAACATGAAATTATGGGATTTTCATGTGGAATGGGAAAATAGAAAATGAGGTTAGTATGGGAAGGAGAAAAAGGGGAAAATGGGATTGCAGCAGTGTTTTGGCTTTGGAGATCAGCAGGATCTCTGAGTCTTGAAGGAAACAGTAGTGAATATTATCCAAGGATAGGATATTATCAAAAGTCTTCAAGTATCAGCAATTTTAGTAATGAAATTTTTTCTTGAAGGCTATCCAACATCATTTAGCCACCATCTGATATAACAGAATTTTATGGGTGGCTAACAAGAATGGCAAGCTAGACATTTAGACAATGCTTGACTTACCATTGAGGGTAGTGCTACATACCATTAATCGGGCTACTAGATCTCAGGTTCCCCATGAAGCTACAAAGATGCAACTCTAATTGGTCGTAGATTTCATGGCTCCGAAAATTTTCAATTGGGCCGAAGCGGTGACAATCAACATGAAATGTCAGCTAACCAAATGAAAAAATGGTAAGTTGAAGCAGTTTGGGTATGGGTCCATTCAAATATCATTCATCCTGGAATGGTTACCGATATTCCAAAGTCACGGGGTGGTTGTACTTATGCCACCATCACGAGAGCCAGGGATGGTCCGTTGGGTTGATCTGATGCCTTGATCAGGATGTGGACAACATATGTTGTAGAAACCAAAGTTATTTGACTGGTTGCGCCGACAACTCATCGCGGTGGAGGACTAGCTTTATACCAGCACCAATTTCAACAGTGATCCATATATTCCATTTTTGGAAAGGGACTACTCGGATGATGACAGAGTTAAAAACTCATTTTTTGGATTCTTATGAGTAGTATGATTTTGTTTAGTTTTTATGTCTTTGTTTTCTGATATTTTCTCATGTGTTGTAGATTTTGGACCAGAGAGACCGGTGAGGATGTCCCCAATAGCTCAAAGGGTCCCAAGAGATTTCGAGGTGACCCCTCATGGCGAGGGAAGCGATGAGGAAGAAATAACACGTAACTTGGAGGGAATCATAAGCGGGATCTTGGATTACGTGAGATTCGAGGATATTGCTCATGCTTACCAATGACACACAACGAGGGTTTCTAACCACATCCACCGACTATTGAGACGTGACATGTTGGCAGTGACGTGATATCATGAGCACCATACTCATTACACTCCTATGTTTCATTTCTGCATATTTTTTTGGGAGACATGGCGTCTCGATATGTAACTGGTGCACATATATTTTTTGAACTATGATGTACAAGATGATACAAAAAATCGATATATATATATATATATATATATATATATATATATATATATATATATATATATATATATATATATATATATATGCTTATGCTTATTTTCATATCTAAATATTACTATATGATGATGATTTCTTTTACAAATTCTGCAAATGTCTATCTAATACCATATTGGATACTGCTTCAGTTAATGTATTCATTCTTCTGGGAATATGTTGATATGTAATATAATCAAAATTCCTTTCTAAAAAATTAACGCGTAAATACATCCTTAAAATATAAGGGTTTCTGATAGAATAATGCCCATTGTGTTGGAGAACAACAAGCTGAGAGTCTAGGTTTACAATTAATTCATCAATTTTGAGGTAAATAGATTTAGTTAGAAGTTCAATAATTCCAATGTATTCAGCGACATTGTTAATTACACGTCCTAGACAAATGCCTTGAAGGTATAGTAACTCACCATTAGGATCATAAATTACCCAAGTCGTGGAGGATAGGTTCCAGGTACTGTGGGAGGCACCATCAATAAAAACATCATAAGGAGTGACATACATCCTTATAGTAAGAAAAGACATAATAAGTAGGAAAAAATGCTTGCAATGCACACTAAGCCAAAACATGTACAAAAATGATAAACACAGTTATGTACAAAATAAATGCACGAAAAACTCATGCATAATATTTTTTGAGATACAACCCATTTTGGGGCTGATCCAGGGGATAGCCTTCATAATCAATAATCTCATAGGCCCCGTTTTGCAAAAAACATTTAACAATATAGGGCCCATACCACATGGGTTCGAATTGACCTGCCCCCATCTTATCATGGGCTTGGTCATACAAGAGGACCAAGTCTCCTTTTGACCCACTTTTTATGTGCTTCTATGACTAGAGAAACGAAGTGGTGAGTTTCATCAAGCCTCTCCAAATATATAAGACATTCTTCCTTTGGTGAAGTATTCGACAACAATTCGACAACTATCTTGAGTGAAGGAATTTCACATTCAATTGGAAGGGTAACTTCCAGACCATAAACTAGTTTAAATGGTGTGAATCTGGTTGCATCCTTCACCGAGGTTCGATAAGCCGAGAGAGTTGAGAACAACATGTGATGGAAATTGGACTTGTGCATCCCAATAGTACGCTGAAGCATAGTGACTAAAATTTTGTTCACGGCTTCAACCTAGCCATTGGCCTCAGGGTAGTATGGCATTGAGTTGTCGTGACGCAAACCAAACTTAGTAATCATCTCCGCCATCATATAATGGCGAAAATGGGAGCCATGATCAGTAAAAATGGCTTGAGGGACTCCAAACCTAGTAATCACATGATTGAAAAGAAATTGGGCGGTTGTCTTACTGTCAGTTGTGAGTGTAGGCATTGCTTCGGCCCATTTGGTGAAGTAGTGTACGGCTACAATAATATAAGCATACCCCCCGGCCGAGCGAGGGTTACACATCATAAAATCGATGCCCCAATTCGAAAAGGGACCAATGGTAATGAGGGGATGGAGGTGAGTAGGTGCCACACGCATCTTGTGCTAGTAGATCTAACACTCGTGATATTTATAGATAGCGAGGATACAATCTTTGAAAATGGTAGGCCAAAAATACCCAACATAAAGGATTTTTTGAGCAGTAGCATATCCAGACATGTGACCACCACATGCACTGGAATGGCTTCCATGCAGGACTTTTTAAGCTTCCTCGAGGGTCAAACACCGACGAAGAACAGAATCAGCTCCGATGCCGTATAAAGTATCTTCGACTATTCGATAGGGTTGCGAATGATGAAGGATACGTCGACGAGCATCTTTCCTCAAATCGGACTAGAAAGTAGAAGTCTGGAGATAAAAGATGATATCACCGTACCATGGATCGAGGGTGCTAATCAGAAAAAGAGTATCGTCTGGAATGCATTCCTCAAAATGGAGGGAGTAGAGGCAGAGGGTAAAGAGTAGATCGACTCAACAAAAACCAACGACTTCTTTAATTTGGAAATAGTAAACTCCAAATCAAACACTTGGAGGATAGAAATCCACTTAGAGTACTTTCCCCCCAGTAATTTTTGAGTTAAAATATAGTTCATGGGGTTGCATTCAGAAATCACGGTCATTTTGCAGAGTAAAATATAATGGCAGAAACGTTGGACAACTTGAACAACTTCCAACGCCAATTTTTCAACATGAACATAACATGTTTCAGTGTCGAGAAGATTGCGACTAAGATAATAAATTACATGCTCATTACCATCATCATCCTCCTGTACCTGAACCATGGAAATAGTGCTAAAAGAGCTATCCAGATAGAGTGAATAATCACGATGATAATTTGGAGGATGCAAAAGAGGAGCATTGACAAGCATGGCCTTTAGTGCATTGAAATATTTTTGGGAAATTTCATCACATAGGAACAGAATGCCTTGCTTGAGCAATCACGTAAAACCTTTGGCTACCTCAGCATAGTTTGGTACAAAAAAATGTAGGAAATTAGCTTTCCCTTGCAAATCCTACAACTGGTTTAAAGAGTTAGGGGAGGGGAGATTAATGATAGCTTCAAACTTAAGAGGATCGAGATGAATACTGGCTTTTGACACAAAAAACCCAAGGAGCCTTTCGGAATCGACACAAAAGACACATTTGTCCGGATTAAGCCAAATGTTGTAGCATATAAAACAAAGAAAAAATTGACGGAGGTGTTCTGGGTGGTCCCGACGCTTAGCGGAATGAGTCGGAAGGTCATCCAGGTAAGGTTAAACAATGTGCTTAATATCGGGAAAATCATACGGAATTCCTCGTTGGAATGTGGCACCAACATTATTAAGGCCAAAAGGGAGCTTCTTATACATGAAAGTTCCCCATGGACAGATGAAGGTGTTCTTATGTTGATCAACTGGTAGTATATTAATCTAGTTATAACCAGAGAAACCGTCCATAAGGGAAAAATATCACTCCCAGCACATTCATCAATGATATGGTCGATGAAGTGAGTGGGATGGTTATCCTTGGGAAAAGAAAGATTGATATTGTGGTAATACACACAAACTCGAATAGTGCCCTACTTTTTATCCACATGGACAATGTTAGAGACCCAATCTGCCAATGGGACTGGATAAATGAAGCATGCTTTGAGAAGTTTTTCAACTTCTCCCTTTATGGCAGCTTCCTTTCTAGGGTGCATGGGACGAAGGTGTTGGCAAACAGGTTTCACATTAGGGTAAGTAGGGATCTCATGCACGACTATACTCTGATCAATGCCGGGCATTTCCTCATAGGACCAAGCGAAAATGTCTCAAAATTATGGGAAGAGACTAGTATAGACCTCGATCTCATCAAGAGAACATGTCAGCCAAATATGGATGTTCTCGAAAACCCCCAGTTTAACGGATATCTCAATAAGCATCGTCTGAGTGATATTCCCCATGTTTCCTTCTGCAAAACCTTCATGTGTCAAAATAAGCATTTGAAGCAGTTGGGAAGGAGCTTGGGACATAAAATTCTAAGACAAGTAGACATTGCCCCAAGACAAGGAAAAAGGAGGAGTGATGATGACTATCATCCCAGGGAGGATCCTCGAGAGACATGGTTTCCACGATGGCTTAATTAGTTGGAAACATCTCATTCAAGGGATCTATATAATCCAAAGCACCGAGCCAAGTGGATTGAGAATACGTGTCGAGAGGCATACTTAAAGAAGTATGATCAGAAGGAGAAAACAAAGCCGAAATGACCTAAAAATAATAAATTTCTATCGGGCTTAACGAAATCACCTCACCAAACGATTCAACTTGAATAGGAAAAGGGATGATCCAGGTATCATAAGATGTGGAGATCATATTGACCTGAGCAGTGTTGGGTGGAGGAAGAGAAAAAAGACACATAATGGGAGGAGCTTTGAAAGGTCCTGGTCCCACACTTTCAGAAGGAATGGGAATGTGGTCTACATACTGAACGTTGCTCTCGGAAGAAGTGGAAGTGAAAAAGGATAACTGATCAACAATGATAATCTTTCCTTTGTGAGAGAAATGAAGAACATGAAAGAGAGTGGATGGTATGCATAGCATGGCGTGAGTCCAACTGCGATCGAGGAGGAGATTATAGTTGAGTTTGGCATCAACGAATTCAACCTCGAGATTATCCGTTTTTCCTTCCAATGTGATAGGTAAGATGGTGAGGATATCAAGAAGGCAAGATTCCCTTCCTTTGAAGGCTTTTAAATCATTTGGAGATTGATTAAGGGCTGGAGAACCGATGGCTTTCCAACATGCAACAAACATGATGCAAGTAGATGCACCTTCATCTACAATTGTTCGATGGATATTCTTACCATTAATCCCAACTTGGATAAGCAAAGAAAGTTGGTGAGGGAGACGTGGGACGAAATTTTCCAGATCAAAAGTGATAAGGAATGAATCGGTAGGGTCAACTCCTCTGATAGCAGATAAAAAAGACTTCCGTTGTGACAGACATCTTTGAAGTACCTCTAGTGTGGACATAGTGGACGACACCTGAGCCAAATCCTCAACAATATTGTAATGATGAGTGGCATGGGCGTTTGGGTTATAGGAGGACTTATGGAGTACGCCTTTAGAAGGTGGTAATACAACAGGTTCAGAACTAGGCCTCTCAATATAAATAGGTCCAGAAGCAGGTGGGGGAGGAGGACCATCGACAATTTATTACCCCGCCGCTTGACGTTGTTTCGTATAATATTTTTATCTGGTAGCAATGGATATGGGTGCAGCACCATTCATCATGAAAACTTGAGAGCCAAAAGGGGTGGAGGACTGGGGTTGCTCCACCATTTGAGTTTGTTATGATGGGAACGGTTCCTTAAGAACAACCAGAGTTCCTTGGGTGGCTTTGAGCAGTCACCTCACTTAGTCTCGTAGTGGATAGTCCTTGGTGTAATTTTTATTGTCACATATAAGGTAAGGATACTTCGGTTTACGTTTTGAGCCATCATCAGTATTGTTTTAGGAGAATCCTGCTTTGGGGTATCAGCTTTGGCTTTTCCTTTACCCTTCTTCTTACCTTTAGAAGCTTTGTCCACCGAGGTAGAATAGACGACATTCACTTCCATGGTTTTTCCAGGATTGGAGGGTGGCTGAGAAGCAGTATCGGTAGGAGTGGATTTATTCTTCGCAGGATTAGGAGAAGACTTACAGGACGTCTGAGAAACGAAACCAATGATACCATCGACATATGGTGTCGCCAGTGCTTTGGAAGTTCCAAGTCGTGCAGCATTGGGAAAGTGTCCATAAAGCATGCCAAACTCAGATTAAACCAGATCAAGGTAATAGGCACGAGCAATGGCATTTTCCTCGGTAACACATGACCTTATTACGATGTCCTTAGCTATCAGACCGATAAAATAGGTAGTGAACCAGCTAGTCATAAGTTGATTAGGGATTTCAAAATTAATCAAACGACAATGTTGTCTCCATTCATGAATGTGATCGGAGATATGTGTGGCCCGATATTGTTTCATGGACGTAAGGAGGTGCGTTCTCGTTTCATAGCGAACCTGTAACTGAAAGTGTGTGAGAAATGCCATTGCAAGAGATTTGAAATATTGGAAGATTCCACGAGAGAGTTTAATGTACCACTTTTTAGTAATAGTAGTGGGAGTCCTTTGGAAAAGATGTAAGAAAATAGAATCATCAATCCAGGAGTTAGAGGAGCACCATAGGTGGTATGTGATAACATGTGTTACACCATTTTTTGGTCATCTAACCTATTATCATTAGATGGACCCAATTACATCATGTAAGACCAATTTTACTCCAAGTAAAATTTCTTTCACTATGAAAATAACTTAGTAAATCACCTTTATTAAGTTGTTTATGGTCTAAACAGGAAATCCCATAAAGAAATATTAAATAAATATACATTTGTTTGGTTTTCCTCAAGGAATAATTAGTTGAACAGTAGTTTAATTAATATTTTTGGTTATATTTAACCCAAAACAAGGAAATTAATTAGATAAATCATTTTTTATCTTATTATTTTCTAAAGAATAATTGTTTAAATCTTATTTAAATAATATTCTTTGTTAAATATGACTAATTCACCCTTAAATAATTAAATAAATCATTTTTTGTTTTATTATTACTCAACCATATCCTTTAAATGATAAATAAATCATTTATTTGTTTATTATTACTTAATCACATCCTTAAAATGATAAATAAATCATTTATTTAGTTATTATTTACAAAGAAGGAGATTTGACTCAAGTCAAATTCCTTTTCCCTCCAACAAATATAATAAAATATTCCATAAAAGTTGGATCTAAATTTGGTTAATAATATTTTAATTATGCACCAATCTCTAGAATAACTCAATATTTTGTTATAAATAAAAGGGTTTTTCCATTCATTTGTCACCTTTTTTTGCCTAAAGATCACTCTGGATCTCAACTCTTGGTCTGGCTATTGATCCACTATCGTAGCCATATTTTCCCATTTTTGTCTAGGTTTTCTACACCATCAAGAGAGAGGAATTCTAAATATGAAGTGTTGAGGACATACAAGAACCCATCCCATTGAGAAGAACAGGGAACACCCTCTTGTGTTTTCCTCCCAAGTGCCATTAATAAAAATTTCATTGGATATATTCTTGTCTTGTCTATTGGATCTATGGAATAAATCTTATTTTTCTACTTCTTAATGTCTTCTAATACATAGATCTAGATTTTTGCAGCATTTCTCTTGATCATATAACTACAGATCTGAAGATATTAGCATTCATTTCTGTTGTTAGGGTTGTTTGTTATGCGCAGCTAAATCTAACAACTGGCGACTCCACATGGGTTTACAATTACGACTGCTCTCATTTTTCTGATCCTTACATATCCAGCTACTTCAAACCCTAGGATTTCTCTTTAGCCCCTTGTTTTTTCAATTCTTGATGTTTTTTTAACCCATAAAACAATAAAATGATAAAAATTCTGACTTCGGTGTGTTTTCGGACCTATTGTGCAGGTGAAAAACATCAGTCGCAACTGAGACGTCAATTTTGTCTGAAATCTGCCGCCGAGAGTGTCGGAAGTGCATGTCGCACTTTTCAGCTCAAAACCTGTGACCTGGACATCCAAGGTGCACTTTACAGCCTAAAAAGTGTGACCTCTGCTGAAAACATGTCAAAAACTGCGACCTAGACTTTTTGCAGGGATCTTTTCTGAAATTTTTCTCGATTTGTCTGAGCCTCTGTTCAGGGTTTTTTGACCGCCGTCTCCACCCGTTTTGGACCTGTACTCGTTCTATTTTACTCAAATAAGTGGGAACCTAGCCCCCTAGGGCTTCAATACCCTCCATTTTTTGTGGAAGAGTTTTTACTGTTGCAGGTTTTCTAAAATTTCAAAGTCTTTAGCCATTTTTTCAGATTTGATACCTCACCTTCAGATCCACTTCATACCAACTTGTTATCCATCCAAATCTCCTCATTTAGATTTGTTTGGGTTTTCCTTTAGGGTGCACTCTGCTTCCCTCCTAGAGATAACCTTTCGCCACCTATTTCTACAACAACTTTTCTGTTGATCTGTTGCTGTTTTTACGCCACTTTCCAATATATTTTGTCCTTTAGATCCCTGTCCCTTATGAACTTAGATCTATTGGCTATTTAATGTGTTTTTATTATTTTTTTCACTCACCTATAGACTAATTGTTGATAGGCCCACCTTCTTGGGTTTAGATTATTGCATTATTAGCTATTTATTTTCTATTTTGCAGGCTTATATACTGTCATTTGTAGGTTATTTACAGCTATACAACACACTTTTTTCTTTTTCTCTACAAATTTCTGGGTTTAAAAATTAAAATTTACACACTTTTACACACACACCCTAAGCGAAAGGGGGCTTGGTTAACACCGCCAAGAAAAGACTCTAAAACATTGAAATCAATTGATCTTGCACCAATCTGCCCTTGTTTCGACATTGTAATAAGTTGATCTTGCAATTCCCTACCCTTGTCGGTCTCTTTTTCCTTTGTTCCATGTCTGTGTCATCATTTCTCAACCTCCCATGGGCTCTGATTTTCCTCAGGAGCAGGCCAACACATTTTGCATATCTTCCCCTCCCGGTAGCACATATTCAGGATACAACATGCCTCCTCTCTTTGCCCAAGCTCCTGTTTACCACACTGTTACCCAACCTATGCCGTCTGGTACCCCCAATGACTAGATCCTCATGATCAAATCTGATTAACCTTCACTGTAGACATCAATCTTCTGATTCGGTCCCATCAATACAACAAGCCTCCCGCTGCATATGTCTCCAAGCCACCTTCTTCAGTCTCTACAGAGCCTCTTTTGACACCTAAGGGTCCCTTACAGATCCCTCAGCCTAGGGTGGAGGTTCATAACAAGATCCCTAAGGGACCACTGCATTGAAATGCTTCTTCTGGAAAAACTGTCCATTCGTATAGCATAGGCGATGGTTTGGCACAATCCCCTGCTGCCATTTTAACGCTAGAACTCCTCCAGTCGTGCCCTTCACAATGAAAATATCTTCTATATGCCATGGGAACTGTATATCCTTCTGAAAATCGATTGATTGTCTTTGATGTTGACCGGTCAGAACATCCTCCTCTCCCTACTTCCGTCACTTTCCAAATCCTAGTCAAGATCCGTAACGCCAACATTTCTCAGTGCATTATTGATGAGGGGGCATCCACCTGCGTGATGTCCGCTTCGGTTTGGAAACAACTCAGATCTCCTGAGTTGGCTCCTTCCACGATCACTCTCCGAGCATGGGATAGCCACGCCTCCAAGCCCATTGGCTTATTCTACAATTGTCCTATCACTCTTGCGGGTAAGACGGTATGCGTTGACGTAGAATTCATAGACACCCCCTTAGATTACAACATTCTATTGGGTCATAGCTACACTTATGCGATGTCCGTTTTCCCTTCTGTGGTCCACCGCAAGATGTCATTCCCCCATAATGGAAAGATAGTCACCATTGAATAGTTGATGTATTACGAACCGAAGGCTCAGACCTCCCCTGAGTCCACTATTTCTTCGGTGGCCAATAAGCAAACCATCGACCCTTTGACTAGTGCCTCACTCGGCGTCTACAAGGACTCCTCCTTGCTTGGTACATTCCTTGGTCTTCCTCCTCCCATCTCTGATCCTAGCTCATCGAATTTTTGCATGATGCAATCGTCTCGGGCTTCTCTCAAGAGGCCTGCCTCGGCTAGTCAGCAGCCCCCTCGCCCTCCGTAACCATCTCCTAGCCCTTCGATCCAGCCTTTTGGACCTCCTCCTCCTGGGCCTTCAGTTGGTACTCATGAAACTCTTTATCCTCCTGGGTTGGTTCCTCCAGGCCTTAACCATTTAGGAGTTGTCCCACCTGGCCATTACCCCTTCAGTCAGATATTGTTCCTAGTCCCTCCACCAGGCATCTATACGACACCTATCATGGCCACCCTCTCTCTTCCTAACTTGACCATTGGGCTTCTGTTTTGGTACCTTGATCCTCTAACTGCCACCCTGCTAGGTCAACCTAAACCTTATCTTTCTTTGACCCCAGTTCAACCGGTCCCCCTGACTTCCCCCGGTGTCACAGTGCCTCAGCTACCTCAATAGGAACTGCCTCCTGTTGTGACCGCTTTAGGTAAGAAGGGTAGAGCTCACAAAAGGGCCTCAAAGGACAAAGCTGCCCCAGCTGACCCTGCACCTCCTCCGCCTACAAAGCCATGTGCTTTGTGTGATGTCATCAGTCATGCCACCCATACTTGTCTCAAGTTGCCCTGCATCAAGCCCATGGTTAATGTCATGTTCCCTGAGTCTATGGTCCCTGAAACCTCTGCTTCGTCATCGATCGCAATCAAGAAAACCAATACTACTCACAAAAAACACCCTTGTGCTTTGTGTGGTCTCCATGGCCATTACTCTCATCATTGTTCCCGCCTTACGCACTACCGTGCCTCTTTAGAGGTAGTTTCAGAGTACGAGATTGAACAGAACCAATCTGCTTCTCCTATACTTGCACAGTATGCTACAGACCAGACTGGGGATTTACCTGCTCCTATTGACATTCCCCCCCTGATGTCGAAATGACGGAGCATGCGGCCACCATCCTCTACCTTTCATCATCCTTGAGACCCTCGACAGAAGCTCCCTCTAAATCTTCTCCTATTGTTTCATTTGACCTCCTTTCAGCGATCACCTTGGGCTCAACATCAGTGGATCCTTCATCTGCCTGTTCTTATGTCATCCCCTGCGATGATGCACATGTGAGCCTTTCTTCTCATGATGATGAGTCAGGTAGCCTTGCTGCATCATGTGGTATCCCTTCCTCCTGTCCTTCCACCTCCTGTTGTGATGAAGAAATCATGGAAGCCACGTCCACCCCTGACTTCATCTTTCCTACCCATAAACGGGATGCCATCATCCATACCCTTGGTGACTTATACAGCCTGAGCTCAAGTTACGCCTCCAGTAGCTCCCACACTCCCCCTCACCAGCGGCATGTGGGAAGTAGACATCGTACCCAGATCACTCCCTTCTGCAAAGTGCATTTGATTTCTACTATGCGCTCAGGTTGCCAGCATTGTTCTTTCTCCTCCCATTTATTTTCTTGTAGCACCTTTCATAGGGACCCCCCATCAACACCTTATATCAGTTTTGCTGATGGTGCAAGTCGCTACTCCCGAAATTTAGCCTCGACAGGTTGGGCCATTTTTACCCCTTTACATGCGCTTGTTCTTTCGAACAATGTATGCATTGGTACTACTACCAATAATCAGGCCGAATATGATGTTGTACAAGGTTTATTAGCCGATGCCATTTCACATCGCATCCTCCACCTTCATGTTCATTTAGATTCCTTGCTTCTTGGCATGCAATTAAATGGTGTATATCGTGTGCATAATCCTATCCTTTTCAGAAGATATTTACGAGTGAAGCTTTTGATGCGTGAATTTGAAATCATTACTTTCAGTCATGTACCTAGAGCACAAAATCACTATGTAGATACCATTGCAAACCATATTATAGATTGGAATTTAACACACATATTTAACACAAGACAATAACATAAAAATATCAAAACGATGCATACCCATAGTATGTGCCGTATAGAATGTTTTAGAGTTCATTAACTCTGATACATATGACATGCCCATAGCATGTTACAAAAACTCAAAACTGGGGGCATCACCTACCCCTTCACACTAATCACTATCTAGAGGATCCCGAGCCAATGGCTCTACCCCCGCAGCTCGTAGATGACGCATGCCATGTCCAGCCATTGCCATGCGCTGCATGACCCCTCTCCATTCCGAGGGTAAACCAATACATGGCTCTATGTACTAGTCATGTAAGTCTTGCCAACCGTGTTCCGAAACACCGGTCAGAAGCCTCTCACATCTATGACGGATATCCTCCAGCAGGGCTGCTGCATCCTCATTGTGCTGCGCCCTTGATCCACTAGATCCTGCGACCCCTGATACTGCAGGTCGTCCCATGTACCTGGCTGGTTTTACCGGTGCTATATCTGCATACCAAAAGTAAAGGAATCAGTACCACATATAAGATTCTAGAAAATTTACATGCACATAAAAGATTAGCAATTTTTCACTCACCATCGGGTCCCCATATATGACCAGGCAGTAGTAACAGATCCAGTTCCCCACAATAACTCATCCCACTATAGGGATAGTCGTCTATATACAGCGACATATTATCCCAATGAACAAATAAATTAGGATGGAACACCCATCCAACTTCTCGACCTCCTCCTCGGCACAATAGTCACCCCCACTAGCACATCTTAGGCTCTCTCGGGCCCCCATCTGGGAGCTATATGCAAGGTCGAAGTGTCAAGATCTTCTCAAAGAAGAAAGAGCACAAAACTGTACCATATGCACAGTAATGGTTCACTTGTTGCTTACATAGAGACAACTGTCATTTCAATGATGACAACATCATCTGGGCCCACCCATAGTAGGTCCCACTCAAATAACTCTCCACAAGCATCATTTGCCCCCCCGTGATGTTGTAATGTTCCAAAATTTTCATGAAGATAATTGGAACATTAATTTTTGTTTGTTTCATCTAGGAGGTGAATAAAATGGGTAAAAGGCCCATGAGTGGGAATAAGATCCTTCATAGTGTGAAAAGGATCATTGGAGCAGCTTATTTTGCACCTTCCAGTGTAAAAAGGGGCAACTTGCATGAGGACAATGTCAAGTTTGACCAAGCCAACAACGTTTCCTAAGAGGTGTAGCTTGCTTGAGAAGACAACACAATTTTGGAGGGAGAATGATTCTTTGTGGAAGAAACCCTAATGTGTGGAGTCCAGGGCAAAGGGGCATTCACTTGCATAAAAGGAGGAAGAGGCAGCCATAGTGAGACATCCTGGATTATTTGATATTTTTCTATTCAGATAAATTGCAGTCCCCAGCTGTTCAGCTGAGTTGTAGTATTGCTTAGCACGAGGGATTCCTATTTAGGATTTCCTCTCCTTCTTGAGAGTTCTTTTGAAGGATTGCACTTCATTTTCTCCACATATTGGCTCAAGGCCAAAGCCATTATTCAGTCACTGCGTTATTTCTGCTGAAGTATAACATAGTGTTGTTGGGTGTTGCAGTGGAGGGTTCCACAACACTTCTCTTTGGCTCATCTTTCAGAGGAGGGAGTCCCTATTCCTCCAGGAGGTTAGTGAGAGGGATTTCAGAGCTGATTTTCATATCTTGGCATCAGGCCAAGATTCTCCCATCATCTTCAGTGCAGTCCAGCTCCTTGACTGCGTTATTCTAGAGTGCATTTGCAGTGAGAGGTTGCACTAGCATTTTGGAGGGAAAGATTTCCAGTATTAGGATCAGCCTTGTACTTAGGAAATCCATTGGAGGAGGTTTGCTGCATATTGGACATCTTATTCAGCCATATCCATATTGTATTAGTTTTGAGTTGCAGCTGCTGCCCAGCAACTCTGACATTTCTGCAGATTTTCCATTTGTACTTGTATTTCAGCCAATCCTTCTTAGGATTGTTGTATAGTTATTTTCAAGGGTTGAGAGCTTGCTCCCCCTCATTTATTTGAGCTATCATTGTCATATCATTGTATTTTCATATTATATGTTGCAGTGTCTCCTATAGGCAGCGTTGTCATAGCTAGGGCATATTTATGTAGCAATGTTTTCTCACATTTGGTGTACATGTATTATTGAGGCTTTCATTGCCTAGCTTGAGTGAGTGATCCCTCAAAGAATTGTACTCTCTTGCTGCTATATTATACATTGATCAGCTATTTTCATCTTCATGTGTCATGGCTCATTTAAATAATGTTGTGTATTCAATCCTTGCTCAAGTATTTTTGCAGTCCCTTAACCGGGAACTTTCTGAGGACATCTAGTAGTGAGAGATCTGTTTAACCACTCTAGAAGGATTTCTTTGGAGCCTCTCCTTGGATTTAGCACTTAGATACATTATTCTAAGGGATAGAGGTCTTGGTTTCAATTCTTGTAGCAGAAATATACCTCATAAAAATTTTTCAATGACATATCCTTCAATAAAATATGCAGAAGAAACTTTATACAACATTTTATAAACCAAAAGGGGGGGGGGGAGAAGTGATGATTTAGGCCCTAAAACGAATGTATTCATATATCTACGTAAAAATAAGAGGGGAAAGTGGTTGGATCTGATATCTATGGTTATGAGGGACTCCCATGTAAAATTTCAGCAAAAAGAAATGCGTTTTGCTATGTTAAACAGTTCCTCCTTCCCTAACTAGGCTAGAAAACCCTGACTTCCGATGGCTTGGATTATGCAGAAATTTGCTGAAGCATGGATTTCGTAATTTCTGAGGGTTTTAACTAAAATAGTGTTGGAAAATTAGTATGGCAACTTGGGATATGACTCAAATGATTTACTTTAAGAAAAACAGAGGTTTACATAAAGAAAGGCCTCAAAATGAGGTGCTGCAACCATGGAATGAGACAAAAGAGTTGGACAACGTGATTTTTAGGAGGTTGAAGCTTCTTATTATTTAGTTACGTATCTGAATTTTTTTTTTACATGAAAACATAGATCTATAACAGTTCAGAAAGCCAAATAGGCTCTTTATTACACTCCCCTTGGGGATCTCAGCAAATGATCGAAAATAGTGAGTAGATCTGAGATCTAAGTCATAGTTATGTAGCAGTATTCAGAAATCTTGCAGTAAATACATAAAAAAATGAATCAGATCTGAAGGGTACATGGATTGGCTAGCCAATCCATGGATCACCATAGTGAAAGGAAGGATCCTTTCCACTAGAGATCTCTCCTCCAGGAGAACTCCAAAACCCCTGCAACTCTGCTCCTCAAGAATTACGCAGTCCAGGGAGAGGAACTGCATTTTTTACGATAATATACACTTTGACCTGATGCCAAGATCTGATACTGAAGCACAAGCTGTGGATGCACTCTTCCAGGAGGTTAAAATACACACTCACTGAGAAGAGGTTCCAATATAAGCTACATGTTGCATATCTAGAGTTCCACTTGCTGTAGCTCACTTAGACAATGAAACCCTCATTGGATTTACGCTGCCAAAGAGAGATGGAGCTTGGCCATATGCCATATAGTGGAGAATTAGCACAAACCCTCCAAGAGCTACTCAATGGATGGATGGAGAATTCCCCAATAGGAGATCCTCAGTAGTCTCTTGCTAAATAGCCTAGAGAACTAGAATTTGTCTAAGAAGACAAATTCTTGAAGATAAAATACATTCAACAACCTTTTCCTTGATCCTCCTCCTTCCTTTTATAAGATGAGGATGTGAAAAACCCTAAACCACCTTGAATCACTTAACCCCTTTGAGGATGTCCCTTTAGGAGATATATTGAACCTAGACAACGCTGTAGATTTGGTCCTGTTGACCCACTCAAATAGCTCAAACTTGTTTCACATGCAAGTGGATTTTATGTAAATGGCTCAGATATAGCTTTGTTCACATTGAGCATTGATTTATTCATTGATATAAGGAGTTTTACATGTCCTCCATTAGTCATTTATTCATAAATGAAAAATAAAACAAAATTTAAATATTCCTATTAGCTTGGGCTAATTAGGAACATTATAGTTGTAATGTTCCCAAATCTAGAACAGCTCATGAATCATGCATGAAAAACGCATTTTCAACAACGAATGCAATAAAATAGTAAAATGGACTCTTTGATCCCATATATTAGTCAATATACATACTAAATCCAAGATTAGAGCTGAAACAAAGCAAACTAGGTGGGTTAAACAGATCTCCCACACTTAGGATTTCCAAAAAGTGCTAAAACCCCAAGACTGCAAAATGTCGGAGTAGCTGCTCAAGGGACTGCGCAGTCTAAGAGAGGGTTTCAACATAAAATGATAGGATAAAAATAGATCTACTTATGTATTTATAAATAATACTTAAGAATAGAGATCTAAGCTCCTTATACAAAATACAAAGAAACTGACAAGGGTTTCTTATTAAACACTCTGCATACAAAATGGTAAATTCGGTAATCCACTGAGTAACCACTGCAACACTGAGGTACATGAGTGTAGAAGGCTGAAATATGAATGATGTAATTCAGATCCCTCAATGGCTTCCTCCCATGATATGATGAACCTTTCAATCACAAGGAAACTCAGCAACAGAGCCACCAAACCATGCAATGAACACTGCCTCCATAATAACACATTCCCTAGTAGAAACAACACTGGGAATGTATGGAAAATGTGTGGTCTGATACCACAGATTTGAAATAAGCTCTGGAGCTCTCCAAAAATATCTCTCAAGTGAAGGAAACCTTCCTCCAATTAGAAACTAGCTCAGAAGCTGGGATTCTAATCCCTTCCACTGCTACACCCAACAACACTACACAATCTCCGACAAAGTTGTGCCGATGAAGATGGCTGAAGCTTGGCCTGAAAACCTGATGTGAAATTATGAATGAAAACTCTCCCAATGAGGCTCCTCAAAGGAAAGAGGTGGGATTCCTGCTCGGTAACACCCAGTGCTAAACAACACTGCAACTTTGCTAAGCAGCAAAGCAACAACAATTCTTGGCAGACAAGAATAATAATCTAGAACATATCAAATAATGTTGCCATCCTCTTCCTTATATAAGACATGATTTTTCTTTCCCTTGGCCCCACTCAATTAGGTTACTTCTAACCAAAGTTACATCTCCCTCCGAAATTGCGTTATTCATCCTTGGATTCCTCCTCCACTAAACTTAGTCAAAGCAACTTGAATTTAACCCTGTTCACACATGGAGGTGTCTTATTGTGCTAGAAAGAGTGTCCCCTTTCACATTTGGAGTATTTTATTCCTCCTTAGGAGACTTATGGTATTTTATTCCCATTTATTCACCGAATAGGGGAGCAAAAACAAGTCAAACTAGGTGTGGTAAAGAGGTCTCCCATAACCTAGTCTAGCTGGGAAACACCCTACAAGAGACGTTGAAGCTATGCACAACAAGAAGCTTCAAGAATAACATAGTATTTGAAAATATAAGCAGGAGGCCATCAAATATAATCAATAATTGAATGTATAGCAGCAAATCAGAAGTAAGGTGAAGCTCTTTCAATATACAGTAAGTTACATGAGACAATAGAGAAAGATAGCTTTAGAAAAGAGAGATGCAACATAGATATATCAGCAAAAAAGGCTCAAAAGCGTTATTTTTATGAGCTGTAGCAGCTGGAAATTACAGTTCAAATCCATGACAAATATGTGGATAAAACATCAGATCTATATCAGATCAGGAAACTAGATGGTTTTCTTTACAAGACCTCCTTGGGGTTTTAACCAAATCATGCATAAATAAGAGTAGATCTGAGAAACAAGTTGTAGATCTGGAATTTGCTGCAGTAAATTTTTGAATATAAAATTTCATTACAATGGATCAGATCTAAGTAGAACATGGATCAGCAAGCTAATCCATGGATCACCAAGTGGAAGGCAAGGCCCAGCACTAGAGATCTCTGATCTAAACTAGGAGCAAAATACCATGAAGAACCTCACACCAAAATAACGCAGTCCATAAATAGGAACAACGTTGTAGCTCAAATGACATGGTTAACCACTGTGAAATTTCAGATCTGAAGTACAAGGAGAAGATACACTCTTCCAGGATCTTAAAAGACACACTCCATGAGAAGAGGCTCCCAAAAACAAACTAGATCTATGCAGATGTAAACTCCACTTGCTGCAGCTTGCAAAAGTAGGCAAACCCTCACTAGATTTGTGCTGTTAATGAAAGTAGAGCTTGGACTCAAGCCTGATAGTGGATCAATTCAGAAAATGCTCCTCCAAGAACCCTCAAAGGAAGAGGTGAAATCCCTGGATAGGAATTCCAAGCACAATCCTCCACTAAACAACAGAGAATGGTATTTGTCTAAGAAGAAAAATACTTAGAAATATGATCAATAAACAACCTTCTTTTGCTGCACTCCCTCTCTTTTTATAAGATGGAAAGCCTTTGCAAACCCTAAACCACCTTGATGAGTTAGCCTTTTTCACATTAGAGGCCTCCTTCTAGAACTGCGCTGTCCCTTTTGGAGATGCAATGAACCTAGACAGCACTGTTGATTTGGTCAAGGTTGACACAATCTTCAGCTCAAACCTCTTTCACACCTGCAAGTGATTATTTACATGGCCCTTATTTATCTTTTTTCACATGGGCATTGATTTATTGAGCCTTTTTAGGAGTTTTACATGTCCTCCTTTATTCATTTATTCATGCAATAGAAATGAAAACAAAATTGAATGTTCCCCTTAGCTATGGCTAAGTAGGAACATCACAGTCCTCCCCTCTAAAATGTTGCTTGTCCTTAAGCAACTGATAGGGTAAGAGCTGTAGTTCTTGTCTTTATCCATTGATGGCACCATCAAGGATCAAATTTTCATCATGGGCCAAGTGCTCATTAAGCCAATACATCAAAAATTTCTCCTCCAAAGCTAACATAATAGGTGCATAGTCCAACCCTTCAGGGGTGAGTAACCCAACAGAAATAAACATAGTTGGAGAAATGCTACATCTAAAACATGTATCATGGAGCACAAGTTGGAGTTCCATGCCATGGGGTACATACACACTGCTCATCCTTTGTCCATACAACCCCATAAATAATACCAATATATCATCTATGTATGGAAGAAAAATTACATATATGAAAACTGAAATTTGCACTTGAGGAGGTGGGTCACAATCCCACATAATATGCCAGCGCAATGCACTCCTAGTCTTTAGTAGATCTAAGTGTGGTAAGTAATACTCCCACCACACCTTTGTTGCATGAGTCACCTTGACATGGCTAAAAGTGATACACAAGTTAGGTGCCTTTGGGAAGCACCCATCATGAAAAGGAATCTCCCTTTGCTCATCAAGGAAATGACCAATTTCAGAAATTTCCTTGGCCTCTAAAAATCCATGAGATCCATATGATCCCCCACTTCTTTTAGGAGTCATATTCTGCAAAAACATGGCAAAGGAATGTGATAGATCAGAAAATACAACTTTCTTGTCATGATCAAATCCTTTACCATTATAATCCTTCACACACATGGAGTTGTGCATGAGCATTCCCCTCCTTCCAAGAAAATGAAGAGATGGCTGAGATGACCCTTGCAAGAGTCCATTGGCTGCCCCAATCCTCCATAGCTATTGCACTCTTGAAAGTGCTGATGTAAGTCCTCTCTCATGCCTTCCCAATCAAAACTCTTCATGATCAGAGAATAGATCCTTATTGAGTACATATGGCTGAGGAAGAATTCTTCATATGCTTCTTTGTAGGATCCTCTGCTTGAGCTTGGAAGATCTAGCCAAGAAGACCTTACCATGACAATAGATGACCCCTCCTTGGACTAAATAGCCCTCTTCGTGATGCATGCCATCTAGTAGCATACATGTTTGGAGATCTTTGGAATACTCTACAAGTAGTTGAGATTTCCAATAAAGATCCACACTACTAAAAAATGAAAGCACTGCTGATAAATCCACGGGAATGCTTGTCTTGTTGATGATTTCTCCTTTGACATTACATATGCCAAAATTGTTTGTTGGAAGGCTGATCCTCCCCTTTCCTTCCTTCCATAGCGCTATAGCTTATTCTCTCATTGCTCCAATCCTTGCTGGATCTAGATTTCGAGCAGCACTTTGTGAGGCTTCCCCCACAAGATTAGAATCTAGTGGCATTCCAGATGGCTTGCCATGATGTAAGAATTTCCCTTGAAACATCCTCATAAATATGAGAGAGGGAACTGTGAGATCCTTACTTCCACTATGTAGATCCATCTATGTTGTTTGTGTTGAAACATTAGGTGAAGGATAAGTGTGCATGCCTTAAATAATTTATGGTTTCCCACTCTTCAAGTCCACCCACTCCATCTGCAAGGCTTTGAAATCAGTGGTAACTTTCCCCAAAGTAATCAACCACTAGACACCCAAGATGATATTGGTGTCTGGTATGTCAACTACAAAGAAGTGATCCACCAAAGTGTAGGGTCCCATAGTGACAGAAAGTGATGGAACATATTGCATGCATTGCATGGTTCTATCTCTTGGGAACAAAATAAAAAATCCATCAAAAGTACCAGTGGGGATTCCTCTCCTTTGCACAAGGTGAGCATCAATAAAGTTTTGGTTTGCCCTACTGTCAATCAGGATAGACACTCTCTGGTTCATGACTGAACCTTGTACTCTTAGGGTTAAGTACTTAGGAACTCCTCTCAAAGAGGCAAGAGTCCCACTTGTTGGAGGAAAGGCTCCCTCTCCATCTCTGGATGGTGTTTGATCTTCCTCCTCATCATCACTAGCTCTGTGACCCCTCCTAGGTCCATCATTCCCATCTTCCTCCTCAAAATCTGAGAAGACTTCTATATAGTGTGCCTTCTAGCAGCACTTCTATGTCCTAGTACTCATGGCTCTTGGCAAGTGAAACTCAACCTCTTTTTCCTCAATTCCCTCCAGAGATCAATGTCAAGAGGTTTCTTCAGTGAGCTCTCCTTGGGAGGAGTATTTTTCCCTTCCTTCCCCTTAGAAGAGTGAGGGGCCCTGCTTTGGAAAGTTGCCTTTGCTTTTGGCAAGGCATCTTGGAGATCTCTAGCTCTCTCAATGCATCATGCAAAGTGATGGGCTTGGTAGAATTAACCAACCAATGCAAAGGTTCCTCTAGGCCATCAATGAACATGTAGACTCTCCTTGCTACAGATAGATCAGGAACCATGACTGATAATCTCATAAACTCAGAGATATAAGTCTCTGCATCTCATGTTTTCTTCAGCATTGCAAGGCTTATGAAGGGTGCTTTGGGATTGTTCCAGTCAAACCTCTCCACCAATATTCTAGTGAACTTAGCATAGGTAGTCACATTGCTATGTACCAATGTAGAAAACCCATGGAACCACCAATTGTGTGCTTCACCCTCAAAGTGCAATGCTGCAATCTTGATGGCTTCAACTTTAGGGACTTTGTTCAACTAGAAATAGATATCCAGATTTTCCACCCATTATTTGGCAGATCTGGAGGATAATCCATAAAAATTGGGTAAAAATAATATGCCCATAGTGTGGTCTCTTCCATGAAAGAAACCACCATCTCTATACTGCTGCCATGGTCTCCTACGGTCCTTGAGATGGCAAAAGTATTGGAAACTCAAGTTATCCTTGAATCTATGACTCTGAGAGTCATAATCCACAAAGTAACCTTCAAGGGAGGCCTGATCTTGTGGTCCTTCAGTCTCCACAGCCATGAAGGTAGGCATAGTAGAGTGTTGTGAGGCTTGTGGAGCTTGTGGCAGGCTCACAGGTTGACCAGTCCAATAATGAGACATGTCAGAGCTTTCTCCTTGATGAAATCTCGCAAGATATTCCCTCATTATTTCCACCCTCATCTCCTTGATCTCCTTAGCAATATCTTGCATGGCCACTAACAGATTTCTTTCACACTCTTCACCTTCTTTATCACTGGTAGTTTCAGGGGCTTTACCCTTGTGTTGATCTTCAGTAGCATAGTCATAATTCTTATGAATTTTGCTTTGGTACCTCTTCTCCCTCTTAGTAAGAGGTTCATCTTCTTCTGATTGCAACATGGCTGGGGATCCAAGGAAAGCACAGGCTGTGCCAAGAAAGGAGCTCTGATACCACTGTAATGTTCCCAAATTGGGGATTGCACAACAAGCTTGGACAATAATGCACTCCTTGTGAGATTGGCGCACAGAATTGAGTTTTCAGCCCTTGGATACCTTATATCAGCATATCTAGAGTCTAAATCCAAAAGGGGAACAAAAACAAATCAAACTCGGTGTGGTAAACAGGTCTCCCACAACCTAGTCTAGCTGGGAAACATCCTACAAGATGGGTTGCAGCTATGCGCAACAAGAAGCTTCAGGAATAACATAGTATTTGAAAATATAAGCATAAGGCCATCAAATATAATCAATAAATGAATGTACAGCAAAAAATTAGAAGTAAGGTGAATCTCTTTCAATGTACATTAATTTAAATGAGACAAGAGAGCAAGATAACTTCAGAAAAGAGAGCTGCAACATAGATATATCAGCAGAAAAGGCTCAACAACGTTATTTTTATGAGTTGTAGTAGTTGTACATTACAACTCAGATCTAGGAAAGATCTGTGGATAAAACATCAGATCTATATCAGATCTGGAAACTAGATGGTTTTCTTTACAAGATCCCCTTGGGGTTTTAACCAAATCATGCATAAATAAGAGTAGATCTGAGAAACATGTTGTAGATCTGGAATTTGCTGTAGTGACATTCTGAATATAAAATTTCATTACAATGGATTAGATCTAAGTAGAACATGGATTAGCAAGCTAATCCATGGATCACCAAGTGGAAGGCAAGGCCTAGCACTAGAGATCTCTGATCTAAACTATGGGCAAAACACCATGAATATCCTCACACCAAAATAATGTAGTCAATCAATAGGAATATCACTGTAGCTCAAATGACATGGTTAGCCACTGTAAAATTTCAGATCTAAAGTACAAGGAGAAGAGACACTCTTCCACTCTTTCAACTTCAACTCCACTAAACTCATATTTTTATCGCAAATTATGCTTTGACATAAAAACAAGAATTGTAGAGAATTGTCTTACCTCCATACCGATATTTTTTTTTTTTTAAATATTGACATATAGAGGGGTAAATTTTTTGTTTACTAACTGCATATACTTGAAATTTTCAGGCAAACATAAATAGTCACTTTATTATCCTTAACTTTTTTTAGGGAAGGTTATTCATTTTTTGGAAAAAAACCATAGCATCATAATCTACATATATTGCACTAGTGCACAGACTATTTTTTGGTAATTTTCGGATCAAATCACTATTTTTTATTATTTTTTGAAATGGACGAAGACAAAAAAACAGTGATGTTTCGGTACATTTTATTATCCTTTGATTTTATTTTCAATGTGATCGTCAATAAGAAAAATGAGAGTACCCTTTTGAAGTAGACAGGGAGAGGAAGTGCACTATGATTTTTTTGAATTTTTTGGTGTCCTCATTCGAAAGTTATTGAATTTTCATTTAGTGCAATTTTTCGAACAATGAAATTCCACAATGACACAGTTTAGTAAAAAATTAATAAAAAATTGAATTTTTTAATGAAACTCCATAAATCTCACATCATCAAAAACTAGATTTAGAGACGAATCTAATGGTACTTGGTCCGACATATAAAATTTTGTTTTTGTAGGTTTTCTGTCCCTCCAAAGCTGCAGGTTTCTCAAAACTGTAGAGTTTTCTGAGTTTTTCGTTGACCAGAAACTCTCGGCCGAGAAATTTTTAAAACTCTCGACCGAGAAATTTAAACCAATTTAACGCGGGAAAACTCTCGGCCGAAAGTTTTAAAAACTCTCGGTCGAAAGTTTTAAAAATCTCAGCCGAGAGTTTGCGGCCGAGAATTTTGTGACCACAACTCTCGGCCGAGAGTTTTCAAAAATCTCGTCCGAGAAAACATCGAAATATTTAAATATCTCGGACGAGAGTTTTGAAAACTCTCGGCCGAGAAATTTAGTTGACTTTTTTTCTCGGCCGAGAAGTTAAAAATTTCTCCCGAATTCTATCTCATGCCAAAAAGTGTTTCCCAACTTCGCGTTTTCGCCCCTATGCAGATCTAAACTCCACTTGTTGTAGCTTGAAAAAGCAGGCAAACCCTCAAGCCTGATAGTGGATCAATTCAAAAAATGCTCCTCGAAGAACCCTCAAAGGAAGAGGTGAAATCCCTGCATAGGAATTCCAAGCATAATCCTTCACTAAACATCAGAGAATGGTAGTCTAAGAAGACAAATACTCAGAAATATGATCAATCAACAACCTTCTTTTGTTGCCCTCCCTCTCCTTTTATAATATGGAAAGCCTTTGCAAACCCTAAACCACCTTGATGAGTTAGCCTTTTTCACATGAGAGGCCTCCTTCTAGAACTGTGTTGTCCCTTTTGGAGATGCAATGAACCTAGAAAATGTTATTGATTTGGTCAAGGTTAACCCAGTCTTCAGCTCAAACCTCTTTCACACCTGCAAGTGATTATTTACATGGCCCTAATTTATATTTGTTCACATGGGAATTGATTTATTTAGCCCTTTTAGGAGTCTTACATGTCTTCCTTTTTTCATTTATTCATGCAACATAAATGAAAACAAAATTGAATGTTCCCCTTAGCTATGACTAAGTAGGAACATTATAGTCCTCCCCTCCAAAATGTTGCTTGTCCTCAAGCAACTGATAGGGTAAGAGCTGTAGTTCTTCTCTTTCTCCATTGATGGCACCATCAAGGATCAAGTTTTCATTATAGGCCAAGTTCTCATTAAGCCAATACATCAAAAATTTCTCCTCCAAAGCTGACATAATAGGTGCATAGTGCAACCCTTCAGGAGTGAGTAACTCAACAGAAATAAACATAGTTGGAGCAATGCTACATCTAAAAAACGTATCATGGAGCACAAGTGGAGTTCCATGCCATGCGGTACATACACACTGCTCATCCTTTGTCCATACAACCTCATAAATAACACCAATATATCACCTATGTATGGAAGAAAAATTACATATATGCAAACTGAAATTTTCACTTGAGGAGGTGGGTCACAATCCCACATAAGATGCCAGCGTAATGCACTCCTAGTATTCAGTAGATATGAGTGTGGTAAGTGGTACTCCCACCACACCTTTGCTGCATGAGTCACCTTGACATGGCTAAAAGTGATACAGAAGTTAGGTGCCTTTGGGAAGCACCCATCATGAAAAGGAATCTCCCTTTGCTCATCAAGGGAATGACCAATTTCAGAATTTTCCTTGGTCTCTAACAATCCATGAGATCCATATGATCCCCCACTCCTTTTAGGAGTCATATTCTGCAAAAACATGGCAAAGGAATGTGATAGATTAGAAAATACAACTTGCTTGTCATGATCAGATCCTTTACCATTATAGTCCTTCACACACATGGAGTTGTGCATGAGCATTCCCCTCCTTCCAAGCAAAGGAAGAAATGGCTGAGATGGCCCTTTCAAAGAGTCCATTGGCTGCCCCAATCCTCCATAGCTATTGCACTCTTGAAAGTGCTGATGTAAGTCCTCTCTCATGCCTTCCCAATCAAAACTCTTCATGATCAGAGAATAGATCCTTATTGAGTACATATGGCCGAGGAAGAATGCTTCATATGCTTCTTGTAGGATCCTCTGCTTGAGATTGGAAGCTCTAGCCAAGAAGACCTTACCATGACAATAGATGACCCCTCCTTGGACTAAGTTGCCCTCTTCTTGATGCATGCCATCTAGTATCATACATTTGTGGAGATCTTTGGAATACTCTACATCCATGGGAATGCTTGTTTTGTCGCTAATAGCTCCTTTGACATTACATATGCAAAAATTGTTTGTTGGAAGGCTGATCCTCCACTTTCCTTCCTCCCACACCGCTATAGCTTATTCTCTCATTGCTCCAATCCTTTCTAGATCTAGATTTGGAGCAGCACTTTGTGAGGCTTCCCCCACAAGATCAGAATATAGTGGCATTCTAGATGGCTTGCCATGAGGTAAGAATGTCACTTGTAGCATCCTCATAAACATGAGAGAGGGAACTGTGAGATCCTTGCTTCCACTACGCAAATTCATCTCTATTGTTTGTGTGGAAACATTAGGTGAAGGATAAATTTGCATGCCTTGAATCATTTGTGGTGTCCCACTCTTCAAGTCCACCCACTCCATCTACAAGGCTTTCCAACCAGTGGTAACTTTCCCCAAGGTAATCAACCACTGGACACCCAAGATGATATTGGTGTCTGGTATGTCAACTACAAAGAAGTGATCCACCAAAGTGTAGGATCCCATAGTGACAGAAAGTGATGGAGCATATTGCATGCATTGCATGGTTCTATCTCCTGGGACCAAAATAGAAAATCCATCAAAAGTATCAGTGGGGATTCCTCTCTTTTGCACAAGGTGAGCATCAATAAAGTTGTGGGTTTCCCCACTATCAATCAGGATAGACACTCTCTGTTTCATGACTGAACATTGTACTCTTAGGGTCAAGTACTTAGGCACTCCTATCAAAGAGGCAAGAGTCCCACTTGTTGGAGAAAAGTCTCCCTCTCCATCTCTGGATGATGTTTTATCTTCCTCCTCATCATCACCAGCGTTGTGACCCCTCCTACGTCCATCATTCCCATCTTCCTCCTAAAAATCTGAGAAGACTTCTATATATTGTGCCCTTCCAGCAGCACATCTATGTCCCAGTACTCATGGCTCTTGGCAAGTGAAACACAACCTATTTTTTCTCAATTCCCTCTGGAGATTAATGTCAAGAGGTTTCTTTAGTGAGCTCTCCTTGGGAGGAGTGGCTTTCCCTTCCTTCCTCTTAGAAGAGTGAGGGGCCTTGCTTTGGAAAGTTGCCTTTGCTTTTGGAAAGGCATCTTGGAGATCTCTATCTCTCTCAATGGCATCATGCAAAGTGATGGGCTTGGTAGACTTAAATAACCCATGCAAAGGTTCCTCCAGGCCATCAATGAACATGTAGACTCTCCTTGCTACAGATAGATCAGGAACCATGACTGATAATCTCAGAAACTCAGAGATATAAGTCTCTGCATCTCATGTTTGCTTCAGCATTGAAAGGCTTATGAAGGGTGCTTTGGGATTGTTCCAGTCAAACCTCTCCACCAATATTCTAGTGAACTTAGAATAGGTAGTCACATTGCTATGTACCAATGTAGAAAACCCATGGAACCACCAATTGTGTGCTTCACCCTCAAAGTGCAGCGCTGCAATATTGATGGCTTCAACTTCAGGGACTTTGTTCAACTAGAAATATATATCCAGCTCTTCCACCCATGCTTTGGCAGAACTGGAGGATGATCCATCAAAATTGGGCAAAAATAATCTTCCCATAGTCTGGTTTCTTCCATGAAAGAAACCACCATCTCTATACTACTGCCATGGTCTCCTCCGGTCCTTGAGATGGAAAAAGTCTTGGAAACTCAAGTTATCATTGAATCTCTGACTCTGAGAGTCATAATCCACAAAGTAACGTTCAAGGGAGGCCTACTCTTGTGGTCCTTCAGTCTCCACAGCCAAGAAGGTAGGCATAGTAGAGCGTTGTGAGGCTTGTGGAGCTTGTGGCAAGCTCACAGGTTGACCGGTCCCATAATGAGACATGTCAAATATTTCTCCTTGATGAAATCTTCCAAGAGATTCCCTCATTCTATCCATCCTCATCTGCTATCTTGCATGGCCACTAACAGATTTCTTGCAAACTCTTCACCTTCTTTATCACTGTTAGTTTCAAGGGCTTTACCATTGTCTTGATCTTCAGTAGTATAGTCACACTTCTTATGACTTCTGATTTGGTACTTCTTCTCCCTCTCAGTAAGAGGTTGATATTCTTTTGAGTGCAACATGGCTGGGGCTCCAAGGCAAGCATAGGCTGTGCCAAGAAAGGAGCTCTGATACCACTGTAATGTTCCCAAATTGGGGATTGCACAACAACCTTGGAAAATAACGCACTCCTTGGGAGATTGGTGCACATAATTGAGTTTGCATCCCCTGGATACCTTATATCAGTAGATTTGGAGTCTAAATCCAAAAGGGGAGCAAAAAAAATCAAACTAGGTGTGGTAAACAGGTCTCCCACAACCTAGTCTAGCTGGGAAACACCCTACAAGAGGGGTTGCAGCTATGCACAACAAGTAGCTTAAGGAACAATGCAATATTTGACAATATAAGTAGGAGGCCATAAAATATAACCAATAAATGAATGTACAACATCAAATTAGAAGTAAGGTTAAGCTCTTTCATTGTACGGTAAGTTACATGAGACAAGAGAGCAAGATAGCTTCAGAAAAGAGAGCTGCAACATAGATATATCAGCAGAAAAGGCTCAAAAGTGTTATTTTTATGAGCTGTAGTAGTTGTACATTAAAATTCAGATCTAGGACAGATCTGTGGATAAAACATCAAATCTATATCATATCTAGAAACTAGATGCTTTTCTATACAGGATCCCCTTGGGGTTTTAACCAAATCATGCATAAATAAGAGTAGATTTGAGAAACAAGTTGTAGATCTGGAATTTTCTATAGTAAATTTCTGAATATAAAATTTCATTACAATGGATCAGATATAAGTATAACATGGATCAGCAAGGTAATCCATGGATCACCAAGTGGAAGGCAAGGCCCAGCACTAGAGATCTCTGATCTAAACTAGGAGCAAAACACCATGAATATCCTCACACCAAAATAACACAGTCCATCAATAGGAACAACTCTGTAGCCCAAATGACATGGTTAACCACTGTAAAATTGCAGATCTAAAGTACAAGGATAAGAGACACTCTTCCAGGAGGTTAAAAGACACACTCCATGGGAAGAGGCTCCCAAAAACAAACTAGATCTATGCAGATCTAAACTCCACTTGCTGTAGCTTGCAAATGCAGGAAAACCCTCACTAGATCTGAACTACTAATGAAAGTAGAGCTTTGCCTCAAGCCTAATACTGGATAAATTCAGCAAATTCTCCTCCAAGAACCCTCAAAGGAAGAGGTGAAATCTCTGCATAGGAATTCCAAGCACAATCCTCTACTAAATAGCAGCGAATGGTATTTTTCTAAGTAGAAAAATACTCAGAAATATGATCAATCAACAACCTTCTTTTGTTGCCCTCCCTCTCCTTTTATAAGATGGAAAGCCTTTGAAACCCTAAACGACCTTGATGAGTTAGCATTTTTCACATGAGAGGCCTCCTTCTAGAACTGCGCTGTCCCTTTTGGAGATGCAATGAACCTAGACAGCGTTGTTGATTTGGTCAAGGTTGACCCAATCTTCAGCTCAAACCTCTTTCACACCTGCAAGTGATTATTTACATGGCCCTGATTTATCCTTGTTCAGATGGGCATTGATTTATTCAACCTTTTTAAGAGTTTTACATGTCCTCCTTTATTAATTTATTCATGCAGCAGAAATGAAAACAAAATTGAATGTTCCCCTTAGTTATGGCTAAGTAGGAACATTACAACTGTAATGTTCCTAATTAGCCCAAGCTAATAGGAATATTTAAATTTTGTTTTATTTTCCATTTATGAATAAATGACCAATGGAGGACATGTAAAACTCTTTAGATCAATGAATAAATCAATGATCAATGTGAACAAAGCTATATCTGAGCCATTTACATAAAATCCACTTGCATGTGAAACAAGTTTGAGCTATTTGACTGGGTCAATAGGACCAAATCTACAACACTGTCTAGGTTCAATGTATCTCCCAAAGGGACAACGCAGTTCTAGAAGGAGGACCTCATGTGAAAGGGGTTAAGTGATTCAAGGTGGTTTAGGGTTTTGCACATCCTCATCTTATAAAAGGAAGGAGGAGGCTCAAGGAAAAGGTTGTTGAATGTATTTGATCTTCAAGAATTTTTCTGCTTAGACAAATTCTAGTTCTTTGGGCTGTTTAGCAAGAGACTAGTGAGGATCTCCTATTAGGGAATTCTCCATCCTTCCATTGAGTAGCTCTTGGAGGGTTTGAGCTGCTTCTCCACTATCTGGCATATGGCCAAGCTCCATCTCTCTTTGGTAGCATAAATCCAGTGAGGGTTTCATTGTCTAAGTGAGCTGCAGCAAGTGGAACTCTAGATCTGCAAGATCTAGCTTATATTGGAACCTCTTCTTAGTGAGTGTGTCTTTCAACCTCCTGGAAGAGTGTATCCACAGCTTGTGCTTCAGTATCAGATCTTGGCATCAGGAAAAAGTGTATATTATCATAAAAAATGCATTTCCTCTCCCTGGACTATGTAATTATTGAGGATCAGAGTTGCAGGGGTTTTGGAGTTCTCTTGGAGGAGAGATCTCTAGTGGAAAGGATCCTTCCTTTCACTATGGTGATCCATGGATTTGCCAACCAATCCATGTACCCTTCAGATATGATTCATTTTCTGATTTATTTACTGCATTATTTCTGAATACTGCTGTAGAACTTTGGCTTAGATCTCAGATCTACTCACTGTTGTCGATCATTTGCTGAGATCCCCAAGGGGAGTGTAATAAAGAGCCTATTTGGCTTTATGATATGTTATGGATCTATGTTTTCATGTACACATTTGTTGTAGATCTGTAACTGAATAATAAGAAGCTTCAGCCTCCTAAAAATCACGCTTTCTAGCTCTTCTGTCTCATTCCATGGTTGCAACACCTCATTTTGAGGCCTTTCTTTATGTAAATATCTGTTTTTCTTAAAGTAAATCATTTGAGTCATATCATAAGTTTCCACACTGATGTTCCAAAATTATTTCAGTTAAAACCCTCAGAAATTATGCTATCCATGCTTCAACAAATTTCTACATAATCCAATCCATGGGAAATCTGGGTTTTCTAGCCTAGTTAGGGAAGGAGGAACTGTTTAACATAGAAAAACGCATCTGTTTTTTATAAAATTTGACATGGGAGTCCCTCATAACCCTATATATTATATACAACCACTTTCCCCTCTTATTTTTATGTAGATATCTGAATAAATTCGTTTTAGGGCCTAAATCATCACTTCCCCCCCTTTTGGTTTATAAAACGCTGTGTAAAGTTGCTGCTACATATTTTATTGAAGGATATTTCATTAAACATATTTTATGAGGTATATTGATGCATCTCCAACTCTAGAATACCTTAGGGAATTCTCATTTTTGTAGAAATTCCTGTTAGGAACATTACAGTGGTATCAAAGCAAGATCTTTGGCTCAGCCTGTGGCTTCAAGCCAAAGTAATATAGAGCAAGGAGCAAGGTTAGAATGCTGAATAAGATGAGTTTTACCTAATCATATTCCAGATCCATGAAGAGCCTCTTCAAGGAGGGTAGACAGACAAAGGATAAAGAAGAAGAAAATGAAACTCCTGGAGGGTTTCAAGAAGAAGAAAGTTGCAGTGAGACCTATAGAAGGTTTCAAGAAGGAGAGGAAGACCCATGCACTTCCTACACTCACAAAGAAGATTCATTGTACAGAAAAAACAAGAGCATGGCTCCACCACTTGGAAGAATGACAAAATATGAGATCTCCTTTCTCCTTTTCTAGACCATGAAGGGTATTGAAGAAGATCTCAAGGAGATTGAAAGGGTGGAGACTTGTACCAGCATTGGCACAACCTTGGAGGAGCAGCCTTCAATAATGGAGGAATACTACATAGTTGCAGAAGGATATCTTGCCTCTACATCCCACCAAGGTATGATTAAAAATCCATTTGTTGTCATCTCAGCACATTGCATGAAGAGATCTACATTTCTACATGCTGCTGATTTAGAGCAACAAAGTTGCACTACGCTGTGAAAGAGCAGTAAAGAAGAAAGGAAGCACCATTCCTCATGGGGGCATTCAAATTTCAGCTTCATTCATGAAGCAATGGAGGAAGAAATGATGAATGGTAGACATCTTGAAGTGAGAAACCTTTTCTCCTTTCTAGATGCCTCTTTCTCAATGAGCACTCCCCAGCTCAAAGAGAAACATCTACCTGCAGGAGATCCAGAACCTCAATGGTTTTGGAAGGACATAGATGAGAGGTATTTTCTTGAATATCTCAAAGGGATTGCATTTCAAAATCCATTGAAATGCAGAAGGTGTAAAACCATGAGGACACAAAGAGGAGATGGGGAAGAGGGTCACCCTCATTCCTATCCATTGAAGGAGGTTGAAACACCTAGGAAGGTGATTCGATTATGTAGTGGAAGCATGGAAGGTCTTCTCCCCTCATGTATTCAGTCATCTCTCATTAAAGAGGTCTCATTATATGAATATTATGGCACCATCCATGGGCAGCATGTTTCATCACTATCAAAGGATGAGACCCTAAAGATTGCAGAAGGCAAAGAGGAGGGCAAGATTCACATGGTAAGAAACATTTGCCCCTCTTTATTCCAGCATAATAATGCAAAAAAAAGGCAAAGTGATCTATTCAAGCAAAGTAAGGACACATCAGTCCATACATCCTTCCATGATCTATGCCTTGATGTCTCCTTCCTTGGAGGAATTCCACCAAGGAGTTCCCATGATGAGCAAAAGAGCAAAGTGTTCCCTCAACCTTGTGCATGAATGCCATCTCTTTCTAAGAGGGAAACCAACACAACATTGGAGACCTTGGGTAAGAAGCATGCTTATGTAAATCACATCTTATTTCATGATTGCATGTATTCTCTTACTTTACATTTGCAGGCCATAACTCCCAAAGGGAGTGTTTTACCTTACAAGCTTCATGGCCAACTATGGGCCAAGATTATTTTCAAATATGGCCACTCCCTTGATGGGCTAAGGGAGGTGTTACTACATGATGGGTGCTTCCCTAAGGCACCAAATATACATTTCACTTTCATCCATGGTGAAATGATAAGGGCAGCAAGTAAGTGGCATGCAAACCACTTACCGCATCTAGTTCTGAAGCAGGGAGGAGATCCCCTGCACTAGTTCCTATTGGGTGAGTTTGGGTACCACCCAAGGTTTTTGAATTTCTTTTCTCATGCCTTGTATTTCAAGAAAATAATGCATAAGAAGGAGGCATGTTTATTTTGGTTGATGAGGAGAGAGTATGGACACCCCATGATGAATTCCATGTCCATACATCTACTTGTATCCATGATGTATGTACATGTATTTCTATTTAAAATGAATACCATAATGATGTATGTACTTTGGGTTGGGAGAAGATGTAACCTTCTCATGGGATGGCATAAGGGAGCATGTTTATATCATGATGTTAATAATGCTCCAATATTTATTGTAAAAATGAGAGGAGGAAAGCTACAATGGGTGAATGTATCCATTGGGAATGAAATCTCCCAGATTCATTTGTATTTCAAGAAGAGGATAGAACCTTATATGGCTGTTGCATTATATATTGTGTTTTCTTATGAAAAGGTCATGTATTGGGCTTATGTCATGGGAAGGGATCTCTCACCAGGGAGAACTTGGAGCAAGACATGTGTTGCTTGAATCATGTTCCACCAACACCTATTATCCTCCATTATTTCCAAGCTTTGAAGAATCTTATGGCTGCAAAACGGTGGTGGGATGGCCACTTATTGCATCATGATTTGAGGTAGCTAGAGGATGGACAAAGCTGGTCTTAAAGGAGGGAATTGGGTCACCATCCAATGAAACTTAGCCCATATTTCTGTTGGAGCACCTATGGTAAAAATGATTTGCTCACTATATGCATAGGAGGTTGGGCAAGAAGGCTCACTAGAATCCATGAAGAGAATCATGAAGGTCCAAGCTCCTCTTGGCTTCATGAGAACTACATTTTTGCAGCCCAGGATCAACAAATCCACATCCATCAAAAATGGGAAGAGGGAAAACGTAAGTTGAGTATATTTATCTCTCATTTCCAGCCTTATAGCCCCTACTCAATGCACATGATGGGGATTAATGACTGTTTCTATGAGCTATCAAGAATGGATCCTATTATGTGGATGATAGCATGGAGAGTAAAGGCTCTTAAAGGGGTTTAAGTACCCTATATTTACAATCTCTCATGCCTTGAGAAGACCAATGGACAGCTTGTAATTCTTCCTTTGTATCTCCATTCTTCATGATGACAGCTATATGATTCACTCCAAGGAGGAGACAATTCCATTGGAGATTTTGCAGCACTCACCTTGTTAGTTGCTTGAGGGAAAGCAACACTTTTGGAGGGGAGGACTGTAATGTTCCTAATTATCCCAAGCTAATAGGAATATTTAAATTTTGTTTTATTTTCCATTCATGAATAAATGACTAATGGAGGACATGTAAAACTCCTTAGATCAATGAATAAATCAATTCTCAATGTGAACAAAGCTATATCTGAGCCATTTACATAAAATCCACTTGCATGTGAAATAGGTTTGAGCTATTTGACTGGGTCGACAGGACCAAATCTACAGCACTGTCTAGGTTCAATGTATCTCCTAAAGGGACATCACAGTTCTAGAAGGAGGACCTCATGTGAAAGGGGTTAAGTGATTCAAGGTGGTTTAGGGTTTTGCACATCCTCATCTTATAAAAGGAAGGAGGCTCAAGGAAAATGTTGTTGAATGTATTTGATCTTCAAGAATTTGTTTTCTTAGACAAATTCTAGTTCTCTGGGCTGTTTAGCAAGAGACTAGTGAGGATTTCCTATTGGGGAATTCTCCATCCTTCCATTGAGTAGCTCTTGGAGGGTTTGTACTACTTCTCCACTATCTGGCATATGGCCAAGGTCCATCTCGCTTTGGTAGCGTAAATCCAGTGAGGGTTTCATTTTTTAAGTGAGCTGCAGCAAGTGGAACTCTAGATCTGCAAGATCTAGCTTATATTGGAACCTCTTCTCAGTGAGTGTGTCTTTTAACCTCTTGGAAGAGTGCATCCACAGCTTGTGCTTCAGTATCAAATCTTGGCATCAGGAAAAAGTGTATATTTTCATAAACAGCGCAGTTCCTCTCCCTGGATTATGTAATTCTTGAGGAGCAGAGTTGTAGGGGTTTTGGAACGCAACAGAATAAACATATAACCATAAATACAGAGATGCAGCGGAAATAACACTTCATTTCATTAATATCAAAGAACTGAAATTTGCTTACAGACAGAATGGAAATAAAACTAGCTAGGGCACTGGTAGCTATCTCTGAGAAGAGATGTGGCGGCTACAGGCCTCTGAACTGCGTTCCAATGAAGCTCGAGGGCCTATTTATTATTGAGAAACAATGGAGAACCTTAAACATCCAAAAACATAACCTATTTATTATTGGTGTTTCAACTTCCCAGGGACGTAACTTTGGCATACTATCTCCATTTGACGCTCATGATAAATCATTAGAAAGCTCTATCCAAAAACTACAAATTTTGCCACGAATATCATTCAGAAACGAAATGATATTCGGGCCGGAGGCGGGTTGCCCAAAACGTCATTTAGGCCTCAAACAACTCCAAGTTCGGACCAAAACGCGGCATTGAGGTGTTATTGAACTGAAAAACTAAAGGAGACAATGGTGGGGGGGCCAAGTGGAATAGGTGGGTGGCCACCAATATCCACCCGGATCATTCCTTCCCCCTTAGGAAGCAATGGTCCCCATTGCGTTAAGTTCCTCCATGAGATGAGGAAATTTATGCTGAACTTGGTCCCTGGTGAACCACTTTCCTTGGTGCAGGAGTTGTCCAGCTTTGACAACCCGATACATTTGGATCGTCTGTTGGCGAGTATTCTTGATTTGCATGTCCATGATACAATCTGTGGTGGCCTATTCCATGCAGTCTGGGTTTAACTCTATTGGTGTGAGTTGTTTAGCAATGTACGAGGTGTCCAGTAGAGGTGGGAAGTAAGGATGAAGGCGATCCACATTGAAGACTGGGTGTAGACCAAGGAATGGAGGAATACTAAGCTCCAAGGCATTGTTCCCTACAGCCTTGGTGACGGTGTATGGCCCATATCGGAGCGGGTGAAGCTTGCGGTGGGGTCCAGTGAGGCGCTCCTTCTGCAAATGTAGCCATACTTTGTCGCCCACCTGGAAGTTGTGTGGCACCCAGTGTTGATCATGGCGTTGCCTGTACTTCGCATTGGATCTGTCTAATATATCATGAACCTGTTGGAAGATGTGTTGAATGCGCTAAATGAAGCTACTTTCTTTGTCAACTTCAGACTGGACATGAGCTGAATAGGCCTGAGCAGCTGCAAATGGCATGGCTACGTCAATGGGACATAGTGGCTGGAATCCCAAGCCCACCTGAAAGGGGCTATGGCCAATTGAATTGTGGAGAGCCCGGTTATAACTGTGTTGTACATAGGGGAGGCTCTCGTCCCATGTGCGTGGATGCTTTGAGTTGTACATGCGCAGAACGTGTACAATCATTCTGTTGACGACCTCTCGTTGGCCATCCGTTTGGGGACGGAAAGCCGTGGACTTGGTGAGCTTTGTGTCCAACATTGACCAGAGTATAGGCTAGACTGAAATGTGCCGAGGAACCCCGCTATCCGGGGACTGATACGATAGACCGGGATCCCCCAAAGTGCACTCCACACTGCTCAAAGAAGAGCTTGTGCGCTGGCTTCTACTGTGATATTCTTCTTACAGGCTGCCATAATGGCCATCTTCGAGAATCTGTCAACGACGACGAAAACATAGTCATTTCCATTCTTAGTAGAAGGCAGGCCCGACATGTAATCCATGGAGATGGATTCCCAAGGTCTACTAGGGGTAGGTAGTGGAGTATATAGGCCTTGCTTCTTGATGGTCAATTTGGAAATGGCACAAGCAATGCAGGATCTGATGTGCTTCTCGACATCCTTTTGAAGGTTCAGCCAATAGAAATATTTTTGTAGTATTGCTACTATTTTCTTGACCCCGAAATTCCCGCCGACCGCGACCGTAGTGTGCATGAGACACCATCTTGGTTATACGTTCTCTTTGTGTACTTACAAAGGTGTCCCACGTGACATAAAAGTGCATCTTGGAGGTGAAAATTTGGAACTTGCATACCCCCCAAGAGTGCCTTGTAAGTGTGTCGAATTCTGGGTCATTCTCATAGATAAGTGGCCAATCAGAAGTCTCGTGCCCACAAAAGTTGAGCACGATGGTGAGCGCCATGATCGGTGGTTGGCTGAGGCAGTCTGCAACATGATTGGTGCTACCCTTCTTGTACTTGATGTTCAAATGAAATTGTCGCAGATATGTGGACCACTTCTGATGGAGATCATTTTGCAACTTCCCTTCTGTCTGTATGAACTGCAGGGGCCGGTGGTCTATGTGGATGATTGTTTCCTTCCCCAAAATGTAATTCTTCCATTATCGACAAGCTTGCACAATGGAATACATTTCTTTGTCATAAGTGGGATACTTGCGAACTGTGTCAGACAATGTCTCACCGTGATATGCCACTGGATGTCCCTGTTGAGTAAGAACCGCCCCAATATGGCTAGCTCCGAGACCAGTTTCCGATCTCAAATGGTCGTTGCAAGTCCGGTAATGTGAGCACTGCGAACAGGTGATGTTTCAATTCTACGAACGCCTTCTATTGAGATTCCGACCAAAATAATTTTTCTTTCTCTCCTCCCTTTCTGACTAGACTCAAGGGCCAAGTATACTGAAAGAATCCCAAAACTAAGTTGCGGTTGAAATTAGCAAGACCCAGAAAGCTGCGAAGCTCTGTTAGGGTGGTTGGGGCTGGTGAATCCTGAATGACTTGGATCTTGGCCGGCTCCACATGCACCCCACTCTCATCAATAATGTATCCCAGATATTGAACCTGGGTCATGCCAAAAGTGCACTTCTCCAAATTGGCACACAACTTGTGTTGTCATAGTGTTTGGAGGACCTGTCGGATATGGTGAAGGTGCTCTTCCCACGTCTTGCTGAAGATCAGAATGTCATCCAAGTACACCACTAAAAATGAGTTGGTGAATGGCCGCAAGATGTCATCCATAATCCTCATGAAGGTTGCGGGAGCATTCGTCAACCCGAAAGGCATGACTAGCCATTCAAAAAGGCCTTCCTTGGCTTTGAAGGCAGTCTTCCACACATTAGAGGGTTCAATTGGTACTTGGTGATACCCAGACTTCAGGTCAATCTTGCTGAAATATTTTGCACCTTTGAGTTGGTCCAGAAGGTCATCAATCCGTGGGATTGGGTACCTATTCCGGACAGTGATCTTGTTCAGCACTCGATAGTCAATGCAGAGTCTCCACGTCCCATCCTTCTTCTGTACCAACACGATCAGGCTCCCATAGGGCGATGAACTTGGTCGGGCATCTTGATTTCATCGTTCTCTAGAACAGAGCACCGATAGATCGGTCCATTGGGTAGCGATGCACTTGGGGTCAGATCAATTGGGTGCTTGACCTGACAGTGCAGAGGAACCACTGTGGGTGAGGTGAATATGTCCCCGTATTCCTCCACAACCTTGTCCATTTGTTGTTGTCGTGCAGAGGAGCCTTTTCTGGAGGTCGTGGCCACAGTCTTCTTCTTGCCCTAAGGGTGGATCATCAGGAAAATGAATTTCCTGGTTTGGGAAATGAGCTTATTGCAATTTTTTGCAGTAACCAAAGAGATAGAGGAAGGAGGTGGTACCTCTGGTATCCTGTACAACTTATTTCCCAAAGTAACAATAACAGCACGAGGTCGAGACTCATACATAGCATGACGCTTCCACAAGTATGGTTGTCCTAATAATACATCAGAAACATCAATAGGAGAAAAATCACATAATACCTCATCCGTGAAGGGCTTGATGCTATAGGGAAGGCGGCACTGCTGGCTGACGCGGAGATCTCGTCCTTGGTGAAGCCACCCGATTGTGTATGGATGTGGGTGAGCTGTGGTCGGCAAGCCCAACCGCTTCACGGCGTCTGCTGAAATGAGGCTCTTTTGGCTCCCATTGTCGACAATGAACTGTACAAGGGAGCCCTTTACCCACATATGGGAATGGAAGAGACGTTCCTCCTCCTCTCGATCTTTCGGTTCCTCCTTCTGGATCTTTGTAGTGGCAACAGTGGCATTGGGCTCCGCATCAATAATCTGTTTCCCTTTTTCATTCCCCTTTTCAGGTTCTGATTCGGAGTCGGAGCATGCATCTGACTCAGAAGCCCTCATCTCGGCCACTAGCGACTGCCTGGCCCGACACTCACTTGTGTTGTGAGTGGAGCTCTTATGGAACTCACACCACTTTCCCGTGTCCTTCTTTGGCTTTGCGGTGCTGTTCTTTTCTTGTGGCTTCGATGAGTTGTCTTTAGCCGCCATGCCTTGGCTCGGTCCTTTGTTCTGCGGTTTTGAAGCACCTTTCCCTTGCTTTTGATTCGCAGATCCAAAGTCTCGCTTCTTCTGCTTGAATTTCTGCTCAATCTTGGCAGCATACCGGTATGCCGTACCAAGCGAGGAGATGTCGAGGAACTCCATTTCCTCCTGAATGTATCTGTGCAGACAGCTGCGATACTTTAGCACCAAATGCTTCTCTGAATCTTTGATACCCAACTTTGTGCGCAGGGTATGGAACAGATTCGTCAGCTCGTGCACATCTTGATCCCTTTGTTGTCGCAGCGTGGTCCATTGTATGTACTTGTCCTCATAGCTCCCACGGGATAGTACTGTTCCTTGACGGCGTCTCGGAAAGAATTCCAAGTTGGTACAGCCGAGAACAGAGAGGGTTCTGTCTGGTCCTTGTTCTCACAGTAGGTTTCCTGCATCGCCCTAAAGGCGTGGGGGGTAGTTTGAGAGGGCAAAATAATCTCCTCCTGGCCCGAAAAGTCATGGAACAGAGAAATATCCTTCTAATAGATTCAACCATCTATCACGAGACCAAGGCTTTCATTTGACCCTCAAATATGGGAATGTCAAAATTTACTTGTACCTTTAAAGGAGTCACACCTTCCAGAGAGGTCATTGATGCAGATAGCTCAATGGGTAAGGTCACTGCTTTGAATGATCTTAGCAAAGTTATCCATCATCGTCTTTGTTTTTCGAGGGCCTCCTCGAGCAATATTTTGATAGGATCTCCTGCTCCCTCATCTTTCTTTTCTTCCCCCATGGGCGTTCATTGGGGTTTGCGAGGCTGATCTTGCAAAGGTTCCACCAGATCAAGCCCTAACTCCTTATACCCCGACCTCATCGGGGACATGCAAAGAAAGATCGAGAAAAAAAAGCAAACTGCTCTGATACCATTGATCCGTATTTATGCAAGAATGCAACAGAATACAAAAATAACCATAAACATAGAAATACAACGGAAATAAGGCTTCATTTCATTAATACTTCAAGAACCGAAATTTGCTTTCAGATGTGGAATGTAAATAAAACTAGCTAGGCGCCGTAGCTATCTCTCAGGAGAGATGTGGCGGTTATTGTGTCTAACGAGTTACAATGAGGCTCGAGGGCCTATTTATTATTGAGAAACAATGGAGAACCCTAAACATAAAAAAAACCTAACCCTAGGAGATGAAGCGCCAAAACTATGGGCCCCGTTTGGGTAAATTGGTGTTTCAACTTCCCAGGGACGTAACTTTGGCATACTATCTCTGTTTGACGCTCATGATACATCATTAGAAATCTCTATCCGAGGACTACAACTTTCGCCATGAATATCATTTTGGAGTGGAATGATATTCGCTGGAGGTGCGATGCCCAAAAAACGTCGTTTAGGGCCTCAAAACGGCTCCGGAAGTTCAGGACCCGAAAAACTGCTAAAAATAGTAAGTTATGCCGAAACTGAAAAACTGAAAGAGACAATGGTGGGGGCCCAAGTGGAATAGGCAGGTGGCCACCAATATCCACCTGGATCATCTCCTGGAGGAGAGATCTCTAGTGGAAAGGATCCTTCCTTTCACCGTGGTGATCCATGGATTGGCCAACCAATCCATGTACCCTTCAGATCCAATTCATTTTCTGATGTATTTACTGCAGGATTTCTGAATACTACTACAGAACTGTGACTCAGATCTCATATCTACTCACTATTGTCGATCATTTGCTGAGATCCCCAAGGGGAGTGTAATAAAGATCCTATTTGGATTTCTAATCTGTTATAGATCTATGTTTTCATGTACACATTTTTTGTAGATCTATAACTAAATAATAAGAAGCTTCAGCCTCCTAAAAATCACGCTGTCCAGCTCTTCTGTCTCATTCCATGGTTGCAACACCTCATTTTGAGGCCTTTCTTTATGTAAATCTCTGTTTTTCCTAAAGTAAATAATTTGAGACATATCCTAAGTTGAAATAATGATTTTCCAACATTATTTCAGTTAAAACCCTTTGAAATTACGTTATCCATGCTTCATCAAATTTCTGCATAATCCAAGCCATGGGAAATCAGGGTTTTGTAGCCTAGTTAGGGAAGGAGGAAATGTTTAACATAAAAAAATGGATTTGTTTTTGCTGAAATTTGACATGGGAGTCCCTCATAACCCTATCTATCATATCCAACCACTTTCCCCTCTTATTTTTATGCATATATCTGAATACATTTGTTTTAGGGCCTAAATCATCACTTCCCCCCCTTTTGGTTTATAAAACGTTGTATAAAGTTGTTGATGCATATTTTGTTGAAGGATATGTCATTTAACATCTGTTATGAGGTATATTTCTGCATCTCCAACTCTGTAATACCTTAGGGTATTCTCATTGTTGTAGAAATTCCTGTTGGGAACATTACAGCTGTAATGTTCCAAAATTTTAGCCTCCAAGCTAAATGGAACATTAGAGCTAGTAGCAGCTCTAGTTGGTGAATAAATGGGAAGAAAAGCCCATAATTCTCCTAAGGAGGAATAAAATACTCCAAATGTGAAAGGGGACACTCTTTCTAGCTCAATAAGACACCTCCATGTCTGAACAAGGTTAAATTCAAGCTGCTTTGACTAAGTCAACAGTGCAGTTTCAGTGGAGGAGGAATCCAAGGATGAATAACGCAATTTTGGAGGGAGATGTAACTTGGGTTAGAAGTAACCTAATTGAGTGGGGAAGAGGGCAAGCAAACTCATGTCTTATATAAGGAGGAGGATGGCAGCATTATTTGATATGTTCTAGATTATTATTCTTGTATGCCAATAATTGTTGCTGCTTTACTGCTTAGAAAAGTTGTAGTGCTGTTTAGCACTGGGTGTTCCTGGGTGGGAATCCCACCTCTTTCCTTCTAGGAGCCTCATTGAAGATTTTGAATTCATCATTCCACATTATGTTTTCAGGCCAAGCTTCAGCCATCTTCATCAGCACAACTTTGCCAGAGATTGTGTAGTGTTGCTGGGTGCAGTAGTGGAAGGGATTAGAATCCCGACTTCTAAGCTAGTTTCTCATTGGAGGAAGGTTTCCTTCACTTGAGAGATCTGTTTGGAGAGCTCCAAATCTTATTTAAAATCTATGGTATCAGACCACACATTTCCCATACATTCCCAACGATGTTTCTGCTAGGGAATGCGTTATTCTGGAGGCATTGTTCATTGCATGGTTTGGTGGCTCCGTTGCTGAGTTTCCTTGTGATTGAAATGTTCATCCTTTCATGGGAGGAAACCATTGAGGGATCTGCATCAGATCATTCATATTTCAGCCTTCTACAATCATTTACTTTAGTGTTGCAGTGGTTATTCAGTGAATTACTAAATTTCCCATTTTGTATGCAAAGTGTTTGATAAGAAACCCTTGTCGGTTTCTTTGTATTTTGTAAAAGGAGCTTAGATCTATGTTCTTTAGTATTATTTATCAATAAATGAGTAGATCTATTTTTCTCCTATCATTTTATGTGTAAACCCTCTCTTAGACTGCGCAGTCCCTTGAGCAGTTGCTCCGACATTTTGCAGTCTTGGGGTTTTAGCACTTTTTGGCAATCCTAGGTGTGGGAGATCTGTTTAACCCACCTAGTTTTCTTTGTTTCAACTCTAATCTTGGATTTAGAATTTATATTGACTAATATATGGGATCCAAGAGTCCATTTTACTGTTTTATTTCATTTGTTGTTGGGAATGCATTTTTCATGCATGATTCATGAGATGTTCCAGATTTGGGAACATTACAGTGGTATCAGAGCATGATATTTGGCTCATCCTATGAGATCTAGCTATTAGATGAAGGAGAGATGGAAAAAATCCAGAAACCTTCAATATGTGATAAAAGAAAGGAATAAAATATCACAAAACTTCTTCCAAGATCTATGCAGAGCTTTCAAGGAGAGCTGAAGAAAATGAGATTGGAGATGGGATCTCCAAAGGAGGTTGAATCTAGAGCTGAATCTAGAGTTGCACATGGTGAGTGTGAGCATGCAGCTGCACTCCATGATGCACAGCTAGTTAAGTGCCAGAGCTATCCTAAGATGGATGGGAGGAGGAAAAATGCCTAAGAGGAGAACTCTTAGTGATTTGTTGTAGGAGTATGAATCTCAAACTGAGAGGTTTAGATATCATAATAATTTCCAAGAGTTTTGCAAGATCCAGGTGGAGAAGAGCAAGTAGTAGGATGCAGATTTTCATCTATCTACTTTTGCTGGATCACCTACATGTTCAACTGGAGCTTGGGTGAAGGAGCTAGACTCCTATTCGCAGCTGCACCATATTTCCAGAGATGAAGCCATGAGAGTTACAACGCTGCATTTCAGAGGTAAGGCTCATGCATGGTGGATTTTTTAGTCTTGTTCTTTAAAAAATGCAAACACGTCCTCTTATGCAATATTCATAGAAACTTTGATGCGAAGGTTTGGTGAAAAACTCCCTAAGGCACATGAGCAAGAAAAACTTGAGAAAACAAAACCCTTGCATGTGATGAAGGAAACTCCACTTCAGAAAACCACTAGAGAGGAAAAAATATTGCATTACACATTTCTGGAAGCAGAGCCTCTAGTTCATATTCTTGGACAAGAGGGCATAGGGATCTCTTTTTCACAAGAGGATCCAACTGTTGAGATGTTGCCTACACACATTGATGAAGAAGAACAGGGCAACAATGCTGTCACATCTAGAGAAAATCCAGTGCCTCATGCAGAGGGAGGAGGAGCACATGCTCCAATGGGAGGGATTCTTGTATCTTTACAAGAAGTTCCCCAGGATCTCATACATAGAGGTCCAAGCACAATCATTGAGCAGCATGATTGTGCAGCATTGTGGCTGGGAGGAGAAGGAAGGGATGAAGAGCAACATCATATGATGAGAGGCATACACCCTTCTCTATTTCAAAAAGCTAATGCAAGGAAGAGGAAGACTAATTTTCGCAATGAGGGCAAGGGCAAAGTTGCCCAATCATATGTACAGTCTACTCTTAACATTGATGTCTCACTACATAGAGGCATTCCACCGGGGAGGCCACCAGATCTGCAGTTGATGAGAGATATCTTGTCTTTGGGTTCACCACTCTTGGATTTTGGAGAGGTGAAGAGTTTGGAGGAAGAATTTTGCATGGGGGATGACAACGAAGCAGACAACAGCATGAAGAGAGCTTCACATGCCAGATCACTAGCGCTGTCTCTTAGGAGGATTGATCCTTATTGGAGATCTCAGATTTTGGTAGAGTACTCCAAGGATCTTGGTTCATGCATGATTCTTGATGACCTGGATGGAGATGAAATATACATGGTGGATGATATGGTCATTTATTTCTATGGCAGTATCTTCTTGACTAGATCTTCTAGTCTCAAGGAGAAGCTACTACATGTAGCACATGAGGACTTCTCTTCTATGCACTTTGATGCATATTTCCATTTGATGGAGGAGTTCACTTGGGATGGCATCCAATAGGACATATATCAGCATATGGGGAGATGCATAGCCTGGGTGGTGATAGAGAGGATGTCACATCCACCTTCCTACTCATTAGGAGTGAGGAAGAATTTCCAGTTGAGTCATTTCAGCTCAAGAACTCAAGTACATAATGGAGGAGGTATCATTTCATGTTTTTTATTGTAATTCTTTCCCTTATTTGAGCATCATGATGTAACAAGAAGAATTATTTCTTCTTGCATATTGTATGATGATGTACTTGTAGCTACTTGTAGCATTGATCTTGGCTATCTTTTTTATGAGCTGTGGGGGAAGCCATATGTCTCTTGGTGTGCACCAATGACACCATATTGTAACTCCATGTTTTCGTCTTATAAGATGACTGTGGCAGCAAAAAAGTGGCTGGAAAAGCACTTGTTATTTCTTATTTTGATGCAGGCCAAGGATGCACTACGCTGCCTCCATGAAAGGGACCATGAGTCACTCTCCGGCTGTCACTTGGAAACTTTTTCTCATTGTACTTTGCTTCCATATGTTGCTGATATGTATATGTTCATGGGGAGATTTTTTTGGAGAGTGGGATTGAGATTGAAGATTATCATTGGGAGCATGATTCTCCCCACTTTATATGCAGTACATTTCAGGAGGAACCATGGGCAAACCATGATTGCCACATCACACTTTTTCTCTTCTTGTGGGAGGAACCACTTGGAGAACTTGAGGAGGCACTTCATGGCTGATTGGTTTGTTGGGACATCATACAAGTTGACCATCATGATCTTACTCTATGGCTTGTATGAGGGAGAGAGGAGGCAGCAGAAAAGGTTGTTGTTGCTATGGTTGAACTTAGGAGAGTATGGGCAGAAATTTTCCCATACTTTTCATGATATTTCTGAAGAGAAGAAAGGCACATTCATGGTGCAAGGAGGCTACCCTTCAGCATTGGAGGATCATGAGAGACTTCCATGTCGGAATAATATCTTCTCACATAGCAGCATGATGGTGGATGGCATTGGCATGTGGAATTTCAAAGGGAGGCATCATGGAGCCTTATTCTTAAGGCCTACAGCGCTGTCACATGGGAGTGTATTCTTATTTATGGAGTGTTCCAAGGAGTATATGTATCCCTTCTTCTTGCATATGTTTATAAGGGGATCCACATGGGGGAACTTATACATGGACCTCACTTTCAGCTCCCAAATGATGCATGGTAAGAAAGACATTGACGTGCTTGTTGATTACTCTATTGAGTATTTGTACTTTCTCACCATATGTAAACAGTGAATTTCTCCACATGAGAGCAAGATTATTTATGGGTTTCATGGTCACTTTAGGGCCAGATATTGTGATGTTGATGACCCATATTTACATGACTTTGGGTAAGTGTTGTATTGCTTTAATTGTGCACAGTTGGTGTATCTTGTAGCGTACTACTTCATATTATATGAGCTAACATGCATAGCTCCAAATTCTTGGGAGTACAACTTGCCACTTGATGCTCTACAACAGAAGTTGAAAGAACTGTGCTGTATCCACCAGAGAGACCATATGTATCACCCAAAATTACACATAACCTTCAACAATATTTTTATTTGGATGCCATGTAGTGATGATGTGCCATCCATCTTGAATGGAATGGTTTGGGTTGGGATGTCTCATGATTTTGGAGGAAGAGTCCTTGGAGGCTCAATCTTCTTCTTGCCATTGGAGGGCCATCATGTTTCATCCCAAGATCAACATGCCCTCTACACTTATCATGACTGGAGAGGAGGATAGCATGGGATATGCCCTCTTTCCTGTCATGTACATTCATTCAGCCCACCTACATTTCAGGAGCACAAGGTGGAGGAGACTTTTCATGAGTTGCCATGTTGGAGGGTGACTCACTTCATTTGGATGATAGCATGGGTGAGGGAGGCACTCATTCACCATGTTGATAATCACTCCTACTTTGTGGAGGCCATGAGACAGCTAGCAGGTTTCCATCCACACTTTCCACCTTTGATTGATGCAGACACTTTGGTTTTGCACACTTGGGAGGAAGCATTGGATGACAATATATTTGCAGATTCTCTTGATGTAGTGATGGAGGATATTGATGGTGGCAACATGAGGAAGAGGGGAGAGATTTTTTTCTCCTTATGCATTTTCTTGAGGAAAAGCAAATATTTTGGAGGGGAGGACTGTAATGTTCCAAAATTTTAGCCTCCAAGCTAAATGGAACATTAGAGTTAGCAGCAACTCTAGTCAGTGAATAAATGGGAAGAAAAGCCCATAAGTCTCCTAAGGAGGAATAAAATACTCCAAATGTGAAAGGGGACACTCTTTCTAGCTCAATAAGACACCTCCATGTGTGAACAGGGTTAAATTCAAGCTGCTTTGACTAAGTCAACAATGCAGTTTTAGTGGGGGAGGAATCCAAGGATGAATAACACAATTTTGGAGGGAGATGTAACCTGGGTTAGAAGTAACCTAATTGAGTGGGGCCAAGGGCAAGAAAACTCATGTCTTATATAAGGAAGAGGATGGCAGCATTATTTGATATGTTCTAGATTATTATTCTTGTCTGCCAAGAATTGTTGCTGCTTTGCTGCTTAGCAAAGCTGTAGTGTTGTTTAGCACTGGGTGTTCCGGAGTGGGAATCCCACCTCTTTCCTTTGAGGAGACTCATTGGGAGAGTTTTCATTCATAATTCCACATCAATTTTTTAGGCCAAGCTTCAACCATCTTCATCAACACAACTTTTCCGGAGATTGTGTAGTGTTGTTGGGTGCAGTAGTGGAAGGGATTAGAGTCCCGGCTTCTGAGCTAGTTTCTCATTGGAGGAAGGTTTCCTTCATTTGAGAGATCTGTTTGGAGAGATCCAGAGCTTATTTAAATTCTATGGTATTATACCACACATTTCCCATACATTCCCAGCGTTTTTTCTGCTACATAATGCGTTATTATGGAGGCAGTATTCATTGCATGGTTTGGTGGCTCCATTGCTGAGTTTCCTTGTGATTAAAAGGTTCATCCTTTCATGGGAGGAAGAAATTGAGGTATATGCATCAGATAAGTCATATTTCAGCCTTCTACACTCATGTGCTTCAGTGTTGTAGTGGTTATTCAGTGAATTACTGAATTTCCCATTTTGTATGCAGAGTGTTTGATAAGAAACCCTTGTCGATTTCTTTGTATTTTGTATAAGGAGCTTAGATCTCTGTTATTTAGTATTATTTATCAATACATGAGTAGATATATTTTTCTCCTATATTTCTATGTGTAAACCCTCTCTTAGATTGCACATTCCCTTGAGCAGCTGCTCCGGCATTTTGCAGTCTTGGGGTTTTAGCACTTTTTGGCAATCCTAGGTGTGGGAGATATATTTAACCCACCTAGTTTTCTTTGTTTCAGCTCTAATCTTTGATTTATAATGTATATTGACTAATATATGGGATCCAAGAGTCCATTTTATTGCTTTATTTAATTTGTTGCTGGAAATACATTTTTCATGCATGATTCATGAGTTGTTCCAGATTTGGGAACATTACAGTGTCCGGAAATGCGTTTGTCATGCATGATTCATGAGTTGTTCTATATTTGGGAACATTACAGCTGTAATTTTCCCACATTTTGCAGCTAGTGGGAATATAAAATTTTATTTTCAGTTTTCCTAACTCATGAATAAAATTTTAAAGGAGGAACTCTAAAACTCCTAATCAGCAAAATAAATCAATGCCCAATGTGAACATGGAAAAATCTGGGCTATTTATATATGGGATCCAAGACTCCATTTTACTGTTTTATTTCATTTGTTGCTGGAAATGCATTTTTCATGCATGATTCATGAGCTGTTCCAGATTTGGGAACATTACAGTGTCCGGAAATGCGTTTGTCATGCATGATTCATGAGTTGTTCTATATTTGGGAACATTACAGCTGTAATTTTCCAACATTTTGCAGCTAGTGGGAATATAACATTTTATTTTCAGTTTTCCTAACTCATGAATAAAATTTTAAAGGAGGAACTCTAAAACTCCTAATCAGCAAAATAAATCAATGCCCAATGTGAACATGGACAAATCTAGGCTATTTAAATAAAATAAACTTAAGTGTGAAGAGGAATGGAGAAGATTGACTAGGTCAACAGGACCAAATCACAGCAGTGTCTAGGTGCATTGAACCTTCTTATTGATCAACGCAGTTTTAGATGGAGACCCTTCATGTGAAAATGGTTAACTCATTGGAGGTGGTTTAGGGTTTTATAAGCCCTAATGTTATAAAATGAAGATGAAGGCCACAAGGAGGGGTGGTTGAAGATAATTCGATTTTGATATTTCTTAAGCAACTCAAACTCTCTTGGCTGTTTAGCTAGAGAGAGGAATTCCCTGTCTAGGGATTCCTCCTCCTTCATTGAGGAGCTCTTGAAGTAGTATTTTTTGAAATGCCTCACATCCAAGATTGAGGCCAAGCTTCCTCCTCCAGCTACATTGTTTTCTATTGGGCAGGAATTGTTGTGCTGCAGGGTGTTGCAGTGAGGGGTTTTCAACACCTCTTCCAGATCTACTTTTGCAGAAAAGGGAGAATTACTTTCTCTGGAAGATTAGTGAGGAAGAATTGAGCTTCAGTTACAAATATTGGCATCAAGCCAAAGAACCTTCCAACATCATCTGCGTAGTTCATTCCAGGAACTGCATCCTTTTTCCACTGCATTGCTGCAGCAGGGTTTCTACCCTAGTTTGGTGCCAATTTCCTTGAGGAAGGGCCATCCCTTCTTTTGGAAAGTCTGTATTTCAGCCCTCTTCTGTAATTTTTTATATTTTATCTCATATACTCATATTTTTAGTGATTCTTCATTTTCCAGATCCATATTCTGCAAATATGACACTTGTATTTGTACTTTCATGAAATCCCCTTGTCGGGTGATCTATTTGATGTATAAAAGGAGCCGAATCTCTATTTTTCTTCATAATATGTTATATTAAACTTCAGCTATTATGTTTTAGACGTATTTTGTCTAATATATTCAGAAATTACACAATTTATGCTTCAACCATTTTCTGCATACTCCAAGTCATGGGAAATCAACAATTTTAAGTTTATCTGGAAATGGAGGAACTGTTTCACAGAGATAGAATGCTTTTTTTGAGCTGAAATATTTCATGGAAGTTCCATATAGCCTAGGCTAACATATCCCAGAGCCGTTTCCCTTATTTTTGCGCAGATTTCTGAATACATCCATTTTGGGCCATAAATCCTCACTTTTCCCCACTATTGGATGAATGTATTGAACATATTTCTTTCTGATGTGTTTCTAATTGATGTATGAGTTTCTATCAGAATATTTTTTGTATTGAAAACTCTCTTTACTTTCATCAAGCCGTTTTCCCTTTGATGTAGCCCTCATTGGGCATTTTCTTGAAGACAACTAGGTGTGGGAGATCTGTTTAACCCACCTAGTCTTATTTGTTTCAGATCATATATTGGATTTAGATTTTATATTGTTTGATATAAGGTATCCAAGAGTTATTTTCCTGTTCCAAAGCATATTTTTTTGAAAATGCATTTTTCAGTGTATGATTCATGAGCTATTCCCAATATGGAACATTACAGTGTATCAAAGCATGATCTCTGGCACAGCCTGTGAGATCAAGCTATCAAAGAATTGAAGAGAATAAACATATATCAGAATGATGGATTGTATGAGATTACTCTCATCAGTGTTCAGATCTAAGAAGGGCCTCTCCAAAGAGGTAAATCAGAAGAGAGAAAGAATATGCACCGAGACTCCTAGAGGGTTTCGAGAATAAGAAAGCTGCAGTAAAATATGCATGAGGTTTCAACAAGAAGAAGGAGGCCCTAGCACTTCCTATCAGTAAAGTAGAAGACCAGAGAGTCCCAGATCTCCTCATAGATTTGCTATGCCCACTTTCTTTGAAGAAGGTGAGAGGTATAAAAATGAAGAAGAGAGATGCAAAGAAACTCCTAAAGGGTTTCAAGATGAAGAGGAATAACTATACGCTTCCTATCATCACAAAGCAGGGAGAATGATTGAAGAAGAGATCACATTGCTTCTTTTTAAAACATTGAAGAGTATTGAATAAAATCTCAAGGAGTTTGATGAGGAGAGGAAAAAGATGAAGCTACAAAGAGACATATCCCAAGGAAACATAGGAGAATGTCAATATTGTCACTTTGGGCAAGAGATTTCCATTTTCACCATCTGCTGCTAAGGTGCTCGCATCTAGAGAACAGGCACTTTCATCTCTGCAAGGTAGTCTTGACCTCTTAACATATGGAGTTCCATGCATGAATCAGGAGATGCATGAGGAGGAGAAGGAAGATACCAGCACTAGTATGCTTGAAGAAAGGAGACCATCATTCTTGCCAGTAGTTGGAGGCATCATTGATCCAGGTGGAGGAACTCTTGTGTTCTGTCAAGAGGTTCCCACATATCATTTGATCCAAGGTATGCATGAAATTTTAGCACATATTGTTTCAAGATTAATGCATAGCCAAGGATTAAATCAAAATGTTGATTTGAAGCAAAGACATGTCACAGCGCAGAGGATCCTTGATATAATCAAGGAGGAGATTGGAAACTATCCCTATGCATCATTGTGGAACTGCATTCAACCTCTTGAGTTGAGATGTAGAGTTTCAAAAAAGGGGATTAGTACTATACTATGTTCAATGGCTGATTGCGAGATAAAAAATGTGACTTGCTTGTGACTTGCTTTGAGACAGTGCATGCATCTCTTTGCAGATCTACAATGCTATCACTTAGTGACTGTGACAAAGAGGCTTTAGTTCTCTTGGAGCATTCTAGTGGAAGCTTCAACCTTGAAGCAGTGGAGAATAAGAATATGAAGAGTAGACATCTTGAGATGAGAAGCATTTTCTCCCCTCTAGATGACACTCTCTCAATGAGCATGCTAGAGCTCAAAGAGAGACTTATACTTATTGCATATTCAAAGCCTCACTAGTTTTGGAAGGCCATAGATGGGAGAAAGGTCTCACTAAGAGATCTCAACAGAGATGCATTTCAATATTTCATGAGATGCAAGGTTCTTCATTTGTTCAAAGGAGATGGTATTCTACAAAGGGAGGATGCCATGATTATGCATCACATCACTCATCTTCCATATTGGAGTGAGTGGATGAGGATGATGAGAAAGATATCACATGATCAATTGCAGAAATATGAGGGCCAGCAAGCTTAGTTACACCAGTTCCCCTTGGGATACTCCTATCACTCTCCAACAACACCTATTTCTCTGATCTATGCCTTGAAGAATGGTCATGAAATGAATAAGGAGGCATGGCAACGCTGGTTGCTTTGGGGTAAGCATGATCACTACCCAAAGATTCTCATTCTCTCATCTCATGCTTTATGCATCATTAATAGAGTATATGAAAATGAAGCATGGTTGATGTGGTTGTTAAAAGGAGAGTTTGGACATCACATGTTAAATCTCATGTCCATGTATTCACCCATGTTTGAAATATGTCTCATTTATCCACATGTATTTCTATTGGAGGGATGTTTCATGCGTGAACTTTGGCTTGGGAGGAGGGATGACTCCCACATGATGTGGTATGAGGGAGCTTTCTTGTACTATGTTGGCGAGACATTTCACATGTCCATCATTGTGTTATTGCTCCATGATCCACATGTTGATAAGGCAAGAGGGCTGCAAAGGTCCTTATTGCTATGGCTTCTTCTAGGTGAGTATGATTACTACGCAATAGCTCATCATTTTCTAAATCATGCCTTGGATTTCAATGTTATGTTGCACCAAGAGAAGGCATGTACAATTTTGACTCACTTGGGAAAGTATGGCCACCACATGACATCTCCTATGCCTATGTGTTTTGCATTGTGTAAAATTTGGCATATTGATCTCATGATGTGCATTGACGATGATACTTTGTACTGGGATGATGTGAAATATCATATGTCCATTAGTATGGTTTGGTTTCATGATTCACATGAGGAGGAAAGATGGCAGCAAGACCTCTTGTTGCTTTGGTTGCTTTTAAATGAGTATGGTGACCACCCCATAGCTCATAATTTCCTGATTTATGCCCTATGTATTAAAGATAAATTGCAGCAAAGGAGGGCATGTACATCATCTTTTGGAAAGCTTCGCTTGCCCATCTTACATGGAGGGGATGGTGGATGGTAGCAAAGGGCCTTGCTCCGGTGGTTATTATTAGGAGAATATGGTTTGACATCTTTGTTTACCCATATTACTCCTTACCTTCTTCTTTTGCCTAACGCTGGAATGATGGAGTTTGGATCCAATAAAGCCAACAGGGGCTAACAATAAGGGCATAACAATGCTCAATCAAATCCATGAGACATGGGAAAGAGGAATGTTTTGAATGATGAAGCTTTTCCTTTATGGAAGGAGCTACTTTATTTTTCTCATGTGTTTATGATGGTGTTGGACATCATGTAATTGTCATTTTGTACTTCATGATAGGAAGAGGACATCTAACCCTATAGTTGGAAGTCATCTCATGCATTTGTGGGAGACAACTATGGAAACAAACATACATAACCTATTGCAGCAAATGGGAGGAAGCCTTCCTTATGTGGATGCCATTTGGAGGGGAGTAGATGATTTGCATCTACAATGAGATTTGCTTGAGGGCAAGCAACATTTTGTCGGGGGAGACTATAATGTTCCCACATTTTGCAGCTAGTGGGAATATAACATTTTATTTTTAGTTTGCCTAAATCATGAATAAAAGTGTAAAGGAGGAACTCTAAAACTCCTAATCAGAAAAATAAATCAATGCCCAATGTGAACATGGACAAATCTGGGCCATTTCAATAAAATACACTTAGGTGTGAAGAGGAATGGAGAAGATTGACTAGGTCAATAGGACCAAATCACAGCAGTGTCTAGATGCATTGAACCTCCTTATTGATCAGCAACACTGTTACCGATGAAATAGGTAACCACACTGTTACCTACTTTTTTTTGGTAGCATAAAAAGCACCCGATTTTGAAAAGTGGTGATGCAGAACCACTTTTTTTTTTTTAGCACATTTTTGACACTCTAATATTTTTATTTATGAAGTATGAATATTTGTTTTAAAATGTTAGTGATTTTCATGCTAATTTTGAAACGTATTGATGCAGCATCAACCTTTTTTTTTTAGAGTGGTGATTTCATGTTGGTAATAAAACACAAAACTTACATAAAAAATATATATATAAAAACAATAAAAAAAACCAATAAAAATGTAAAAAAAAACAAAATTAACTCGTAAAAAAAAAAAAATTGAAGAAAAAAAAAAAAAAAATCGAAAATTATATCAAAAGAAATGAAAAAATTTGAAAAAAAAATAATAATTAAAGAAAAGTAAAAATTAACCAAAAATAAAAAAATAAAACATCATAAACATTTTTTTCAGTTATTAAAAAAACCATATAATGGGAAAAAAAAAATTTAATAGAAAATTTAAAAATAATTTAAATTACAAAATTAAAATTTAGATAAAAAAAATAAAATAAAAAAAGAAAAAATTAAATTTAAAAATTTAAATTAAAAAAAATAATAATAATAAGAAAAAAAAATAGAAATTTTAAAATTAACCAAAAAAAAACAAAATTTAAAATTGAAAAAAAAATTAAAATAAAAGAATTAAAAAAAAAAAAAAAAAACTATCATTAAAAAACAAAAAAAAGAAGAAAAAAACCACGTGCAAATAATTAAAAAACGAATATCCATAAATTTATATGTTTTTTTTTTTTAAATGAAACAATTTATAAATTTTAAAAATGAAAAACTAAATAAACTAAAAGATTTAAAAAAAAAAAAATTAAATTAAAATTTAATAATTAAATTAAAATTTAATAAATAAATTTTAAATTTTAAAAAATAATTAATCTAAAATATTAAATTTAGAAACAAAAACAAAAACAATTAAAACAAATTAAATCTAAAATAAAAAATTTGAATTAAAGAAAAAATTAAAAAAAAAAAAAAATCAAATTAAAAAAAAATATATATTAAAAATAAAAATAAAAGAATTTTTTGATCGTAGTGGCGCCGCGAATCGGCCTCCCGCCCAGGTGGCGGCGGAGGCCGGCCATTGGGCAGGGGGGCGATTCCGAGAATCGACCTCCCGCGGCAGGGAGGCCGATTCTAGGAATCGCCTGCGGCAGGAGGCCGATTCCGGGAATCGCCCTCCCGCGACGGGGAGGCCGATTCCGGGAATCGCCTTGAGGCCGATTCCGATAATCGCCCTCCCGCAGCGGGGAGGCCGATTCCGGGAATCGCTCTGAGGCCGATTCCCAGAATCGGCCTCAGGGCGATTCCCAGAGTCAGCCTCCTGCCACGAGAGGGCGATTCCTGGAATCGGCCTCAGGGCGATTCTCGGAATCGGCCTCCCGCCCAGCGGTCGGCCTCCACTGCCACGTGGACAGGAGGCCGATTGGTGTCGCCACCACGATCAAAAAATTCTTTTTTTTTTTTTCTTTTTTTTTTTTTTAATTTGACTTTTTTTATTCTTTTTTAAATTCAAAAAATTCAAAATTATTTTTTTTAATTTAATTTTTATATTTGAAATTTAATTCGTTTTAATTTTTGTTTTTTTTTTTAAATTTTATTCATATTTTTTTTTTAAATTTTTTGCTAAATTTTGTTAATAATATTTATTAAATTTTGTATTTTTTTTTATTTAATTGATTTTTTTTTTAAATTTTTTCATATTTTTTTTTTATTATTAAATTTTATGTTTAGCTTTTTCATTTAATTTTTTAAAATTTAGTAAATTTTATATTTATTTTTTTTAAATTTATTTGAATTTAATATTTTTTTAAAATTTTTTTGTTTTTTTATTATTAATTTTTTAATTACATAAAATTTTTATATTTTTTTTATTTCAATTAAAATTGTTATTTAAAATTAGATTTTATTTTTTTTAAATTAAACTTAATATTTTCAAATTAATTTGTTTTTTATTTTATTTTTTATTTAATATATATATTTTTTTTTTTTTTTTTCAATTTTTCATTTTAATTGATTTTTAAAGTTTTTTAACTTTTTATTTTAACGATGTTTTTTTTTTCTTTATATTTAAAATTTATTTTTTATTTCAAAATTTATTTGTTTATTCATTTATTTATTAAAATTTAATATTTTTTTTAAATTTAATTTGTTATTTTAATATTAACATTTTTTTTTAAATTTAATAAAATCATATATATATATATATATATATATATATATATATATATATATATATATATATATTAATTTAAGTTCATATATATATATTTTATTTTTTATAATTTGAATTTGATTTATTTCTTAAAATCTATTTGTTTTTTTAATATATATTTTTTTAAATTTAATATTTTTATTGTATTTTATTTTTCATTTTTCATTTTTTTACTTTTAATTTCAATAATGTTTTTTTTTTTTTTTAAGTTTTAAATTTATTAAAATTTAATATATTTCTTCATTTTTTTTCTTTTTAATTTAATAAACATTTTCTTTTTCTTTTTTAAATTTAATTTCTATATTTTATTTTTTATAATTTCTTTCTTTTTTTAACTTGTTTTTTTTTTTAAATTTAATATTTTATTATTTTTTTTATTTTTATTTTTTTATTTCTATATATTTTGAAATTTTAATCTTTAATTTATTTATTTATTTATTCTTAAATTTTAGGTTTATTTTAATGTTTGAATTAAAAATTTTATTTTGTTTTTATTTTTAGTTTTTTATTCCTATATATTTTTAAATTTTAAGCTTTAAAATGTTTTTATTTTTTAAATTTATTTTTTTTCTTAAATTTTAGGTTTTTTTTTTAATGTTTGAATTTTAAAAATTTAAAAATGTTATTTCTATTTTTAAAAATGTCAAAAATATGACACTTTTTTTTTTTTGTTATTCCAGCATCAACTGGTTTTGTTTTGAGGGTGTTTTTTCAATCTTTTTTTCAAGAAACAATTTTGTTTTTAAGCATAATTTTATAAAATGTTGAAATTTGACCTTCAAAAAAAACCAAGTGCGTTCTAGAATACACTTTTTTGTTGTTGGGGTGTTTTTTCATGTTTTTTGAGTCTTTTTAGGCTAGAGTTCCCGTTTTGAGGTCAGGTTACCTATTTCATTGGTAACAGTGTTCAGCACAGTTTTAGATGGAGACCCTTCATGTGAAAAGGGTTAACTCATTGGAGGTGGTTTAGGGTTTTCTAAGGCCTAATGTTATAAAATGAAGAGGAAGGCCACAAGGAGGGGTGGTTGAAGATAATTCGATTTTGAGATTGCTTAAGCAACTCAAACTCTCTTGGCTATTTAGCTAGAGAGAGGAACTACCTGTCTAGGGATTCCTCATCGTTCATTGAGGAGCTCTTGAAGGAGTCTGTTATGAAATGTCTCACATCCAGGATTGAGGCCAAGCTTCCTCCTCCAGCTACAACATTTTCTGTTGGGCAGGAATTGCTGTGCTGCAGGGTGTTACAGTGAGGGGTTTTCAACACCTCTTCCAGATCTAGTTTTTCAGAAAAGGGAGCATTCCTTTCTCTGGAAGATTAGTGAGGAAGAATTGAGCTTTAGTTCTAGATCTTGGCATCAGGCCAAGGACCTTCCAACATCATTTGTGCAGTTCATTCTAGGAACTGCGTCCTTTTTCCACTGCATTGCTACATCAGGGTTTCTACCCTAGTTTGGTGTCAATTTCCTTAAGGAAGGGCCATCCCTTCTTCCGGAAAGTCTGTATTTCAGCCCTCTTCTATAATTTTGTATATTTCAGCTCATCTACTCATAATTTCAATGATTCTATGTTTTCTAGATCCATATTCTGCAGATCTGACACTTGTATTTGTTCTTTCATGAGATCCCCTTGCCGAGTGATCTATTTGATGTATAAAAGGAGCTGAATATCTATTTTTATTCATAATATGTTATAATAAACTTCAGATCTGATGTTTCAGACATATTTTGTCTAATATATTCAGAAATTACGCAATGTATTCTTCAGCCATTTTCTGCATACTCCAAGTCATGGGAAATCAACAATTTTAAGCTTATCTGGGAATGGAGGAATTGTTTAACATAGCTAGAATGCTTTGTTTGAGCTGAAATTTTTCATGGAAGTTCCATATAGCATAAGATAACATATCCCAGAGCTGTTTCCCTTATTTTTATGCATATTTTTAAATACATCCATTCTTGGCCATAAATTCTCACTTTTCCACACTATTGGATGAAGGGATTGAACATATTTCTTTCTGTTGTGTTTATAATTGATGTATGAGTGTCTATCAGCATATTTTCTGTATTAAAAACTCTCTTCACTTTCAACAGGCTGTTTTCCCTTTGCTGCAGCCGTCATTGGGCATTTTCTTGAAGACAACTAGGTGTGGGAGATCTGTTTAACCCACATAGTCTTATTTGTTTCAGCTCAGATATTAGATTTAGATTGTATATTTTCTAATCTACAGAGTGCAATTGTTGCTGCTTTTCTACTTAGCAAAGCTGCAGTGTTGTTTAGCACCGAGTGTTCTTGGGCGGGAATCCCACCTCTTTCCTTTGAGGGGCCTCATTGGGAGATTTTGCATTCATCATTCCACATCAGGTTTTCAGGCCAAGCTTCAGCCATCTTCATCAGCACAACTTTTTCGGAGATTGTGTAGTGTTATTGGGTGCAATAGTGGAAGGGATTGGAATCCCGGCTTCTGAGCTAGTTTCTCATTGGAGGAAGGTTTCCTTCACTTGAGAGATATGTTTGGAGAGCTCCAGAGCTTATTTCAGATCTGTGGTATCAGACCACACATTTCCCATACATTCCCAGCGTTGTTTCTTCTAGGGAATGGGTTATTCTAGAGGCAGTGTTCATTGCATGGTTTGGTGGCTCCGTTGCTGAGTTTCCTTGTGATTGAGAGGTTCATCCTTTCATGGGAGGAATCCATTGAGGGATATACATCAGATCAGTCATATTTCAGCCCTCTACACTCATTTACTTCAGTGTTGTAGTGGTTATTCAGTGAATTACTGAATTTCCCATTTTGTATGCAGAGTGTTCGATAAAAAACCCTTGTCGGTTTCTTTTGTATTTTGTATAAGGAGCTTAGATCTCTATTCTTCAGTATTATTTATCAATACATGAGTAGATCTATTATTCTCCTATCATTTTATGTGTAAACCCTCTCTTAGACTGCGCAGTCCCTTGAGCAGCTGCTCCGGCATTTTGCAGTCTCAGGGTTTTAGCACTTTTTGGCAATCCTAGGTGTGGGAGATCTGTTTAACCCACCTAGTTTGCTTTGTTTCAGCTCTGATCTTGGATTTATAATTTATATTGAATAATATATGGGATCCAAGAGTCCATTTTACTATTTTATTTCATTTGTTGCTAGAAATTCATTTTTAATGCATGATTCATGAGCTGTTCTAGATTTGGGAACATTAAAGTGGTATCAGAGCAACTTTCTTGGCTCAGCCTATGAGTCTAAGCCCAAGAAGATCAGAATGTTGAAGAAGATGAGATTTATCTCATCATTATTCATATCCAGAGAGAACCTCTCCAAGGAGGTCAAGAAGATTGAAGAAGAAGAAGAGGAAGCACCATGCACTTCCTATTCTCATCAAGAGAAAGACATTGAGCATGGAAATCACTTGGATTATCAGATTCTAAGTGATTTCCTTGTTGATTACAGAACTCAACCTAAAGCCTTCAAGGAGACTCTAGATTTCCCTCATTTCATCCAGTTGAAGGAAGAGAGGAGACCCTGTAACAAAATAGAAATCAAAGGCAATAGATTTATGTTGTCTACTTTTGATGGGTTATCTACAGCAAAAGATTGGGTGAGAAAGTTGGAGGCATTTTTCCTACTACATCCTGTAGCAGGGAAACAAGTTGTTGAAATCTCAGTTCTGCACTTGGAGGGTTAAGCCTATGTTTGGTGGTGAAGCCACTTGAGCCATGCAAGGGTGAAGACTTTTGCAGAGTTCACTCAAAGGTTGATCCAAACCTTTGATGGAGAAAGAACAAAGGAGGAAAAACTCACACCACTTGAGAAGCTTTGTCCTAATGGTGTAACACCCATGGAAGAGCATCCACATGCATCAACAGTTGGGGCAGCCAACACTTTGGAGGAAGGAAATCTTGCAACCTTACAAGAAGTTCCAAAAATATCATCAAGGTATGAAAATATTTCCACATTCTTTTGTTGCAACAATTTCTTTTGATCAATGTGGAGATTTACTTTTGCATGACCAAGGGTCAAATCCCATTGCTACCATAGAGCAGCTTGGTTGCATTATGCTGTGGAACATGGAAACATTCAAGGAAGAAGCAAACCATCATTCTCATGAGCCATTGCTGGATTGTACATCACACTTGAGGTTGGGGGTTGAGGACTTGAATGAATATAGTAGACATTTTGGAGTGAGAAAACCTTTCTCCTTTCAAGATGACACCTTCTCAATGAGCTCCTCTCAGCTCAAATAAGAACTTCTACCTTCAGCAGATCCAAGACCTCATTGGTTTTGGAAGACTATTGTTGAGAGGGAGGTCTCAAGGAGAGATCTCATTAAAGGTGCACTTCTACACACCATGGAGTGTAATGATTTTCTTCCTTTCTCACAGGAGAAAATAGAAGATGGAGGACATCTTAGGATGGATAACATCTCTCATGCTTGTGTTGGACATCCCTTGAGCCATACACATCATGATGGGAGGTTTTTTTCTACCACCTATTTGGGTCCGTATAGGGTTTCATTGATCCTTGAGAAGATTGAATTTCTAAATCCCATGAAGTGCAAAGATAGGAATATGATTTGGGAGGATGAAACAAACCATGACACTCCTTTAAAAACTCAGGAAACTATCCTTAATCTAGAGTATGAGACAGACATTGCATCTTTAGAGGGATTAACAGTGCTTTCAAACTATGACGGAGAGGGGATGCTACCTTCATCGCATTTGGATCCTTATGGATTCAACTTAGTCATGGGTGAGAGATCTTCTCTAGGAGGTCTCCACGGAGCTGCATTTCAATCTTCCATTAAATGCAAGGAAAGAGATTTGGTTTGGAAGGATGGTAGCCTTCATGGGAGGAGTACCAAGATAAAGAGAAGGAGAAAGCATCCACAAGTGATTGAGTGGATGTGGTTGATGAGCAAGGAACTGGGAGGCTACTTGCAAAGACACCGGGCATTAGGAGGCTTGGCTGCGCTGGTTACTCTTGAAAGAGTTTCGATATCACTTGGAAAACACTCTTCCTAAGAGTAGGAGGATGGAGAAGATATGGCAGGATACTTGCATCATTGAGCAGCATAGAGTATGGATGCATGGTGTTGATGTGATACTCATATCATTCATTGTGTATTCATCACATGAGTTATATGATGGAAGTATGGGGAGGAAGCAAAATATTTTGTTGCTTTTCTTGTTCTTGGGAGAGCAAGAGAAAATTTTCTCTCACACTTGGCATAATGTTGTAGGAGGAGGAGATGGCATTATCTCCTTGGTCTTTGATGATTTGGAAGCACTTCCATCTTGGGAATTATTCCATATTTTTTGTAGCATTATTAGACGAGTCTTTGACAAGGAGCATGTCAAAGAACATAGCTTGGTATTGACAGGAGCTTATTTGCATGAGCTCACAACGTTGTCACTTTGGAGAAGAGATTTAGGGATTGAGTGTCCCCAGGATCACTTCACTTTGAATGCACTTGGTGAACAAGGAGGCGGTGATGATGATAGAGTTGTGGATAGAGACATCTATCACTATGGCATATTCTTCTTGACTTGGATTTCCAAGCATGAGAAGAATTATCTTCTTGCAACACATGGTACATTCCTCTTCATAGCATGCCACAACACTATGGAGGAATCACTCATGGATCCATGTACCATATTACTTCTGGCATATGGTGAGAAGTTTGTTTTCACATGTATTAACTTCCATACTCTTACCATTAATTTGTAGTGCATTGCTTCACAAGAGGGCAAGCTTGTCACATTGCTCCATGATCATTATTGGGCCAATATATATGATGGAGGAAACCATCTCTTATGTAGCCTTGGAAAAATTTTTTATCATCACATGTATGTTCAGTTGTTGCACTCAAACATGTGCCATATGGAGACATGCACGATTAACCATGTAAAAAGAAACATTTTTCCTTGTAATTTTCGCAAGCAGCAGCTTGTAAAACTACGTTGTACACACTTAGGAGATTGTTGGTATCTTTAAGCACCACATGAAGCCATCAATATATCCTTCATTCTTGTACTGATTATGTCTTCATTTTCTGATATTGTTTCTATCATTGTTGAGAGCATGATTGGGAGATTGATACATTATTTGGATGTGTCCTTGAGGGGAGAAAACTCCCACATTTTCTGCACTACATGTTCTAATGGGAGCATGAGAGGAGGTATGGCCACCACAGCCACATGTTTGTTCTCTTTTGAGGTGGTCCATGAGATTTATATTCATCCATTGTATAACCATGGGCAAGTATATGATCATGTATTGATAACACATTCAGCCATTTACTATTCATTCGTAGGTGAGATGATTCTTGTATGCTACTTGCCACACTATTTTCTAAAGTTGCAGTGGATGAAACTGCGTTGTATCCTTCTGAGCTATTTTTTGTATCATGCATTATCATGTAAAATTTGCAGAAAACTTCTCATTGGGATATTCTATGATGATCTTGTCCTATTCATCATGGATGAAACATTTTGGGCCAACTTGTTCTTCATTGTTGGAGGAGAACTCTTTGGAGGATTGTTCCTCACTTTGCCATTTGAGGGCAATACTTTTGCAGCCCAGGATCAGCACACACTCTACACTTACCATAAGTAGAGAGAAGGACAGCTTGGGGTAGCCTATGATGCTTACTATGTTCATATTTTTAGCCCACCTTCATTTCCAGAGCTTAAGGTGGAAGGAGATTTTCAGGAGTTGCCTTATTGGGAGGTGGCTCATTTTTTTTGGATGATTGCTTGGGGATGGAGGATTCACATGGGGAAGATGTTTCTCATCACATTTCAGACTCCATGCCTTGAGTGGATACTTTCCATTTCTATCCTTGCAGTTGCTTGAGGTCAAGCAACATTTGGGAGGGGAGGACTGTAATGTTCCAAATTTTTCCTTCAATAAATTGAAACATTAATTTTGTCCATTTTTACTTAGGAGATAAATAATTGGGTGAGAAGGCCCATTCATAATAAAAACATGGATAAAATCCCTCTATTATGAAATGGGATCAGCCTTGGAACTATATTTCACACTCTCATGTGTGAAAGGAGATATTTTCAAAGAGGCTTGGTTAAGTTTGACCAAGTCAAACAGCGCAGGGTATGAGGTGGAAAGCACTACATGGGACAGCGTAGAGATAGAGGAGGGAATATTCCTTGAAGAAGGAAACCCTAATAGAGTGGGACCATGGAGAGGGAGCTCTCATGTGTTTAAAAGGAGGGCAAGGCAGACATTTTTACTCATGCTTATGATATTCATTTCATGTCTATTCAGACATTGTGCATTATTTTGTTGTTTAGCAAGAATTGCTGGGGAATTCCTGTTTAGGATTCCTTCTCCTTCTTGAGAGGCCTCTTGAAGGATTTTTCTTCATTATCCATACATCTTGGCTCAAGGCCAAAGCTTATCCTTTCATTTACTACGTTATTTCTGCTCAAGTATAACGCAGTGTTGCAGTGGAGGACACCATACATCATTTCCTTGGCTCATCTGTAAGAGGAGGGAGTTTCTATTCCTATGGGAGGTTAGTGAGGGAGATTCAGGAGCTCATTTTAGATCTTGGAAGTGGGACAAGTCATCCCTTTTCTCCTACAGCATAAATTTCTTCAGTAACTGCGTTATTTTCATGGTGCATTTGTTGTGGGGTTTTGCATTGCTGATTGGAGGGTGAGATTTCCAGTGATAGGATCAGCCTTCACTTGAAGAATCCCTTGGAGGAGGTTTACTTCATATAATTCATCATATTTAGCCTTCTCTATGTATTTCTAGTTTCCGAGTTGCAGCTGCTGACCAACAACTTCGGCATTTTGTATATTTCATCCAATCCCTTAGAGGATTGAATTATTGTTGCTTCTAAGGGTTAGAGCTTTGCTCCCCTATTTTATTTGAGCCATATCTTGTGATATATTTTAGTTTTTATGTAATATGGAGTAGTACCTCTTATAAACTGTGTCCCCATAGACTGGGTTTATGCAGAAATAACAATGTTCTTCTATTTTCATGTACATGTCTTGTTGAGGCTTGCATTGCCTTTCTTGAGTGGATGTTTCCTCGAGAACTTGTACTCTTTTGCTGCTATAACATTTTTTGATGGCTATTCAGATATTCATATGCTCATGGTTGTAAAATAACACTGTCTTTCCATTTCTTGCTCAATAATTGTTGCAGTCCCTCACTGGGCAGTTTCTGAGGACATCTAGTAGTGGGAGATCTTTTTGACCACTCTAGAAGGATTTCTTTGGAGCCTCCTCTTGGATTCAGGTCTTAGATGCATAGATATAAAGGATCGAAGTCCTGGTTTCAATTATTATAGCAGCCATTACTGGAAAATCTATTTTCCAGCCATGCCTTGCTAGCTATCATGATTTAGGTACGTTACAGTGGTATCAGAGCATGATCTCTGGCTCAGCCTGTGAGTCTTAGCCAAAGAAGATCAAGATGATGAAGAAGATGAGTTTACTCTCATCTATTTTCAGATCCAGAGAGAACCTCTCCAAGGAGGTTAAGAAGAATGAGGAAGGAGAAATGGAAGGACCATGCACTTCCTATTCTCACAGAAGGAAGGCATGAAGAATGAAGAACACTTGGAATTCGAAATTCTAAGTGATTACTTGGCTGAATATCGAGCTAAACCTAGAGCCTTCCAAGAGACTCTATTTTTTCCACAATTTATTCAGCAGATAGAAGAAATAAGACCCCACAGCTATGGGATGATGAGAGGCAATAGATTTCTATTGTCCACATTTTATGGATCACTCACATGTGTAGCAGAGGTTTGGGTAGAGAAGCTAGAGGCTTTCTTCCTGCTACATCCTATAGTAGACAAAGAGGCTGTAGAAATTACAGTGCTACACCTTGAAGGTGAAGCAAAGAAATGGTGGATCAACCATCTAAGCCATACAAGGGTTTCTACTCTTGTTGATTTTTCTCAAAGATTGATAGGGAGGTTTGGCAAAAGGAGGGAGGAGCCCTCACAACGAGTTAATGAGGCATGTACCAGTGCTGTTGAGATCATGGAGGAGCAGCCTTCATCTTCAGCAGTTTGGGAGGCCAACACTTATGAGGAGGAAACTCTTGCAGCCATGCAAAGAGCTTCCGCAATTCACCACGGTATGACTAAAAATCCATCTCTTTTCATTTCATCAAAAACTTTGGATGGGTCTATATCATTGCATGCAGTTGATCTAGAGTAGCAGAATGGCATTGCGCTAAGCAATGATGGAGAAAGGAGGAATCATTCCTCATGTTAGCATTCAGAGAGAAGCTTCATTCAGGAAGCCATGAAAGAAGTAGTCAGAAGGAGTAGACATCTGGAGATAAGAAACTCTTTCTCCTCTGTAGATGACACTCTCTCAATGAGCATGCCACAGCTAAAAGAAAGACTTCTACTTGCAGCAGATCCAAAGCCTCTTTGGTTTTGGAAGGACATGCATTGTTGAAAATATTGAGAGGGGGGGGGGGGGGTGAATCAGTATTCCTTTCAATTAGAGCATTAGTTAATATTCAATTATTATCAGTGTTTGAAAGGAATATTATTCAATTATTCCTTTCAACCGAAACATATCAATGGATTTTTTCTTGAGAATTTCCTTGATGTACTTGGCTTGACATATAAATATTCCTTTCTCTTGCTGAGATATTTGAAGCCCTAAGAAGTATGTCAGCTCACCAAGTAAAGACATCTGAAACTCACTTTACATCTTTGTAGAAAAGTTCTTACTTAGTCGATCATCATTGCTACCAAATATTATATCATCCACATATACCTCAACAATTGTTAAATTATCTTTATCTATTTGTACATAAAGATTGCTATCAACAATACCTTTCTTGAACCCTTGTTGACGTATATATCCATCAAGATGAACATACCATGCTCTAGGAGCCTGCTTGAGACCATATAGAGCCTTCTTTAACATGCAGACATAGTCTTCTTTTTGTGATAGTAGAAAACCTTCAGGTTGTTCGATGTAAACTTCTTCTTCTAATTCTCCATTTAGAAATGATGACTTAACATCCATTTGGTAGAATTTGATTTTTCTTGAACATGCATAGGCAAGAAACATTCAGATGGCTTCCATTCTGGCAACTGGTGCAAATGTTTCGTCGAAATCAATTCCTTCCACTTGTGCATAGTCTTTGCAAACCAATCTTTCTTTGTTTCTGGTAACCTGCCCATCTTCATTCAATTTGTTCCTAAACACCCATTTAGTCCCAATGAAATTTTTATCTTTTGGTCGTGGAACTAATTCCTAGGTGTTATTCTTCTCAATTTGATCCAATTCTTGATTCATAGCTGCTACCCAATGTTCATTTTGGCTGGCTTCCTCAAAACTACTAGGCTCAAAGGTTGCTAGAAAAGCAACGTGAGCTTGTTGTGATGAACGAAGCTGTCGACCTTCATTTATGTCACCAATGATTTTATTTTATGGATGGTTCTTTTGAATCCACTCTTTTGTTCTCCTTGGAGGAGCTTCTTGTTGTTGTTTTGGTATATCTTGATGATCATTGTTTAATTCTTCCTCATTGATAGTTGCTTCTTGTTCTACAATTTTATCTGTGTCTTTTTCAGCCTCTGTCTCAAGTTTCAAAGATTCTAGACCCTCATCACTACTCGCTAGAATACCATCTTCGTCAAATGTAACATTTATGCTCTCCACTATCTGTTTTCGTCTTAGATTATAGCATTTATAGGCCTTGATTTTGTGTGAGTAACCAACAAAGATACCTTCATCAACACGTGATTTAAACTTACCCAAATTTTGATCTCCTCTTTTGATATAACATTTTCTTCTAAAGATTCTGAAATATTTTACATTAGCTGGTTTTCCTTTCCATAATTCATATGGAGTCTTGTTGCAATTATTTCTGAGAAGACTTCGGTTGATAATGAAGACTGCCATATCAATTGCTTGAATGCAGAATTTTTCATCCAATTTTGAGTCCTTCAACATTTTTCTACCTATTTCCTGTACAGTTCTATTCTTTCTTTCAACAACTCCATTTTGCTGAGGTGTTCGTGCTATTGAAAATTGTCTTTTTATTCCATTTTCATCACAGTATTGCTGAAATAATTTGGAAGTGAATTCTCCACCATTATCTGATCTTAAACACTTTATTTTCAAATCATTTTCATTTTCAACCAAATTCTTGTAGATATTAAAGCACTCAAATGCTTCAGATTTTTTCTTTAGGAAACTGACGGCTGTCATCTTGGTATAGTCATCTATCATCAACATGAAATATAATTCTTTGTCTAAGCCTTTTGTTCTCACAGGACCACATAGATCAGTATGTATCAATCCCAATGGATGTGATGAAAAGTGTTCTTTTGTTTTAAATTGGACTTTTGTCTGCTTTCCATGCCGACATTCCTCACATAGTGTGTTGGAAGGTTTTGAGATTTTCAGCATTTCTTGTATTGCTTCCTTTTTGCTTATCCTGACAATATTGTCAAAGTTTATGTGACCCATTCGTTTGTGCCATAACCAACTTTCATCTTCTTTAGCTAGTAGACATGCTTTAGTTTCTTCATCCAGAACATATATGTCATTTGGAGCTCGACTTGCTGTAGCCACAATTTTACCATACCTGCCTTTCCTAATTTCACATTTTGTGGAGTGGAATAGCATTGTGTGTCCTTGACCACACATTTGTCCAACACTGAGCAAATTGTGATTCATGTTTTCGACCAATAGAACATTCTTTGCTATAACATCTTTGCTTCCGAGGGTGACGGTACCTGATCCTATAACATTTGAAGATCCATCATTTCCAAAGGATATGGTTCCATCCTTCTTCTCTTTCAAAGATACAAATTTCCTTATATATCCAGTCATATGCATTGAGAAACCGCTGTCAACATACCACACATCTTTATTTTTTTGAGCCTTGAGAGCGAGAGCACAATTATCAGTCTTCCTCTTCTTCCATGTTCATTCATTCTATGGCTTTGAAGACTTTTTTGGAGGATTTTCAAGTCTGCAGTCTCTGGCTATGTTTCCAAAGTTCTGAAATTTGTAACATTCCATATTATTTCTTAAATTTTCAAATCTATTGATGTTTTGTTGAGCCCTAGAAGGTTCATATTTGAAGAATCTCTTGGAATTATATTGGTTCATAGGGTATGCGTGACATTCTACAGCTTTATGACCAAATTTTCCACATGAATAACAATATCCATGAAAAATATGTTGGTACCTGGATGAAAATATTCATTGAGGAATCGTCTTCCAAGGATGTGCTTGCGAATCTTGTCCAATGAAGTCTTCATGTACGTCAGATCTCACAAGCTCATTGTATTTTGTTGTAGAAGGTCCTGCTTCTTCTTCTTTGTAACCGAGGCCAATTATGTCGTTGTAAGATCATTGATTTTTGATGAGTTCTTCCAATTCCCTTGAGTTGTTGGCATAGTTTTGGACAGTTTTTCCGTTCTTCACTTCCTTATGTATCACGACTACTTCGGCTTCTAATGCTTCCCTTTCTTGGTTGCTTTCTTCCAACTTCTTTTGAAGTGACTCTTCAATACATTTTTGTTCTTCAACCTCAATTTTGAGACCTTGAACTTGTTCTTCAAGAGTGTTGGAACAGATCTTCTCAGCATTGAGCTCTTTTATAAGCTTGATTGCCTCCTCATAAAATTCTTCTATGGTCAATCCTTCTTCTTCATTGTTTGATACTTCTTGTTTATTGTGCTTGGCCATAAACAATACTTTGTCATTGGCTTCTTCTTTGGTGTCACTTTCTTCATCGGATAAGGAGCTATCTTCTTTAGAGAGAAAGTTCCTTTTGGATCCTTTATTTTTGCCTTGCTTGTTGAATTTCTTAAAGCCTTTCTTTCGTTTTGAGTTGCCATAACTTTTGTTTGGACATTTTGCTACGAAATGCCCAACCTCACCACAACCGAAATATATCAATGGAAGTTTACCTTTGAATTTTCCCTTACCAGGTTTTAGTTTTCTTGTAATAGTTTTAGCATATTCTTCATCTGAAAGACCTTCTCCATCATCTCCCTTTTCTTCACACTTGCAGGTGCATGTCATTTCAATTGAAGGTTGTTTGTCCTCATTGGTTTGCTTAGATGCAACGAACGTAGTTTCTAGATTTGAAGTACCCTTTTCTTCATCAAGTCTCATTTCATATGCTTTGAGAACTCCATGTAATTCTTCCTTGTTGAGTTTGTCCATATTTTCACTGTATTCTAAGACCGATACCTTTGGGTTGAATCTCCCTGGTAACGTTCTAATAATATTCCGTATAATAGTCTTTTCGTCAACTGGCTGTCCCAATCCTTCCAGAGTATTGCTTATTTCATCAATGTATTGGAAGTATGCAGCAATGTTGCAATCTTCTTTCATTCTGAGTTGCTCAAATTTTGCTCTATAGATTTGAAGCTTTGCCTCTTTGACATTTGAGTCACTTGCATATATATTCTCAAGCTTGTCCCATACATTTTTGGTAGTTTTACAACCCAACACCTTATGATAAGCAGATTCAATAAGTCCACTAATAATAATATTCTTTGCTTTTGCATCATTTACCAAATTCTTCTTACCTTGTTCATCCACGGTTGATGTAAATCCATTTTGAACAGTGTCCCATACTTCATAACCTTGAGCCAAGAGATAGACCTCCATTCATCCTTTCCAAAGTGTATAATTATTTTCATTGAATAGAGGTATACCATTCTTGGTATGCTCCATGACCTCCTTCCAACTATTAAACTGCTATTGAAGGAACCAAGCTCTGATACCAATTGTTGGAAATACTGAGAGGGGGGGGATGAATTAGTATTCCTTTCAATTAGAGCATTAGTTAATCTTCAACTATTATCAGTGTTTGTACAATGATAGCAGTAAATAAGAGGAACACAAATGCACACATTTTTTAAGGTGGAAACCCACTCTGGGACAAAAACTACCTAATGCTTTTCTAATAATTCTTTAATATTCAACTCCAATTGAAAATAAAGCTCCAACTTCCTAGAATCTAGAAAAGAATTCTTCTCCAGCTCCCACCGGATGGATGCTCCAACACCTGAGATTCTTCAGTAATCAACTGAATGGATGCCCCAACACCCAATTAGCTACAACTCACCCTAGTAGCACCCTACCACCCTAGAGAAGAATAAAAGAAGAATGGACTTCCGTACCAGGGAAAATGGTCCACTTTAAAATGATATAGAATGATGTAGAAGAAGAAGATATACTAGACCATAACCCCAACTTTGACACAACCACCTAATGATGATCCTAGACCTCCCAACACTGCCTCTTCAACCCTTGGCAGATAGATACTAGTACAATTTGTACAATAATGTATTTACAATGACTAAGTACAATGATACATTTACAATTATTGTATGCAGTGTTACGCACTTGAAGACTTCATATGATGAAATTATTGCTGTTGTTATGCACCTTTGTTGCTGCTCTTGTCATGCTACCCTCTGCTACACCTTGCTTTTCTTTTCTGCCATAGAAATTCTGGTCCTTTGCAACCCTTGACAACACATGATCTAGCTTTTTCTTGCCTTCTAGGAGCTCGATATTGAATTTGGCGTATCTCTGTCATTTCAGACCCTCAATATCTGATTTTCGGTATTGTAGTAGTACTTTGAGTCATATTTGAAATGCCACAGGTCTAACCCAATTTGGATTCTTGAAGAGAGATGTATACCCAATCTCTCACAATGCCCTAATTATGAACTTTTTCAGCAGAGCGCACTTGTACGGCGTGCCACGTGTCACTATTTTATCATTTGTTTCTTAAATTGATAGAGAAAAAATTACAGAATGTTCCCTATCTATTTTTTTTTACGGAATTCCAATTTGATACTCAGAGAGAGAGTTATGATGAATTTACCAAGGTCACTTCTTTGAGATGAATTTCAGGAGCCTGCAAAAACCCTGACTTACACAGATCATATCTCCCAAAATATTTTGCATCTTGATCTGAAATGTTTACTGCAGCTTCCTCAGGATTTCGGCTTCACGTCATAAAAATTTCAGCTTCTGAAGCTTCGTAGAAAACAAGTTAGAGTGAAAATTCCAATATGACTTGTTTCAGATGGTCGAATCCTTTGCATAAGAAGGAAATGAAGATCACAATTTATATGAATGCTTAAGTTGAGAGGGGCTTCAACAAGTGAACGTGGGAGGGATTTTAGGAGCTTAAAAAATATTAATTATGTCTTGTCAATAACCCATGCCCCAACCCCATGGGGTTTTAGCCCACTAACTGGGGGTACAAACTTCAAACATGAATATCTCTCAAACCATGAAGAATTACATGGCGTTCCATATATCAACAAAAACATCTCGACAAGTAGAAACCATCATAAGAATTATTGACCCAGAATATATTAATTTGGTAGGTCAAAATTCCCATGCAATATTGGGTTAGCCCCTGGTACTGCTTGGGTTGACATCAATGACAATCGCTAATCAACATGCATGAGGAGGAGATCTCCCAGAGAGATTTCAATAGAGGTGCACTCCCACACATCATGGAGTGCAGGATTCTTCATCAGTTTGAAGAGGTTCTTCCCCTCTCTTAGGAGCAGATAGTAGATGGAGGAAATCTTCGATGGAAAACATCTCTTATGAATGTGTTGGACATTCCTTGATCCATGCACCTCATGATGGGAGGTTTTTTCCTACCACTTATTTGGATCCTCATAAGGTCAAATTGATCCTCGGGAAGATTTCATTTCAAGATCCTATGAAATGCAGCAATCTAATTTGGGATGATGGTAGCCCTCATGGGAGGAGTACCAAGATTAAGGTTGGAAGAAGACATCCCCAATTGGTTGAGTGGATGTGGATGGTGAGCAAGAAGCTGGTAAGCTACTTACAGATTTATGATACCGAGCAGCAGGAGGCTTGGCTATGCTGGTTACTCTTGAAGGAGTTTGGCCATCACTTAGCATACACTCTTTCCAAGGGTATGAGGATAAAGAATATGTGGTAGGATGCTGGCATCATGGAGTAGCAGATAATATGGATGCATAGTGATGATGCAACATTTATGTCATTCACTATGTCTTCATCACATATCTTGCATGATGAGAGCATGAGGAAGCAACAAAGACATTTGTTGATGGGGTCACTCTTTGGAGAGAAAGGGCATATTTTCTCCCATTTCTTGTATGATGTTGCAGGAGTAGGAGATGGTACTATCATGGTGCAAAGGAGACACTCCATGGCCTTGGATGATCAGGAACTACTTCCACCTTGGAAGAGATTCCATATTTACAGCAACATTATTGGAGGGTTGCCCATCTATGTTGGAGAAGAGGAGGGCAACAACATTGTGCCATATAGAGACTATCTAGTGCCTCATTCAGAGGATGGAGGAGCTCTTGCTCCGGATAGAGGGATTCTTGCATCTTTGCAAGGAATTCCCGAGGATCTCCTGTATGGAGATCAAGGCACAACTCATGTTTTACATGTGCCATTGTTGAGGAGGTGTGGAACGATGGAGACACAAGGAGGAGATAGGGAGGATGACCATAATGATGTGATGAGGAGCACACATCCTTGTCTATATTATGAGTTTGATGCACCTAAGCAGGTGATTGGATTGTGTAGTGGAAGCATGGGGAGTTCTCTCCATTCATATATTCAGTCATCTCTTGTTGAGGATGTCTCATTGCATGGAGACATTTTTCCGGGGAGACCACTAGACCAATAGAGTAGGAGAGATGCTTCACATGTTGAGGCACCATTCATTGATCTCAGATGAGTGGAGACCTTGGGAGATAACCATATGAAATATGTCCTTCATGGGTAATCATCAACGTTGTCACTATGGAGGATAGATCCATGTTGGAGCTTCGGGTTGTTGGTGGAGTATTCCCAGGATCATATTTCTTGCATGATACTAATAGATCAGCATATGAGGAGATGCATAGATCATGTGCAGATGGAGGAGATACATAACTCTTTTGAGGAGTTAGCATAGCCACCTCTTTTCTCTTTAAGGATGAGAGGGGACTCATTTTTGAGCCATTCCATTTGCATGAGAAAAACGTATGGTAAGGGTATTGTTTATTGGTATGATGACTTATATATTCATCCCTTCACCATATATGTACAGCATGTTGCTCCAAGGAGGGGCATTATTTTCTCTGGACCCCATGGTCTACTTGAGGCCATGAGCACTATTGGTGACCACTCCCTAGGAGGACTTGGGGATGAAATGTATTTTGGAGGACATACTCACCTTGCACCATGCATCATTTACCTGCTCCATACATTTTAGGAGAGTTGGACAGCAAGCAAGTGGTTGAGAGGCCACACCTTTTGTCATACTCTTTTGTAGTTGAGGGTCAAACTACATTGGTCAAAATTGAGTGACCATTGTCCTTCTCCCTTTCCACACATGACAGCAAGCATGGTTCTCATTATGGTTCATTATGTTGATGTTGTCTTTGTATTTGTTGAGAGCATGATTTGGGGAATGGCACATTGGTTGGATGTGTCCCTTGGGGGAGAGATATCCCACGTTATTTGCATTGTATGTTCTAATGGGAGCATGAGAGGAAATGTGGCCACTACAACAAAACATTTGCTTCCATTTGAGGTGAGCCATATGATTGACTGGATGCCATATGATGGTGACTTCCAACTCATCATATATGGGAGGATTTGGGCCAGCTTGATTTGTAGCGTTGGGGGGGAGATATTTGGAGGTCTAGTCCTAATTTTGCCACTAGATGACAACATTATTGCGGCCCATGGTCAGACAACACTCTACACTTATCATAAGTGGAGAGATGGACAATGCGGGGTAGGCTACATAGTCTACTAGGTTCAAATTTTCATCCCACCTACTTTGCTGGAGCCAAAGTTGGATGACAGCTTCCAGGAGTTTCCTATTTGGAAGGTGACTCATTTTGCATGTCTCATTTCTTGGAGATGGAGGATCCATATGGGGAAGATATTTCCCATTATATTTCAAATCCCATTCTTCAAATCGACCTCTAGACATCACCTTGTCATCCTCTTGAGTATTTCACTTTCACATGATGATAGCTTGATAGCTAACTTACATGCTGAGGAGGGGCAATGTGGAGGCTTGATTAATGAGATAGAATCACTTTCCTTGGAGGATATCACCATACACAAATGCTACAGGGAGAGGAGGAGAAAATAATTTAGTCTATCCTTGCACTTGCTTGAGGACAAGCAATCTTTGAGAGGAGATGATTGTAATGTTCCAAAATTTTCATGAAGAAAATTGGAACATTAATTTTTTCTTATTTCATCTAGGAGATGAATAAAATGGGTAAAAGGCCCATGAGTAAGAATAAGATCCTTCATAATGTGAAAAGGATCATCAGAGTAGCTTTATTTTTCACCCTCAAGTGTGAAAAGGGGCAAATGCATGAAGACAAGGTCAGTTTGACCAAGTCAACAGTGTTGCCATAGGAGGAGTGGCTTACTTTGGAAGATAGAGCAGTGTGAATAAGGAAGAGGATATTTGGTGGAGTAAACCCTAATGGATGGGGCCCATGGAGAGAGAGCTTTCACTTGTTTAAAAGGAGGGCAAGGCAGCCATTGTTTCTCGTGCTTGTATTATTCATCTCAATTGTCCATCCAGACAATTGTGCATTCTTTGCTGCTTAGCAAGAATTGCCGGGGGCATTTCTGTTTAGGATTAATTATCCTTCTTGAGAGGCCTCTTGAGGGATTTCTATGATTTTCTTCACATCTAGGCTTGAGGCCAAGCATCCTCCATCAAGACAACGTTATTTCTACAGCAGAATAATGTTGTGTTGCTGGGAGTTGCAGTGAGGGTTCACTACACCACCTTCATCAGCTATTTTCAGAGGAAGAGTCCCTCTTTATTTTGAGATATCATATTGGAGGTATTTTGAAGCATATTTTAGACTTTGGCATCAAGGCCAAGCATTTCTCTTCACCAACAGTGCATTCCCTTCTCCAGACTGTGTTATTTCTGAGTGTGTTTGCACTGGAGACTTGCTCCACATGTTTGGAGGGTTAGATCTGAGGTGAGAGGATCAACCTTTCATCATAGAGATCCATTGGAGGAGATCTTGTCATCGATTACAACATCTTCAATCTTCTCCATTTATTTCCAGTTCTTGAGTTGCTGCAGCTACCCAGCAACTCAGACATTTTTGTAGATTTGCCATTTTTGTGTATATTTCAGCCAATCCCTCTGAGGATTGTGTATTATATGTTTTCAGGGGTTGAGATATTGCTCCCCCTTCTTAATTTGAGCTATTATTGTCATATCTATGTATTATTGACATTTTGCAGCAGTTCCTCCTCATGGATTGCGCAGTCATAGCCAGGGTTTTCCTTGTATAGCAACATTTCTCCATTTTCATGTATATGTTTCATTAAGGGCTACATTGCCTAGCTTGAGAGAAAATTTCCTCAAGATATTGTAAACATTTTTTGTTGCTATAATCTAATGTAATAGTTATGTGGATCTTCCAGAATTTTGGTTTTAATGCATTCACTGTTATTTTCCAGCTCATGTTTATATATTGTTGATCTCCACATTGGTAATATCTTGAGATATTCCCAATAGTGTAGTTGTTCTTAATTTGGAACATTACAGTGGTATCAGAGCATGATCTCTGGCTCAGCCTATGATTCTTAGCCAAAGAATATCAAGATGATGAAGAAGATGAGTTTACTGTCATCTATTTTCATATCTAGAGAGAGCCTCTGCAAGGAGGTCAAGAAGAATGAGGAAGGAGAAATGGAAGGACCATGCACTTCCTATTCTCACAGAAGAGAAGGCATGAAGCATGAAGAACACTTGGAATTCGAAATTATAAGTGAGTACCTGGCTGAATATCGAGCTAAACCTAGAGCCTTCCAAGAGACTCTATTTTTTCCACAATTTATTCAGCAGAAAGAAGAAATAAGATCCCACGGCTATGGGATGATGAGAGACAATAGATTTCTATTGTCCACATTTGATGGATCACTCACATGTGCAGCAGAGGTTTGGGTAGATAAGCTAGAGGATTTCTTCCTGCTACATCCTATAGTAGATAAAGAGGCTGTAGAAATTACAACGCTGCACCTTGAAGGTGAAGTAAAGAATCGGTGGATCAGCCATCTAAGCCATACAAGGGTTTCTACTCTTGTTGAGTTTTCTCAAAGATTGATTGGGAGGTTTGGCAAAAGGAGGGAGGATCCCTCACCACGAGCTAATGAGGCATGTACCAATGTTGTTGATATCATGGAGGAGTAGCCTTCATCTTCAACAGTTTGGGAGGCCAACACTTATGAGGAGGAAACTCTTGCAGCACTGTAAGGAGCTTCCAATTTTCACCAAGGTATGATCGAACATCCATCTCTTGTCATTTCAGAAAACACTTTGGATGGGTCTATATCATTACATGCAGTTGATCTAGACCAGAATAATAGCACTGCGTTGAGAAATGATGGAGAAAGTAGGAATCAATCCTCATGTGAGAATTCAGAGAGTAGCTTCATTAAGGAAGCCATGAAGGAAGAAGTGAGAAGGAGTAGACATCTGGAGATAAGAAACTCTTTCTCCTCTCTAGATGATACTCTCTCAATGAGCATGCCCCAGCTCAAAGAGTGACTTCTACTTGCTGCAGATCCAAGGCCTCTTTGGTTTTGGAAGGACATGCATGAGGAGGAGGTCTCCCGGAGAGATTTTAGTAGAGGTGCACTCCCACACATCATGGAGTGCAATATTCTTCATCAGTTTGAGGAGGTTCTTCCCTTCTCTCAGGAGCAGATAGTAGATGGAGGACATATTTGGATGGATAACATCTCTCATGACTATGTTGGACATTCCTTGAGCCATGCACATCATGATGGGAGGTTTTTTCCTACCACTTATTTTTATCCTCATAGGGTCAAATTGATCTTCAGGAAGATTGCATTTCAAGATCCCATGAAATGCAGCAATCTGAGTTGGGATGATGGTAGCCCTCATGGGAGGAGTACTAAGATGAAGGGTGGAAGAAAACATCCACAATTGGTTGAGTGGATGTGGATGGTGAGCAAGAAGCTGGTAAGCTACTTGCAGATTTATGATACCGGGCAGGAGGAGGCTTGGCTGCACTGGTTACTCTTGAAGGAGTTTGGCCATCACTTGGCATACACTCTTTCCAAGGGTATGAAGATGGAGAAGATGTGGCATGATGCTGGCATCATGGAGCAGCTAAGAGTATGGGTGCATAGTGATGATGCAACATTCATGTCATTCACTATGTCTTCATCACATAACTTGTATGATGAGAGCATGAGGAAGCAACAAAAACAATTTTTGCTGGGGTTATTCTTTGGAGAGCAAGAAAAAATTTGCTCTCATTTCTTGTATGATGTTGCATGAGTAGGAAATGGCACTATCATGGTGCAAAGGAGATACTTCTTTACCTTTGATGATCAAGAATTACTTCCACCTTGGGAGAGATTCCATATTTGCAGCAACGTTATTGGAGGGTTGCCTATCTATGTTGGAGAAGCTGAGGGCAACAACGCTGTGCCACCTAGAACTTATCTAGTGCCTCATGTAGAGGAAGGAGGAGCTCTTGCTTTGGGTAGAGGGATTATTTCATATTTGTAAGGAATTCCCCAGGATCTCATGTGTGGATATCAAGGCACAACTCATGTTTTACATGTGCCATTGTTGAGGAGGTGTGGAAACTTGGAGAAACAAGGAGGAGATAGGGAGGAGACCCAACATCATGAGATGAGGAGTACACATCCCTATTAATTTTTTGAGTTTTATGCACCTAAAAAGGTTATTGGATTGCGCAGTGGAAGCATGGAAAAACTTGTTCATTCATATATTCAGTCATCTCTTGTTGAAGACGTCTCATTGCACAGAGACATTGTGCCAGGGATACCACTGGAACAACAAAGGAGAAGGGATTATTCACATGTTGAGGCACCATTCATTGATCTCAGAGGAGTGGAGACCTTGGGAGATAACCATATGACAGATTTCCTTCATGGGGAATCATCAGCGCTGTCACTATGGAGGATAGATCCATGTTGGAGCTCCGGGTTGTTGGTGGAGTATTCCCAAGATCATCTTGCTTGTATGATATTGACAAGTCAACATAAGAGGAGATGCATAGATCATGTGTAGATGGAGGAGATTCATAACTCTTTGGAGGAGTTATCACAACCACCTCTTTTCACTTTGAGGATGACAGGGGACTCATTTTTGAGCCACTCATTTGCATGAGAAAAAAATATGGTAAGGGTGTTGTTTATTTTCATGATGATTTATATATTCATCCCTTAACCATATATGTACAAGATGTTGCTCCAAGGAGGAGCATTCTTTTCCCTAGACCCCATGGTATACTTGAGGCCATGAGCACTATTGGTGACCACTCCCTAGGAGGACTTGGGGAGGAAATGTATTTTGGAGGACATACTCACCTTGCACCATGCATCATTTACCTTCTCCATACATTTGAGGAGAGTTGGAAAACAAGCAAGTGGTTGAGAGGCCACATTTTTTGTCATACTCTTTTTCAGTTGAGGGTCAAACAACATTGGTTATAGTTGAGGGACCATTTTCCTTCTCCCTTGCCACACATGACAGCAAGCATGGTTCTCATTATGGTTCATTATGTTTTTATTGTCTTTTTATTTGTTGAGATCATGATTGGGGGAATGGCACATTGGTTGGATGTGTCCCTTGGGGGAGAGATCTCCCACATTATTTGCATTGCATGTTCTAATGGGAGCATGAGAGGACATGCGATCACTACATCAAAACATTTGTTTCCATTTGAGGTGAGCCATATGATTGACTGGATGCCATATGATGGTGACTTCCAACTCATCATATATGGGAGGATTTGGGCCAACTTGATTTGCAGCATTGGGGGAGAGATCCTTGGAGTTCTAGTCCTTATTTTTCCACTTGAGGGAAAAATTATTTCAGCCCATGGTCAGTCAACACTCTACACTTATCATAAGTGGAGAGATGGACAACGTGGGGTAGGATACATAGTCTACCAAGTGCATATTTTCATCCCACCTACTTTGTCGGAGCCAAAGGTGGATGACAACTTTCAGGAGTTTCCTAGTTGGAAGGTGACTCATTTTGCATGGATCATTGCTTGGAGATGGATGATCCATATGGGGAAGATATTTCCCATTATATTTCATATCCCATTATTCAAAGGGACCTCTAGACATCACCTTGTCATCCTCTTGAGTATTTCACTTTCACATGATGATAGATTGATAGCTCACTTACAGGCTGAGGAGGGGCAATGTGGAGGCTTGATTGATGAGATAGCATCAATTTTCTTGGAGGATATCATCATACACAGATGCTACAGGGAGAGGAGGAGAAAATAGTTCAGTCTATCCTTGCACTTGCTTGAGGACAAGCAATCTTTGAGAGGGAAGGACTGTAATGTTCCAAAATTTTCATGAAGATAATTGGAACATTAATTTTTTCTTATTTCATCTAGGAGATGAATAAAATGGGTAAAAGGCCCATGAGTAAGAATAAGATCCTTCATAATGTGAAAAGGATCATCAGAGTAGCTTTATTTTTCACCCTCAAGTGTGAAAAGGGGCAAATGCATGAAGACAAGATCAGGTTTGACCAAGTCAACAGCGCTGCCATAGGAGGAGTGGCTTACTTTGGAAGACAACGCAGTGTGAATGAGGAAGAGGATATTTGGTGAAGGAAACCATAATGGATGGGGCCCATGGAGAGAGAGCTTTCACTTGTTTAAAAGGAGGGCAAGGCAACCATTTTTTCTCATGCTTATATTGTTCGTCTCAATTGTCAATTGAGACATTTGTGCATTCATTGCAGTTTAGCAAGAATTGTCGGGAGGAATTCCTATTTAGGATTCTTTCACCTTCTTGAGAGGCCTCTTGAGGGATTGCTCAGATTTTCCTCACATCCAGGCTTGAGGCCAAGCATCCTCCATCAAGAAAACGTTATTTCTGCAACAGAGTAATGTTGTGTTGTTGGGTGTTACAGCGAGGGTTCACTACATCACCTCCATCAGCTATTTTTAGAGGAGGAGCCTCTCTTTCCTTTGAGATACTAGATTGGGGATATTCCAGAGCTTATTGCAGACTTTTGCATCAAGGCCAAGCATTTATCTTCACAAAAAATGCAGTCCCTTCTCTAGACTGCATTATTTCTGAGTGTGTTTGCAGTGGAGACTTGCTCCACATGTTTGGAGGGTTAGCTCTCAGGTGAAAGGACCAGCCTTTGATTCTAGAGATCCATTGGAGGAGACATTGTCATTGATTGTAGCATCTTCAGTCTTCTCCATTTGTTTCCATTTCTTGAGTTGCTGCAGCTACCCAGCAACTCCGACATTTCTACAGATTTTCCATATTGTGTATATTTCAGCCAATCCCTTTGAGGATTGTGTATTCAAATGTTTCCAAGGGTGAGATCTTGATCCCCCTTCTTATTTGAGCTATTCATTGTCATATCTATGTGTTATTGAAATTTTGCAGTAGTTCTTCCTCATGGATTGCGCAGTCATAGCCAGGGCCTCTTTTATATAGCAGTATTTCTCCATATTTCATGTACATGTTTCATTGAGGCTGCATTGCCTAGTGTTACACCATTTTTTGGTAATCTAACCTATTATTATTATATGAACCCAAGTACACCATGTAAGACCAATTTTACCCTAAGTAAAATTTCTTTCACCATATGAAATAACTTATTTGTTTACACTTCCCGGTCATATTTAACCCAAAACAAGGAAATTAATTAAATAAATCCTTATTTATTTAATTATTTCCTAAGAATAAGTTATTTAAATCATTATTTAAATAATATTCTTAGTTAAATTTGACTAAATCATCCATAAATAGTTAAATAAACCATTATTTATTTAATTATATTCCCATCATTTCCCTAAAATGATAAATAAATCATTTATTTATTTATTATTTATAAATAAAGGAATTGACCCAAGTCAAAAATCTTTTTCCCTCCAACGAATATAATAAAATATTCCTAAAGGGTGGTTCTAGAATTCGATTAATAATATTTTATTCATGCACCGAGTTCTAGACCGCCCTAATATTTTGTTATAAATAGAAGGGTTTTCCTCATTCATTAGTCACCTCCATTACATTAGATCACTTTGGATCTATACTAGGTCACATTCTCCATTTATTCCTTGTGAGCTCCCATTGAGTTCTATGTTTGTTTGGGTTTTCTACAACAACAAGAGAGAGGAATTTTAGATCTGAAATGCCGAGGACTTTCAAGAACCCATCTCATTGAGGAGAACCGGAAAACACCTTTCTTGTTTTCCTCTCAGGTGCCCCCTTTTAATATAATATAAAAATTCTTTCAAATACATTGTTCTTGTCTTGTCTATTGGATGCATGGAGCCACATTTTATTTTATCTGCTTAATGTCTTTTATGCTTAGATCTGGATTTGTGCAGCATTATTTGGATCACCTAATTGCAGATTTAAAGATATTTGGCATCCATAATCGATGTTAGGGTTATTTGTTATGCGTAGCTAAAGTGATCTTTTACGATGAAAGATTCATACTAACACCTAGCTTGAGAGATCATTTCCTCAAAATCTTGTATACATTTTTTGCTGCTATAATCTAATGTAATGGTTATGTGGATCTTCTGGCGTTTTGGTTTTAATGCATTCACTACTATTTCCAGCTCATGTTTATGAATTTCTGATCTCCACATTGGTAATATCTTGAGATATTCCCAATAGTGTAGCTATTCCAATTTTGGGAACATTACATTTTGGATCTTCAACATCTAAAATTTATCCTTGAAGTAGCCCTCTAAATATTCTTTCAAATTACACAGGTCTGATCTGATTTGGATTCCTGAAGACAAAGTTATGCTCAATTTCCTATGATGACCTAATTATGGACTAGTTCAGTAGAGCGAACTTGTACAACTTGCCACGTGTCACTATTTCCTCCTTCGGCTCTGAAATTGATATAGAAGACACTACATTCCATGGAATTGTGGCCATGTTTTATAGAATTCCAATCCAATGCCCAGAGAGAGAGTTATGACGAGTTTCCCACAATCACCCCTTTGAGATGAAATTCGGGAGCTTGAAAAATCCCTAACTTCCATAGACCATATCTCTGAAAATATTGCGAATCTAGCTCTAAAATTTTTGCACAATGCTCCTCAGGATTGCGGCTTCGCTCTATGAAAATTTCAGCTTCCGAACCCTCGTAGAAAAAACTTTATAGTGAAAATGCGACGATGAATTTTTTAGGTTAAATTTAGGATCCTACAAAAATCCCTAACTTGCACAGATCATATCTCCGAAAATATTTGGAACCAAGATCGAAACTTTTTCCAAGACGTTCCTCAGGATTTTGGCTTCGCTCTATAAAACTTTCAGCTTCTGAAACTTCGTATAAAAAAATTTATAGCGAAAATTCCACGATGACCTGTTTGGAGTAGAGAAACCCTAGAATCCAAAGCTTTGATACCAAATGTTATGAAACCAGCTCCAAAAATAGAAGAAAAGAGAGGTCAACGCCTTAGAAATAGCCACTTCGAGGGGGAAACCTCCAATTCATTACATAATGAGCAATTCTTGGATGACACAAATGAAAAAACCTCCTCTCTTTATATAGGAGTACATGGGTCCACAATGTAATCCTAGTGGGGCCACAATGTAATCCTAGCCGACCTAACAATAATAATGTAAGGGAAAAATAATAACAATATGGGGGTTATAGGGGTACAACAATAACAATAAGGGGGTTAAACTAACAACAATAAGGGACTATATTAGCAATATAAGGACCTAATAGAGACTATGATAGAGAACACAGGATATTACAACAGATTTGTTGTAGGTTGCGTCTCTTCATTTTGCTGGATAATAAAAAGGAAGGACTGGCTGTTCGAGGTGGACGTAGCCCAAACTGGGTGAACCACATATATCTATGTCTCTATGGTTTTATGTGTTTTGTGTGTTTGTGTTTTCCGCATATTTTATGTGTTCCATTGCTCTGTAATATATAATTTTCTAACAGTTGATAGTTTTGAGGGTATACACAAATCAATTTTGAAATCATATAACTTAAATGAGGAAGAAATGAGAAATCAGTCATCATGCATAACAACTCTCCCCCGAAACTGGAGAATTAGCAATGCAATGAAATAATTTCAATATATCAACAAAATGGTTGTAGGTAATAATGCATTATTTTTTTGGAATTTACAAGTTGGTTTAGCTTGAAATTTTTTGGGTTTAATGATACCTCTTTGTTGATAAAAAATCACAAGAATACAATTGATAGTTTTAAGGATATGCACAAATAAATTTTAGGATTGTATACCTAAATGAGGAAGAAATGAGAAATCATTCATCATGCATAGTAACGCTTCCCCAAAACTGGGGAATTAGCATCCCATCATGCTACACTAGAAAACAAATTGAGGTGGTTGCTACAATCATGGCTGAAATATTTGTTTGGAGTATAACAACATGGAATAAGGGATATTTTGAGAATTAATAAGGAGATATACGGATGATAAATAATATTAATTTCATGTTCATTATAATGAAAGTAACACTCCCCCAAATTGAATGATTTTGTGTCTTTTAAAAATGGGAAGTGGTAAAGAAGGGGAAGTAATGGTTGAAAAATATGAGTGAATAATGCTCAATGCTTTTTAATGACATTCTCCTAAAATTTTAATAAATAAAAAACTTATGCAATTTTACCTCAAGTTTTACCTATTTAAAAATGTGGAATGGCATGTATGGATTGAGATTTGTTGAAGCTAATGTAAGCTGAGCTGAGCTGATGCTGAAAGTGATGTGGAAGGTGGAATCCATGCAAGCTGAAAAAAGTAATCAGAAAGTATAGCAGGGTTTCCTTCTGCCAAATTGATTAGTTTCCTTGTTATCTATAAAACATCTCATGAGTATCATTAATCAGTAATTCAACACCTCAATTAACTCATTACATATAAAAGTAACATAATCATATTGTGAATGACATGGGATAATAATGGATAAAAAGGGAAAAGATGCATTCCCTATGTTAGCACTCCACCGGATCTCCGAGGCTGATAAGAGACTAGCAAAGGTAACTACATACCAAACTATCACTAAGTAGCTAGCCCTACTAGGTAAGAGAGGGCTCTCTCCAAGGGATCACAACCAAGAGGGCTAGATCTATTAGGTTTTATGCTAGGTATAGTAGCACATGGGTTTTGATTGGTTTGAGTGACTTAGGTCAAAGAGGTAACTAGGTTAGGGAAAATAAGATCAGAATTGAAATCATATAATGGGGAAAGGTAGGTAAGCACTCTAAGACTTTAGGGTTATTAGGTGAGATGTATCAGACTGGTGAGGTGCTAAAAAGAGCATGAAAATGCATGAATTCCTTTTAAGCTGAGGAAATGAAAAAAATTATGGTGATTCCCCCAAAACAGAGCATAAGAGATCTATTATGCCTATCAAACTTGAGAATAAAACATATCATAGAGCTGGAATGAACATGAAAAATAAAAAACATTCATACATATGAAACTGAAGAAGAAACTATGTCAAAGCACAATACCACATGAATCCCAAAAGAATAGCTGCAACTCATCCAATATATTCCTGCCAATATCTAAATACACTAATGTCTCTGATCAATACAACAACATACAACCTATGAAATGAGTCAAGAAATGAAAGATATAGGCATGGAACTACTTCTCTCAACCTCAGGGGTCGAATCCTTGAGTTGTGGAGCTGATCCACAAAATTCTGAACTGCATACCTAGAGTGTAGGGAGGTCAAACTGACCCATCCCTAGCTTTAGTGAAACTGATTCTTCAATCCTCTCAAAGAGTTTTACCTAATGTATTTACCCCTAGGTAACTTAAAAAAATCATTATTACATTTAAATCCATCAATTACATTGGTAAAATTCACATTTTTCCATGGTGAAACTGAGAAAACTGGAAAAAATCAGGAAAAACAGAGAAGGGTCAGGAGCGCAGTGCCAGTGTCAGGAGCACAACGCCAACTTCAGCTCAACTTTTGAAGGGGTTTATGATGTCAAAATTGAGCTCAGGATAGCTCATTGGAAATACTGTCCTATATAGTTTCCAAAAATGATAAGTTTTGACCCTCCAAAAGTCACTCTCCCAAGACTGGTTAGAAGTGCAGCACCTAGCTGAAAAAGAGGGTAGAAACATGATTTTTTGAGTGTTTTTTGACCTTTTGACTTGCTAGTTTGCCCAAATTTGCTTAGAAAAGTGGTTAACTTGAATGTATTTGGCATTATAATTCCAATGCTACCTTCCATTTTTCAATTGGAGCCTCCTAGAAGAAGCGCAACGCCTAGGCGTTGCGCTCCTGGCAGTGTAACTGTGCAAAAACTGCCAAAAGTTGCAAAAGCCCAAAAAAAATAAAAAATTACTCAAAATTTCTCCAAAATTGTGTTGTGGAAGGCTGAAGAAGTGTCCTAAGAAATGAGGGATTCCTCAACAAATATTTCAAGCTTGTCTCCTTCCTTTTTCTTGGCTAGCGTTTGCTTATGTTTCTCTAGCAATTGCTTGAGTTTGATGCTACAAACCTTGTTTCTTATGATGTACCTGTTTGACAATTTTTTGAGCATATTTTTGTCCTTTTTTGCCTTGGGGAGGAGTTTTGAAAGATGGATGTTGAACCTATCAAGCCATGTCTCTCTGTCATCTTCAACCTCCTTGGCAATCCTCTCCTCAAAAGTGAGTTTTTCTTCCTCAATCTTATGCTGTTGTAAAGCCCTCTTAAGACCCCTTGTCTTTGGTCTTGTTTTCTACTTTGGATGTCATCATGGTTAGGGTCATTAAGTGGAATCATGGATTTACCTCTCTTTTTTTTTAGTAGCTCTATCTCCATAAGGACTTGCTTATCCTTCAACTACTTATTCTCCTGCTGAAGAAATGAAATAACAAAATGAGCTCTATCCAAATTAGTTTGCAACTCTCTAATTTGGGCATCCTTCTCTTTGACAATCAAACTGGAGGCCTCATGATAATATTATTGTTCCAAGTAAAATAGGTCAAAATATGTTTCCTCATCATGAGGGTCATCATCCTCTTGCATGACTTCTTCATGCTCCACTACCTCTTCTTTCTTTTGTTTTCCCTTTTGTACCTTCTTTGTTGATGAAGAAGGCAAGGTCCCTCCCACAATATATGGGGAAAAAACTTGCTTGTGCCCTCTCTGATATGTTTTAGCCAATGTGTCTATCTTAGCCTCTTTGGTATTTGTATGCTCTTTGACCACAAACTTGTTGGATGACCCAATATGACTCTGAAATACTGATGATGGTGATTGTATGGGTCTAGTAGGTTGAGTTGATGGAGGAATAGATGAAGAGGGCTGAGATGAAGGAGGGATGGTTTCAACATGCTGAGCTTGTGGAGCAGTGAAAATGTCATTGGATATGAAGGTATCCCATGAAATTTTCAACTAATCTAGATGATGGAGTACAATGATTTTGATCAAGGAGTGATGGAAGAGGCTATTCATTTGCTGATTATATTCTCTCTTCTATACTATGTAGGCCATTTTTTCTATGCTCTTGAAAAAATAGTATGGAACATTGAGAAAATTTACCCTTGTGAAGTGCATGAGCAGTATAATATGGTAGGTATAAAGTCTGGAGAACCTTCCTTCACAAGAGAAGTACTTCATGATTATTTTCATCATGGGGGTATACCTATCAAGAAGGTAACTGAAAGGGAAGACCCTCTTTCTCTCATTTTTGTACCTTGGTTTGATGAATGGTTGATAATACTGGTCATCCAAGTCTTTGGCCTTAAACCAATTCTCACCCATGTTTGGTATCCCTGTGGCAGCAAAAATAATAGGTGTAGATATAGTGAAGGCCACACCTGCAAGGGTCACCTAATTATCTCTAAGGTTTGTGATGAAAATTCTGCTCAAAATAGGGTGGTGTTGGACTCTTTGGATCATTTTTGCAAAAATCAAGGCAACCAACATATTCAAAGAAAGAGACTGTCATGGGAGAGGCCATCGGTTCTCTGGTGTTGGTGGGCTCAAGCCTCAAAATTTTTTGTCCTTTGTGAGGTCTCCTTCTCTCTCTATCCTCCTCTTCCTCCATGTAATCTATGTCTTCCTCCTCCATAATGTTTTTAGTTTTGAAACCCTAGGGTAGGGAAAGGGGAGAGGAAAATAGGTTTATTGAGTGGGGATGGGAGTAGGAAAAATTGGGGGAATAGGGAAGGCAGTTAGTGAAATTAGGGGACTAATATGGGATTAAAATACTTAGGGATATGAGAATGGGAAATCGATTATTTGTATAGGGGAAGCTGCCTAGAAAATGTGTAGTCTAGGAGCTAGGGTTTTTAGGAAATGTGGTTTGGGGACAGGAATTTAGTGATGTAGGGATAGGATTAGGGTTTAAAGTGATATGGGAAGGGATTGCAGGGTCTAGGGAATAATTTAGGGTTGTAGGGATGAAATTTAGGGTTTCTTAGTTTAAATATGCAAATGGAAAATGCTAGGAGGGAAAAAATTATGTTTCTTACTTGTATTGGAGCTGAAGAAACCCTTTGCTAGTGGTTTGGAGTAGTTGGATTAAGTTTTGATAACTGTGGATGAAACTGGCTAGGAGTGCAGTGCCAGTTCTAGGAGCGTAGTGCCTCCTTGCAAAGTGCGCATCACCCTCTTCCAGGAGCACAACGCCTAACCTCTAGGAGTGCAACACCACCCAAAACTTGAAATTTGACCCTACAAACTAATTTTTCGAGGTGATGGAGTGTGAGATCGATGGTTGGTAAAGAAAATGAGTTCTTTCTTTATCTTATGATGGGATTTATACTTGATGATTTGAATGGATTTGTCTTTGGGACCCACCTTTCTTTCTTCTTATTCACTTTAAACTATGAATCTTTAACTTTCACTTTTGTTTCTGACATTTGGAGATTGATCATTTGATGGATTGAGACACTTAGATTTTGAAGCTTTTGAGCTTTCTTGGCACATGAAACCTTTGAGTTGAAAAATTTCTTGGAACCATGAACTTATTACATATTTGAAAAAACATGAAATTACATGATGAAATTAAAATTACATAATGGAATAAAAACTAAATATTACATTTCAACTTTACATAGTAAAGTGAATTTATTGATCACTCTTAGTCTTGTTGGTCTTTATGCAATGGAAATGATGTTTTATTGGACCTTGAAAACCCTAAGACTTAATGGACCTTGAAAACCCTAAGACCTAATGGACACATTGACTGAATGGACTTCATGATGATATGACTAAAAAGATGATAAGAATCATGAAATAATGGACACTAAGCATAGTGACAAAGTGGCCCAGCAAGTGATGAGATGATTTTTTTTGAAAATAGGGAACTTTGATGAAAATCTGCACCAGGTGACCAAATTTTTGCATGACCTGGTGGAATGATAATTTTTTTCTAAGTGGGACCCCTGAAATAACATGAAAGTGTTAATTTTGATCACTGGTGGAAGGATGCAAATAATGACACTAACATTGGCTCCAGCTGGGGATGGTAGCTCCTTGGAGGTGCCAAGAAAACCGTAGACCAAGTGCCTATCCATTGGGCATGGAATCAAATGCTAAAAACTCACTCAAAAATAAAAACTTTAAAATTATTTGTGACAAAATCAAACTGACTGAAAACTGACTTTAAAATTGACTCAAAAATGATTTGAATTTGACTGACTTGACTGACTTGACTTTGAAAACAACAAAAAACCAATGAATCCTTATAGCCTTCACTTTAGGCCCTAAGCTTCGTTGATTCTCTGCTTCACACTTTGCATGAAATTTAAACTGATATTTACAATGATAGTGAGTAAACTGAAAACTACATCAAGAATAATAATGTTTAAAGAGCCTACCGTTTACTGGTCCTCATAAAAACTCTTCTCCATTCATATATTGTAGTAAAAAATCATTTTTCCCTCGAATAACTAAGATATTTTAGGGCCATTTCCATAAGTTTTCAAACTTTTTGTGCTTCCCTTTTTCCTCATAGGCTTGCATCCCACTAGAGGACTACATCTTCAAGCTTAAAGTTATATCCTTTGGTCTTACGGTCATACACCTTCTTTATCTTCTCATGAAGCTTTGAGGTGTTCTAAAATACCTCATGTCTCATCTGCTGAAGATGTATCATTTGATTGATCCAGTGCTGTACATCATTCTCCTCACTTCTGGCTTCTTGCAACAATTTCATAACCGAGATTGAAAGTGATGAAGGAAAAACAATGTCTATTCCATAAAATTAATGAAAAGGGGAGATTCCGATAGATTTATTACTACTCACCCTGTTTTCCCACAAGGCATTCACAAGCTTTTCTTCTTGTTGGCCTCCAACATCTTCTTTATGATATTGATCAAGGATTTATTAGGGGACTCTGCTAAACTATTACCTCACGGATAGTCAGTGGTTGAGTGCCCCAACTTGATGTTATATTTGTCACAAAACTCAACCATCCTTTTTTATTTGAATGCTACCTCATTTTCAGTAATAATATTATGAGGACAACTAGAATGTGACAATATGTTAGTCTCTAAAAACTGAATAATTACCAGATCTGTTGCTTGCCTTGTTGGGATCACTTCGATCCATTTGGTGAAGTAGTCATTGGTTGTCAGTATCCACTTGTGTTGTGTAGATGAAGTAGGGTGAATCTCTCCGATGAAGTCAAGTCCCCACTGCTGAAATAGTGCATGAATTGAAATAGGTTGCAGAGGTAATGGAAGAACTTTTATTTTTCCTTGAAAAACTTGACATTCATGGAAACTCATCACTATTTTGTACAAATATGCAAATAGAGTTGGCCAATAGTATCCCACTCTCAATAGTTTATTAGCTGTGGTATTCCAGAAAGGGTGCCCCCCACAGTATCCTTTATGAAAATCGTTCATAACTTCTTGGGCTTCAATCTCAACTAAACAATTCAGCAATATACCTCTTGGATGTTTCCAATAAAGGGCGTTGTAAAAAATGCAATATTTGGAAGCTTTCAAATTTAAAGACCCTTACTCTTAGTCATGCTTGGAGGAGGATTCAAATGCTGAAGCACATATATTATATCAAAATACCAAGGTGATGAAATAAACATATTAGATACATGTATCATAGCGACATCTTGTTCTTCAATTGATATCTAGAACATGCATATTTGACTCATCCATAAGCTTTGCTAAAGCTTGAAATTTTATAAGCTTTGTGGGCTTGATCTCGAGGTCATATTCCAACATCACTGCTATCCATTTCCCTCTTCATCTTGCTGGATTTTTCTGCATAAGAACATCTTTGACTATTGCATTAGGGACATAAGACAAAGTATGAGAATGTAAAATATAGACATGGAAATCCTTCAACGCTTTTATCAAAGCCAAAGCCTGTTTCTCTATGATATTGTACCGAAGAGCTGCATCCCTGATGGTTTGACTAAAAAATGTAATGGGATGTTCTGTCTTGTCCTTATTTTTCATTAAGCCTACAACTATGGTATGCTCAGAGGCGAATGAGAATATAATAAAATCAATAGTGTAATCCAAACTTATTAAAACATGGGCAGTAGTCAAAGCAAACTTCGCTGTGTTAAAGGACTTCTTAGCATCCTTGGGAAAATTTACCTCATTATCCTTTTTCAACATGTTGGTCATTTCTCGAAGGTGCTCAGACGAATTTGGAATAAATCTGTGTAAGAAATTCATCTTACCGTTGAAATCATGAATTTAATTCTCGCTTTGTGGAAAATGAATTTGTTGAATTTCCTCAACCCGAGAAGGGTCAATCCAGATTCCATCCTTAGAGATGATATTACCGAAAATTTTTCCCTCCTCGATGGAAAAAATGCTTTGTTTAGGATTAAGAGAGATTCCAAACTTCTTGTATTTTTGAAAAAAAAATCCTTAAGTAATACAAGTGTTCATCATCTGAATGGGAAAAGACTGTCAAATCATCTAAATATACCACTACGAAAACATATTTCTCATTTGAAAATTATATATCCATTGCACGATGAAAGGAAGCCCTTGCATTCCTTAGTCCAAATGACATCTTTGCATATTTGAATGTACCCCAAGGTGTAGTGAAGGTAGTTTTGTCCTGATCTTTCTCATGTACTAAAATTTGATTATACCCCGAATATCTATCAAGAAAAGGAATTAGGGATGCCCCAACAACTCTTTGTAAGATGTGATCCATTTTGGGAAGGGGGTAATTATCTTTCAGTGACACCTTGTTTAAATTTTTGAAGTCTATGCAAAGTCTTATTTCACCCGTCTTCTTTCTTATAGGGAATAAATTAGATATCCAATCAGAAAACCTTATATGAACAATGATACCTAACTTGTATAGCATGCTCACTTCTTTTTCAATTGATGGTAGTAATCTTGTGTTGATCCTTCTCAACTTTTTCCGAAAGGGCTTTTGATCAGACTTAATTGGAATGGTGTGCTGTATGATGTCTTTATTATATACCTTTAAGTCTTCATAATCCCACGTGAAAACATCAGAAAATTCAGAAAGTAAATCAATGTACTTGTCCTTTACTTCAGGATACAGAGACCTGGACAATTTTACCATCTTGGGCTTGTCCGTTGTCCCAATGTTTATGTCATCCATACCTTTTTCTATAGGAACCAATGTTGGCTTCCTTGCTATATCATCTTGATCAAACAATTCTTCCAAAGGTATGAGACCTTTAGGAATATTGTTGTCCTTCAGCTCTAGTATATAAACCTGAGTTTCTTTGATGATCTGATCATCCATATCATAAAATTTGTCAGTTGCACAATTCTCGAACTCACCTTCACTTTGTAGAAAATTATTGACTTGCTGATCATCCCAAAATACTTTCCAATATCGAAAGTTATCAGGAACTGTAGGCCCGTGATTCACATGAATTTCAAATTTTCTGTTAGAAAATATTGGGATTTTAAAATTTCTTGCTGTTGTAGCAAGTGAATCTGCCATGATGTTCTGATTTCTTAGTACTACTATCAAAGTGTATTCTAGAAACATCTTCAGGATATCTAGTACAACATTCATGTATGCTCTCATTCATGGATGCCCGGCCTAGTATTCCCCTTTAACCCATTTTATCACAATTTTGGAGTCACCATGTACTAAAATTTTTGAGATTCAACAAGATGATGAGCTTAGGGAAAAGTAAGCACCTTCACTAAGTGGGGCCCGCAGGCTATTTTTAGGTGTATGTTTATTTTTTAGACATGGTGAGCATATTATATAGGTTGCAAGATGCTATTTGTAGATGGTTGGTAAAATGTGGAAAATAGATGAAATTCTATTTTTAGAATATTGGGCGAAGTCTATTTATAGATCATCGATCTAAAAATAGGTGCATGTCGATTATTATTAACCCTTAATAATAATCCGACAATAAACATCAACTTATTCTCTTGGAGCACTTTATTTTAGTGAACATATTTGGAAAATCAATGGGCTAAAGTAATTACGCAATTCCTAGGGTTTATTGGTGGCTCGTGCATGGAGGACTCAGTCAAAACTGAAGTGGAAAAGTTATGACAAAGTTGGAAGAGTAGTTTATGGAGTTGTTATTTAGTTTAACTCAGTTAAGTGAGTTAAACTCAGTTGAGCTAGTTGTATCTAGTCTAACTGAAAGATACACTAGTGAGAGTTTAGTGAATTAATTAGTTAATTAATTCACAACTAATAAATCACTAACAATTGAACAGAAACAACAGTTAACTACAGTGCATGTCAGTTCCAGTGGAGACCCAGTGGAGAGATAGGTGAAAGGGTGAGATGGACAATTCGTTGTGACTATAGTGATGCAATTCAATGCATCTGACACACATTGGAGTTGCCAATGAGGATTGTGTAGTCAAGAAAAGGCCAATTCGAATTCATTCAGGGGTCTTCTTTAGTAGGGATTGCGCAGTGGAGGCAGGTTGTCGGGAGGTAAGAAATTGGTGCATGGAGATGCAAATTTCTGCATGACAGTGTGTAATGATTGTTGATTGTACTAAGAGCTTGATGTACTAAGCTTTGTATGAGATTATTACATGATTCCATTGATATACATAATATATGATAGTTGGGGTTTTTAGCTTTAAGATTTTCTGTTAAACAACTGTGTTACGTGTGATTGAATTTATTCACATGTGTTCGCAATTGAGTTTTAAATTTCCGCAAGTTTAACAGTGGAAGGATTCTGTATTTAGCAAGAAGATAAATATTGTTAGATCAAGAGGATTTGGTAATAAATCAATATTAATAATTTTATACATGTTATCGAAGCAGTATTGATCACTAGAGATTGCAATTGTGAATAAATTGGTTTTTTGTTCTGGTGGACAATTCGAATTTGCTGTAGAAATTTCTTGGTGCGACAATTGATTATTCATTGAAATGTATTTCAATGGGTTGCGATTGGAGTATTCCCTTGATGGTAGCTTGAATTACATAGCCTGGAAGGATAGGATGGAGGCGATTCTTGAAGATAATGGGTTGAAGGAGTTCATCGATAGCGATGTTTCTAAGCCTGCTTCTAGCGATGCTATAGGACTTGACACATGGAAAAAGAAGGTAGCAAAGACAAGAAGAATTTTGTTGGAAGGTGTGAAGGACCATATTGTGTCAATACTTCACAAGAAATCCACTCAATTTTCAATGTGGAAGGCTTCGATAGATATTTTCCAAAGAAGTAGCGACCAGAGGAAGTTGGCGCTGAAAGATAAGCTCAGAAAAATAAAAATGGAGAAGGGCGACAATATTCCAAAATATCTCAAGAAGTTTGTCCATTGTAGGGATGAACTGGGAAGAGTGGGGATTACTGTTGATGATGATGAATTGGTGAGATTTTCTCTCCTTGGGCTTCCGAAGAGTTAGCATAGCTACGAAGAATCTATCAATGGATGGGAGAAACTACCGGGTTGGGAGCGACTTTGGTCAGAGCTTGTGCAGGAGGAGATAAGGCGAAGTACCAGGAATGGCTCTTCATCGAAGAATGATGACGAAGAGGATTGTGCTTTGGCTACCAAAGCAAGGAAAGTAAAGGGTAATAAATCCCATCCAAAATCTGAAGCTAAAGGCAAGAAGCTGGATTTTTCCAAAGTGAAGTGTTTTCACTGTCACGAACATGGGCATCTAGCCACTAACTGCCCACAGAAAAAGAAGAAAAAGAAGGCTGCTGGAGCTGCATTTGGAGAGGCCTTATCCTCAAAATTTGAACTTGATTTCTCTTTGATCTCATGCTTGGTTTCAAGCTCAATGGGATCGGTGTGGTATCTTGATAGTGGTGTGTCTTTCCATATGTCGGGAGACAAGAAGTTGTTTAGTGACTTGAAGGAGAAGGATCTCCAAATGCATATAGAGATGGGTGATGATGGCAGATATAGTGTGGTCAGAATTGGAGCCATTACCTTTGATAGGGAGTCAGGTAAATAATTTCTGTTGAAAGATGTTATGCATGTTCCAGGTCTGAAGAAGAACTTGGTCTCGGTCGCAATGTTGGAAGACAGAGGTTATGACGTTGTTTTCAGCGAGGGAAAAGCTTTCCTGCGACATAAAAAAATGGGTAAAACCAAGAGGATAGGGATTTGAGTTAAGAATCTCTACAAGCTGGAGGTAGATGGATGCGTTGCAATGATGGGCAAAGCAGAAGAAGTGGTGAGCCGGGATGAGGGAAAATTATGACACAGGAGATTGGGCAATCTTCACCATGGTGCCTTGAAGATTTTGCAGCAGATATCTACTGGACTTCCCAAGGGTACTATTGCATAATCAGATCAGTTCAAGGGATGTAATATGGGTAATTTTGTGAATACCACCTTTCATGAGAAGGAGAACCGTGCTTCGGTGATCCTGGAAAGAATTCACACAGATGTGTATGGACCTTTCTCGGTTGCTTCAACAACAAAACATAGGTATTGTGTTATATTTGTTGATGATTATTCTCGTATATGCTAGATATTATTCATGTAGAAGAAGAGCGAAACATTCTCGAAGTTATGTGAGTTTAAAGCATTGGTGGAGAAGGAGTCAGGGAAGCAAGTGAAGGCTCTATGGAGAGATAATGGTGGTGAATATATCTCGAACGAATTCAAAGACTTTTGTAGAAAAGAAGGAATTCGAAGAGAACTCATAGCACCTCATAACACAAAGTAGAATGGGGCCACGGAGAGGAAGAACAGAACAATCGTGGGTACTGCATGAGATATACTGCATGACCAGGGCCTATCGATGCACTTGTGGGCGGAAGCATGCAACACTGCAGTTTATGTGCAAAACCATTGTCCTCATAGAGTACTTGGCATGAGTACACCTGAAGAAGCTTTTACTGGTAAGAAGCCTAATATTTATCATTTGAATATTTTTGGCTCATATGTTTACATTCATGTGACAAAGGACGCTAGGAAGAAGCTAGAGCCAACTGTAGAAGTTGGGATATTTTTGGGGTACACAGAAACACCCCATAATTATCGTGTGTATTTTCCAAACATTCAAATGACTATGGTGTGACGAGATATAAAATTCAATGAGGTGAAAGCCATAAAGTTGTCGCTTGAGAGGGAGCTACACTTGCATGTAGAGGAGGAACTTCTTGTTCCCAAATATGAGCCTCTAGATGTGGATAAGCCACAGGAGGAGATTCATGGAGTGGAGGAGTCCGCTCATGTAGAACCAAACATCAGAATAGGTAGAAAGCATACCACAGAAGCTGAGAGACTGAAGCTTGATGCGACACAGAATGTAGGAGTCCCTACATCATAGCACAAACAGAGACAATCACCTGACCGATTTACTGGATACATGGCTCTTATGAGCAAGTGTGTTGTGACATAGCCGTCTTCTTTTGAAGAAGCAACGTAGGAGCTCACATGGTTAGATGCCATGGTGGAGGAGTATGAATCCATTTTCAGAAACAATGCTTGGGAGATTGTTCCAAGGCCGGTGGGTAAATAAGTGGTAGATTCAAAATGGATCTACAAGGTAAAGCAAGCTGTTGATGGGAGCATCGAGAAGTATAAGGCAAGATTTGTTCCCCGGGGCTTCTCACAGATCGAGGGGATTGATTATGAAGAAACCTTTGCACCTATCACACAATATTCTTCCATAAGGACCATCCTTTCTCTCTCAGTGCAGATGGGTTGGCACATTCATCAGATGGATGTGAAGACTGTGTTCCTTAATGGTATCATTGAGGAAGAGGTGTACATTGAGCAACCCAAAGGATTTGAGATCTTCAGCAGTGAGTCGCATGTGTGCAGACTCAAAAGAGCATTGTATGGGCTGAAGTAAGCACCACGTGCTTGGTAAACATGGATCGACAACTATTTCACTGGACTTGGCTTCACCAAGAGTGAGGCGGATGAAAACCTGTACCAAATTGTCGTGGAGGGTAAGATTTTAATCATTGTTCTTTATGTTGATGATTTAATGCTAACGGGTGATGAGCAGTTGATACACTCTTGCAAGGCAGATCTTGCAAAGGAGTTTGAGATGAAGGATTTGGGCCTCCTTCATTATTTCCTTGGATTGGAAATATGGCAGTGAGAAGGTGAACTATTTGTGTCTCAAGGAAAGTATGCTCGGGAGATACTTGGTAAGTTTCAAATGGAGGACTACAAGCCCATGGATACTCCTCTTCCAGGAAATTGGAGGAAAGAGGATGCTACATCATCAGAGGTAGTGGATACCATTTTTTATCGACAATTGGTGGGTTCGCTCATGTATTTAGTTAATACAAGACCGAACATATGCTATGTGGTGAACCAACTTTCACAAGCGATGGTTAAGCCTACCAAGCTCTTTTGGAAGGCAGGCAAGAATGTCCTGAGGTATCTCAGGGGCACATCTAAGTATGGCTTATGGTATAGACAGATGGATGAAGTGAATTTGCATGGCTTCACGTATGCAGATTGGGCAGGCAGCCCAATGCACAGAAAGAGCACATCCGGAGGGGTTTTCAGTATCATATCTACAACAGTTTCTTGGTACAACAGGAAACAAAGATACGTGGCACTCAGTTTAGCGGAAGCAGAATACATGGCAGCAAGTCAAGCTGCATGTGAGGCTATCTGGATGAGGAAGATCCTGGTTGGTTTGTTTGGTTCACATTTAGATCCTACAGTGATACATTGTGATAATCATAGTTGCCTTATACTCTTGATTAATATTGTGTTTCATGATAGATATAAACATATTGATATCCGATATCACCATATTAGAGATTGTGTGCAGCGGAAGGTCATGTTGCTTCAGTACATTCCTACGGAAGATTAGGATGCAGATATTCTGACGAAGGCACTCGCCAGGAGAAAATTCGAATACCATAGAGGCAGGACCAGGGTGAAGGATAATCTCTATCTTGTTGAGAGGGATTGTTGAGATTCAACAAGATGATGAGCTTAGTGAAAAGTAAGCAACTTCACTAAGTGGGGCCCACATGCTATTTTTAGGTGTATTTCTATTTTTAGACATGGTGAGCATATTCTATAAGTTGCAGGATGCTATTTATTGATGGTTGGTCAAATGTGGAAAATAGATGAAATTCTATTTTTAGAATATTTGGCGAAGTCTATTTATAGACACAGATAGATAAAAAGTGGGTGCTTGTAATAGATTATTATTAGCCTTGTAGGCATGACAATAAACATCCTTATTCTCTTGGAACGCATTTCGGTGAATAGATTTGGAAAATCAGTGGGCTGAAGGAATTACACAATTCCTAGGGTTTACTGGTGGTTCATGCATGGAGGACTCAGTTAGAACTGAAGTGGCAAAGTTATGATAGAGTTGGAAGAGTAGTTCATGGAGTTGTATTTAGTTTAACTCAGTTAGACTCAGTTGAGCTAGTTGTATCTAGTCTATTTAATCACTGATGAAGTTTGTTGATTATTGTTAAATGGTTACAACTAACTGCTAACATTTGAAACAGAAACAACAGTTAACTACAGTGCATGTCAATTCCAGTGGAGACCCAGTGGAGAGATAGGTGAAAGGGTGAGATGTACTATCTGTTGTGACTATAATGATGCATTCAATGCATCTGACACACATTGGAGTTGCCAATGAGGATTGCGTAGTCAAGGCAAGGCAAATTCGAATTCATTCAGGGGTCTTCTTAAACAGGGATTGCGCAGTGGAGGGAGGCTGTTAGGAGGTAAGAAATTGGTGCATGGAGATGCAAATTTCTGCATGACAGTGTGTAATGATTGTTGATTGTATGAAGAGATTGATGTACTAAGATTTGTATGAGATTATTACATGATTCCATTGATATACATAATATATGATAGTTGGGGTTTTTATCTTTAAGCTTTCCCGTTAAACAACTGTGTTATGTGCGATTGAATTTATTCACATGTGTTTGTAATTGAGTTTTAAATTTCCGCAAGTTTAACAGTGAAAGGATTCTGTATTTAGCAAGAAGATAAATATTGTTAGATCAGGAGGATCCAGTAATACATCAGTATTAATAAATTTCTACAAAAATTCTTCTTGCACCCAACCTCTTCAAAATCTTCAGACTGGTGATCAATGCTTCATATTCCGCCTCTTTGTTAGAAAAATCAAAAGCTAGTTTGTATGAAGATAATCTAACATTCGTAGAAACCTTACCATGCTGATAAAGAGGGTTGTGGACCCAAATTCCAATGCCTAACCCATCTTTCCCCAAGGCACCAGAAAAATCCATGGACCATAAAACATTTTCATCTTCCGAGTGCTGGAATTCTGATTGATATTTTGTCTCAATTGTCTGGGCTGATTCTTGATTCTGATTTGAAATTTCCTCTGCCTTATTAGATGGCTACTCTGAAAGACTATGAAGATTCTCCTTTTCCTTCTCTATAACTGTTATGATGCAATTGTGAATCTCTGGAACATATTTTACTTCTACAAGCTGACTATCTACATCATTCAAACCACTATCATTGAACAAAATGAAAGATTCTAAATCCGTATTTACAACATTTATTGGATGATTATTAGGTCTCTCTTTGTTGGTTATCATGTACTTCATCTTCGTTTCCTGGTACAACTTTATCAATTTTTTGAAAACTGGGATGGTGGCATAAGAGAAGTATAGCTGCAGAGTGCCTCTCAACTTTTCTCCCCAAGATCTAGACAACAACATACCAAATCGTGGTGGTATATTAGCCACCACCAAATCCATCAAGATATTATTTGCTGGAATTTTCTCAAGGGAAACTACTAAATACTTAATAAGACCCAAACAATGGACTCTTCCTGAATTGAAGGAATACAAGTCATGGTAAGGCCCAGTGATATCTAGGCCTAGTTTTTCCATACTGGTTTTTGGAATCAAATTGTGGGAAGCTCCAGAGTTGAGCATGGTATTGTGAAGGATATTCTAGTGGATTCTCAGACTCAAATAAAATGGGGGAAATTCACTATCCTCTAACTGATCATCTATTGATGGACCAAATATAAGCTCAGGTTGGTCATCATCAACATTAAGTATATCAGAAGAAGAATAAAATTTTAACATTTTGGCTACATGAGACTTATACTGATTATTCTTGACAAGTTCAGTTAAAGGTATTGCCACTTTCAATTTGGAAATTTCAGTTTCTAAGCTGAAAGGAGTGGATCTATCTATCTCTTTAGTGATGTCTCTTTTATCAGCATGATATTTCGATGCAACTTCTTTCATTTGGCTATCCTTTTCTTTTCCCTATGAGCTTGTAGATGGCTGATTGTCTTTGTTCTGGTTTGCAATTGCAAGTTATTTTCGTTTACTCTGATTAACCTGATAATTCTGTTTTGGTTGAGTATATTTTTGTTGAGGTGCCCACTCCTGAATAGGAGTTATTGGTACATCATTACCTCTCAATGTATACTGCCTCTACTGTGAGTGGAGGGCATTCAAATATCCTCGCCGATAATCATCAAATTCAACCTCCAATTGATGATCCTGGGCGAAAATGTAGTCTTCATCCTTTGGTACATCAGTCTTCTCAACATACTCTTCATCTTCAGTAAAATATATGGGCTGTCCATCAACAATAAAAAAGTGGTTTTCTGCAACAATGTGATCTTCTTCTTCTTCTTCAACTCCTTGAGCATAATTATGCTACAAGGGTGTCCAAATTTTCTGTGGCTATGCTAGTTTCTCAGGTGCCCTCTGTTCTCTTTGTTTGATCCTGAATTGAGGCTGCTATTGCTATCCTCTGAAAATAGGATTTCTAGCTTGTGGTTCTAGCTGCCTTTCAATGATAGACATCCTATCAACCATCCTCTTAACCGTTCTTATTAATGTGTCCAGTCTTACATAAGAAGATTGTTGGCATGTGTTGTCCTTGATGGCAACCTACTTGATGAAGTTATCCTTGATGGAAACTGATTTGATGTGTTGTCCTTGATGGCAACCTACTTGATGAAGCAATATTGTTGGCAATATGATGCAATGTGTTTTCCTCGATATGGAAACCTACTAGATGAAGTTGTTCTTGATGGAAACTGACTTGATGAGTTGTCTTTGGATGGCAACCTACTTGATGAATGATAAGCAACCTATGTGTTAAATATGTAAGGATGATATATCTATGTGTTAAAAGGAAGGATGATGTATCTATAGATCAGCTCATAAGTAACAGAAGAAAGGAATTCCAGTAAGTTCCAGAGAAATTATAAATAATACATGTCACAAAGCATATGCGGGTTTGTTAAGGAGAAGTAGCGTATGCATGTGGAAAAGTACGTGCCAAGTCGTGTATGCCAATTTGCGCTCTAAATTTATAAAACCAGGGGACATTACCATGGTATTGGCCCACAGTATTGAGTGTTGGATTATCTATTTGATCTCGTCCAGGAATACCATCGGAAGTGGTGTGGTTTTGGCTCATGGTATTGACAAAGGCTAAATCTATATAAGGAGAAGAAAATCATGGTGCAAGTGTGTGCAAGTCTGGGTATGCAATGAATACTTCACTCAGAAGTATATCTGCATGGAATGAATTGATTGATCTGAATTACTAATGCACCTATGAAGAAAATGATGAAGAGGGATCTCTAGATCTGAAATGTATATGTATTTTCTAGATCTGTTTATGGAATGTTCAGATATGAGATGAGGCGAAATACTTTCTTAAGTAAAGGATGAAATCTAAGCTGTTTATCTGATCTAAAGAGCTGCACAGTATTGAAAAGTTACAGATCTATATGCAGGTTCGCTTCATTAAAAGTGCGTGTATATGCGGGTCTGCTTAAGGAAAAGCGCGTATGGGAAAATAGGGTTTTCTGAAGAATGCACAGAAGTATACTCGGGTTTGTGTGCATGAAAGCACGTACATACGAAGGTTCAGTGAAGTAAAAGTGCGTATGGAATATAGGGTTTTCTGAAGTAAGTGGAATGAAATGTCTGATTTGTTTTGCTGTTTTACTGTTATCTGTCAATGATGTATTCATACAGAACCGAGTTGTTTGAATGATGAATATGCTACTGATTACGTTAATTGAAGATCAAGTCGTTGGTTGATTGGTTGATGATTCAATGAATGAATTGATGGGGTTATAAGTTTGGAAGTGATTGGAAATTTTGAGCTGCTGGGTGGGAGTGGGTCCGGCCTCAAAATCCGATGAAAAGTGTCACAAGTTGTGTTGTATGATAGTTTGGATCCAAGAGGGAAATGATGAAACGTGGTCCATGTGTTGAGGTCAAGCCTTCACGAGGGGGTCAGAGTCTTTCCAAAGGGTAGTCGGTAAACGAGAGCAGTGGGGTAGAAGATGAGCTTCAGAGGCCGGTAAAATCGAGATGTGGGGGTTGTAGCTCCCTTCCAAGAGAGGCCGGTAAATGAGAGAAGGGGGTTGTAGCTCCCTTCCAGGAGAGGCCGGTAAATGAAGGTCAGCCTTCGCAGGGTGCCTGCTAGTATGAGTCTCGCGCCAAGACATGGTTGTGGCAGTTTTTATAATAAATATGAAGATAGAGACGACTAAAGTGGTGGTTTTCTCCCGAATTGGGTTTCCACCTTAAATCCTGGTGTTCATGTGTGTTGCTTATGTGTGATGATTTATTCTGTTCTTACTGCACATGTTTACTGCTTACTAAACATCTAATGAATGAATGATGTAATGATCTAAGTAAAGTATTATCTGCATAATGAGATCTATGGTAATACGCATGTTTCATTAAGGATATCCACGTGTATACGCGACTTGGGTTCAGTAAAGTAGCGTATGGGTTTTAGAGAAAGAAAAAGTAAAAAGTTCTTCAGTCTGCACTAAATACTGATTCACCCCCCCCCCCCTCTCAGTATTTTTCCCAACAATTGGTATCAGAGGAGGTTCTTCTGCAGAAGCTTGATCGCTTGAAGGAGATCCGTCACAATGGGAAGTCAATAAGGAGTACTTTCTCTAAGGCCACCTTTATTCAATGGAAGTAATCTGTTATTCTGGAAGATACGAACAAAAGCATATTTGAAAAGTCTTGGTGCAGAAGTATGGGCAATTGTGGAAGAGGGTTATCGGTATCCGGCAATTATTCCTACTGATGCAGCGGAAAGGAAGAAATATGAAATCAATGCCAAAGCAGTCAATGTTTTATTAGGAAGCCTGTCTGAATCAGAATTTGTTAAAGTGATGCAGCTAAATTCAGCAAAAGAAATATGGGACAAAATAATTCTAAGCTATGAAGGAGATACAAAGGTAAAAAGTGCCAAACTCCAAACTCTCATAATTGAATATGAAAATTTAAGGATGCATAGTGATGAGAGTATTTCCAGTTTCTTTTTACGTCTAGATGATATTGTAAATCGTATGAGAAGTTTGGGTGAAACCATAACCGATACTACTCTAGTTGAAAAAGTCTTAAGATCTTTGACTTCAAAATTTGAGTCAAAAGTATCTGCTATTGAAGAAAGGCAAGATCTGCAAACTCTTACTATTGTTCAACTACATGGTATTCTAACTGCTTTTGAAATGAGAAAATAAGGTCCCTCTCAAATCATAGAAGTTTCCTTTAAGGCATGTGCAAAAGGAAAATAAAAGGAAGTTTTCAAGGAATCAAGTTACATATCAGAAGAAGAAGAAGCAAATTTTGTGAGAAGACTCCAACCAGGTACTGGAAGATTCAGAGGTAAGCTTCCCTTCAAGTGTTTTAATTGTGGAAGAGTTGGTCATTATGCTGCTAAATGTCCTTATGAAGAAAATTATGATAAAGGAAAACAATTTGAAAAGGGAAAGAGCTATTATACAAATGAAGATAATGATGAAATGTCAAATGAGGATGAAGAATATTCTGACCAAGATCTGCTAGTGCTCATGGCAAGGAAGCAAAAGAAGAAGGCTACTCAAAGAAAGGAGATATCTCAGAAAAAATGTGAAGCAGAAAATGAAGAAAATGAAAAAGGTACTAATCTTTGTGATTCACTTCCTTATGCAAGCAATGGTGAAGATAGTGAAAATGATAGTAAAAGTAACAGTATGGGTCTAGAATCAAATCTCAAGATTAATGATGAAGATCAATTTAAAAAGAAGGAATCTATCTACCAAGATATGATCTCTGGAATGAATCATCAGACAGAAATGTATCAAAGATGGATAGAAATGTATCAAAGACTGCAGGATAAAGTAACCAATTGAAGTGAAAGACTTGAAGCAGAAATCATCTCCCTGAAAGAAGATCTGGAAATGTCAAATAAGAAGAATGAAGAACTTCTACAAAAATTTGAAGAACAAGAAAATGGGTGGAAGGAAGAGATTTTAAAATTGAATGATCAAGTAGAAGAAGGAAGAAGGATTGAAGAAATTATGAAGAAGCAATGCCAAAGATTGGAGGTTGAGGTAAATATTTTAAAAGGTAAATTAGAGGAAAAGGATAAACTCTTGAGGTTTCAAGATAGTACTAAGATTCTGGATAATATTCTTAGTAGTCAAAGGTCTCCTGCTATTAAATTTGGTCTTGGTTTTCATGAAAATGTTAAAGGAGAATCTAGTTCACAAGGATGTCCTAAAGATTCAAAGGATATCAATGCAAAATCTAAAGTGTTGAAAGAAACAAAAGATCAACCACAATCCTGAACTCTCAAAAGAAATCATTCCCTCCTATGATCAAAAATTTTGAATGCTTTAAATGTCATAATTATGGGCATATTGCAGCCAATTGCAGAAGAAGAATGTTTCAGTCACATAAAAACAGATTCTACACAGAAAGGTACTCTGGTTTCTTCAAGGGATATTTTTTTTCATGTAGCAAGTATGGTCATAAAGCAGCTAATTGCAATAGAAGAAAGAATAGAAAAACACATTATGATCCTTATGCTTACTTTTCTGGTCATGCAAGATGTTATGCCTGTAACAAGTATGGACATGTAGAAAAAGAATGCAGGATGAATGGATGTGAGAAATTGGATAATTTCCAGCACACAATAAGAAATTTCAAGCAAAGCTGGAAAAGGAAGGAGGACCGGTAAAAAACATAGGGGATAATAATTCTACTGCAGTCATCCGCTTCTAAAACCTACTTCTCATAATGGCTGCAGAGTGATGTGAGATACATTATAGGGATTAGTAATGTACCATCACAAGGGGAGCAATGTATGATGATTCCCATGGTTGGTTTGGTAATTCTGGTTATGTTTATTTCTGACAGTGCATCTGATGTGAAGAAGACAGGTACAGGTGGTACAAATTCAGGGGGAAATGGAGTTGTGGAAATCTTCAGCGTTTCACTTTCCATACGTGGGTTTAGTGAACTAAAGCCGCATATACACGCTAGTTCTGCTGGAGACAGTCGCGTATGCTTTTCTGATAAGAAAAACTGTAAGATAGCTAAAGATCAGGAACACAGGTTCAGGGGGAGCATCAGTCTAACAACTAATGATTGCATTGTTGGCATTGTATCTAATTATTCCTTAGTTCTTGCTCAAATGATGATGACATGATACATGGTTTCTTATGATGAGATTATGGATGAGCCCTGTTTGCTTTTTTCTGAAGAATATCTTTTGTTTTCACACATGGATGAGTTGGAAGTCTTATGATTCAGAGATAAGAATAGATCATGCAGAATTTGTTGCTATGGTTAAGACCTTTTTCCTACGCATATTACATCATGATGAATCTTGAAGATCTTGGTGATTTTAGATCACATGGATGATTGCTTGACACATATTGTCTATTGAAGAAGTTGTTTTGGTGTGATAATTCCTATTGGGAAGAATTTGTTGATGCTAAAAAAAGTCTGAAGGCCTGGTTACTGATGCACTTATGCTACAAATGTTGGATGACACTTGAAAACATAGCTACATTTTCCTATCTTTCTTCTCTCATATATCCCAGGGAAGCATTCGAATATCTCAGACAGAAGCTGGGAATAGTCTCTGCCATACAAAAGATCAGATCTACTTAAAATCATAAGATTAAATTGGATACACGGATTTCATGAAGGACAGTCGCGTATATACGCAGGTTTATACACAGAAAACCACGTATGGGTGTTTGCAGAAATTTTTTTTTTTGGGTCAGCATTCTTCAGCACAGCTGCAGTGTTGTTTGGTATTTCAGGTGATGTTCCAGCTCTCATATTTCTGTTTTATTCTCTACTGATGAAGATGCCTTAATGATTTGATTTTGAAAGTGTTCAGGATGCACAAGCTAAGGGGGAGCATTGGTCATATGGAAAGGATGCATTGTTGGCATTATGATGATTCTGAAATATGATCTCTCTCTTGAAGTCCTTTTGGTATTTGTTACAAAAGGTCATAGTTGTAATTTGATGAAAAGGTCATGTTGAGACCTATGATGTAAATTTGTAATATTCAGTCATGTAAGGACTTGATCAAATGTGTAAACCCACTTGGTTGGGTACTTGAGTCAAATATGTAAATCCACTTGGTTGGATCCTTGATGTAAGTATGAGTCCTCGGTGATAGGAAAGGTCATAGAGTCATGTACTTCATTGAAAAATATGTTTGAAGATTCAACATGAACTCAGGGGGAGCATGATAACTTCAGTGAGCATCAGATCTACAGAGCTCTTCTTTCTACATGTGGAGAAAAACATTGTCTTGGATTTGATCTGCCCTTTTCCCTTGATGTCAAAGGGGGAGAGTAACATGGTGTTTGAATAGGGGGAGAGTATCATGGTGTTTGCATAATGGTTATAATCAATGTATCTATCTGTTGTGGTGATCAAACACCATCATGGTTGCCATCAAGTCCAAAGGGGGAGATTGTTGGCATGTGTTGTCCTTGATGGCAACCTACTTGATGAAGTTGTCCTTGATGGAAACTGATTTGATGTGTTGTCCTTGATGGCAACCTACTTGATGAAGCAATATTGTTGGCAATATGATGCAATGTGTTGTCCTCGATATGGAAACCTACTAGATGAAGTTGTTCTTGATGGAAACTGACTTGATGAGTTGTCTTTGGATGGCAACCTACTTGATGAATGATGTCAACCTACTTGATGAAGTTGTTCTTGATGGAAACCTATTTGATGATTTTCCTATGATAAGAAACCTATGTGTTAAATATGTAAGGATGATGTATCTATGTGTTAAAAGGAAGGATGATGTATCTATAGATCAGCTCAGAAGTAACAAAAGAAAATAATTCCAGTAAGTGCTAGAGAAATAATAAATAAGACATGTCACAAAGCATACGCGGGTTTGTTAAGGATAAGTAGCGTATGCACGTGGAAAAGTACATGCCAAGTCGCGTATGACAATTTGCGCTCTAAATTTATAAAACCAGGGGACATTACCATGGTATTGGCCCATAGTATTAAGCACTGGATTATCTATTTGATCCCGTCCAGGAATACCATCGGAAGTGGTGTGGTTTTGGCTCATGGTATTGACAAAGGCTAAATCTATATAAGGAGAAGAAAATCATGGTGCAAGGGTGTGCAAGTCTGGGGACTGAATGAATACTTCACTCTATATTATATATGCATGGAATGAATTGATTGATCTGAATTACTAATGCACCTATGAAGAAAATGATGAAGAGGGATCTCTAGATCTGAAATGTATATGTATTTTCTAGATCTGTTTATGGAATGTTTAGATCTGAGATGAGGCGAAATACTTTCTGAAGTAAAGGATGAAATCTGAGCTGTTTATCTGATCTGAAGAGCTGCACAGTACTGAAAAGTTACAGATCTATACGCAGGTTCGATTCATTAAAAGCGCGTGTATACGCGGGTCTGCTTAAGGAAAAGCGCATATGGGCAGATAGGGTTTTCTGAAGAATGCACAGAAGTATACGTGGGTTTGTGTGCATGAAAGCGCGTACATACGCAGGTTCAGTGAAGTAAAATCACGTATGGAATCTAGGGTTTGCTAAAGTAAGTGGAATGAAATGTCTGATCTATTTTTCTGTTTTACTGTTATCTGTCAATGATGTATTCATACAGAACTGGGTTGTTTGAATGATGAATATGCTGCTGATTATGTTAATTGAAGATCAAGTCGTTGGTTGATGATTCAATGAATGAATTGATGGGGTTATAAGTTTTAGTTTGATGAATGTTGAGCTTAAATGTGTGGAGTGGGTCCAGTCTGAAAATCTGATGAAAAGTGGCCTACAAGTTGTGTTGTATGGAAGTTGTTGGATCTAGTATGGAAATTGATGAAACATGGTCCATGGTGGTGCTGAGGGTCGAAGCCTCTAGTGAGGGGGTTGTCGCTCCCTTCCAGTGGTAGCTGGTAAACGAGAGCAGGGGATAGTAGCTCCTTTCCAGGAGAGGCTGGTAAACGAGAGCAGGGGGTTGTAGCTCCCTTCCAGGAGAGGCTGGTAAACGGGAGCAGGGGGTTGTAGCTCCCTTCTAGGAGAGGCTGGTAAACGAGAGAAGGTTATAGCCTTCTGTAGGTGGGTGCCTGTGTGCTGGTATGAGTCTGCACCAATACATGGTTGTAAGAAGTTTTCTTTATAATAAATATTGAAGACATATACAATGGAAGCGGTGGTTTTCTCCCGAATTGGGTTTCCACCTTAAATCCTGGTGTTCATGTGTGTTTCTTATGTGTGATGATTTATTCTGTTCTTACTGCACATGTTTACTTCTTACTAAACATCTAATGAATGATGAAATGAGCTAAGTAAAGTATTATCTGCATAATGAGATCTCTGGTAATACGCATGTTTCATTAAGGATATCTGCGTGTATACGCGACTTGGGTTCAGTAAAGTAGCGTATGGGTTTTAGAGAAAGAAAAAGTAAATTTTTTTTCAGTCTGCAATAAATACTGATTCACCCCCCCCCCCCCCCCCTTCTTAGTATTTTTCCTAGCAAAGATGATGATGCCTCCTCTTTAGTAGTTACTCTCCTTTCACCCTTCATTTTTGACTTTTTTATGGAAAAAATAGCTTCTACACTAATTTAATTTTTCTGCATGTCTTCTATTGTAGAAGGATTCCTTTCTCCCAACTGATAAGCCATGTCTGGATCAAAACCATATGGGTAATGAAAAAGGGCCAACCTTGGAGGGGGTTTGATCTCATTAGGAATGGAACAGTAAACTCTGTTGAATAAAACTGTGAAGTCTTGTACTAATTCAGTTGGTTCTCTTTTCAGATTGTTATATTCATAAGGGATTTGTAATGGATTCTTATTTACCTCCCATATGGCTATAAAAGCATCTATAAAATGATTTGATGTAGCTATGGAATTTTTAGTTAATGATCTGAACCATACCTTAACTTCTCCTAAAAAGCTCTGAACTATGATTCTCATTTTTGCATCATATGCATATATTTCCTCCAGGTCAATAAAGTCTATAACTTTAAGAATATGTTGTTTTGCAGTGATTGACTAATTTTCATAAAAAAGTGGAAGTCTCTAGCCATAACCTTGAGGTAAGGCATTGAGTTGACGTGGTAAGATGAGGGGTGCAAATCTGGCCATAATTCCTGCTGAATGGACTACATGAGTGACAATAGGAAGATTTTGTTGAATGGGTGATGAAGTAGATGGTGCAGAAGAGGAAACAACAACTGACTGTGAATGTGTCGGGATAGGTATTTACTCTTTCTCATATTGGATTATAGCCTTTTCTGACTGGTACTGAAGCTTGTTTGCTAAACTTTCAATTTTGTAAAATTCACTCCAGACTTTGGTGTCAAATTTTGATTCAGGGTTAGTTTCTTCAAAGGATAGGTTTTCTTCAAGTTATAAGGAACTAATATCTAACTCAGATAATGAATTGACCTCAGAGAGACGTAAAGGATCAAAGACTGTATCATCTAATGAGGTTTCAGACTTAGATCGAAACAATGGCAACTCAAATTTTAAATCAAATGGTATCTCTTCGAGAGATAGAACTTTAGTAGCTAGTGAAGAAGATCTTACCAATGGGATTGGACCTAACTGAATTTCTGTAGCTTGATATCTATGCTTCCGGACAAGCTTCTCTGGATCTTCGACTGTATAAACTGGGTGAGGATAAGGATTTTATATGGTGTATCTCCTCGAAGCCAAAATGTTCACTGTTTAGCAACTTGTTTTTTCTGCAACTTTTTCAGATCAGCCTCAAAAAAATCTTAGACCTATCATCCAAAGGCCAATAATTTGAAGAACTAATGGTACAAATAGGGAATGTCTGACACCTTGCTTCCCTGGTATGGTCACCAAGATGTTAGCACTCCACTGGATCTCCGAGGCTGAGAAGAGACCAGCAAAGGTAACTATAGGCCAAGCTCTCGCCAAGTAGCTAGCCTTACTAGGTGGGAGAGGGCTCTCTCCAAGGGATCACAAGCAAGAGGGCTGGATCAATAAGGTTTTAGGCTAGGTATAGTATCACAAGGGTTTTGATTGGTTGATTTTGGTGTTGGATGAGTGAATTAGGTCAAAGAGGTAAATAGGTCAGGGAAAATAAGATCAGAATTGCAGTCATCTAATGGGGCAAGGTAGGTAAGCACTCTGACACTTTAGGGTTCTTAGGTGAGATGGATCAGACTGGTTAGGTGCTAAAAAGAGCATGAAAATGCATGAATTCATTTTAAACTGAGGAAATGAAACAAATTATGGCGATTCTCCCAAAAGAGAGCATAAGAGATGTATTCTTCCTATCAAACTTGGGAATCAAACATATCATAAAGCTAGAATGAACATGAAAAGTAAAAAAAATTCATACATATGAAACTAAAGAAGAAACTATGTCGAAGCACAATACCACATGAATCCAAAAAGAATAGCTGCAACTCATCAAATATATTCCTGCCAAAATCTGAATACACTAGTGTCTCTGATCAATAAAACAACATCCAACCTGTGAAATGAGTCAAGAAATGAAATATATATGCATGAAACAACTTCTCTCAACCTCAGGGGTAAAATCCTTGAGTTGTGGAGCTGATCCAAAAAATTATGAATTGCATACCTAGAGTGTAGGGAGGTCAAACTGACTCATCCCTAACTTTAGTGAAACTGATTCATCGATCCTCTCAAAGAGTTTTACCTAATGTATTTACCCCTAGGTAACTTAAAAACATCATTATTACATTTACATCCATCAATTACATTGGTAAAATTCACATTTTTCCATGGTGAAACTGAGAAAACTGGAAAAAATCAGGAAAAACATAGAAAGGTCACGAGCGAAGTGTCAACGTCAGGGGCGCAGTGCCAGTGTCAGGAGCGCAATGCCAACTTCAGCTCAAATTTTGAAGGGGTTTCTGATGTCCAAATTGAGCTCATGAAATATCATTGGGAAGACTATCCTATCTATTTTCTAAAACTGTCCTTGATTTCAAAAAATGATAATTTTTGACCCTCCAAAAATTCATTATCCCAAGACTAGTCAGGAGTGCAGTGCCTAGCTGAAAAAGAGGGCTGAAACATGATTTTTTGAGTGTTTTTTGACCTTTTCACCATCTAGTTTGCCAAAATTTTCTTAGAAAAGTTCTTACCTTGACTATGTTTAGAATTCTGAATCCAATGGTGCCTTCTGCTTTGCAATTGGAGCCTCCTAGAAGAAGCGCAACGCCTAGGGCGTTGCGCTCTTGGTAGTGTAACTATGCAAAAACTACCAAAAGTTGCAAAAACTCAAAAAAATTCAAAACTTTCTCAAAATTTCTCCAAAATTTTGTTGTGGAAGGCTGATGAAGTCTGCTAAGAAATGAGGGATGCCTCAACAAGGATTGCAAGCTTGTCTCCTTCCTTTTTCTTGGCTAGGGTTTGCTTATGTTTCTCCTATAATTGCTTGAGTTTGATGCTACAAAACTTGCTTCTTTTGATGTACCAGTGTGAAAATATTATGGGCATCTTGTTTTCCTTGTTTTCCTTATGGAGGAGTTTCTCAAGATGGATTTTGACCCTATGTCTTTTTCTTAGCAACTCTAGCTCCATAAGAGCTTTCTTATCCTTCAACTACTTATTCTCCTACTCAACAAATGAAATAACAAACTATCCAAATTAGTTTTCATCTCTCTATTTTGGGCATCCTTCTCTTTGAACTGCCCCTTAAAGGTGGGTAGCTTCATATGCACATCCGTATCCTCTTCTGGTGGTGGTGGTGGCAGGGTAGGAGATGTATTACCCATGTGCGAGTTCGACTGTGGCATAACAGGAGGGCTACCTCTGACGTGCGTAGCCTCACCACTCTCTATATCACTCTAAAGCGAGTTTCTCAGAGGGTTGTATACATATCTTTCCCCACTTTGATTAACTCGATAATATTTTTCGCTACATGTAGTGCTTTATAACTTATCTGGGGTCATTCACTCAGTTTGGCTGCACAAAACACCCTTTTGACACAATAACATCTTAATCAGCAGAGGAAGAGAGTGTAGAACTTACCTCTCAGTCCCTTGAAGGACCTCCTTTCAGCTTCAGAATACGACACAGACTGATCTACTAAAAATTCTATCACAAACCCACACAAGATGCTGTCGACCTAGTGATATACAGTTTGGGTAATGGAATTATCAGTCTGCTCTAACTGTTGGATCAATTCAGGTGTCCACTGAGTGACCTTGTCATCCTTTGAACAGGTTTGGAACTATTCTAATCTTGAAAACCACTCCTATAATTCGTGCGTAAAGGTCACAAAGAATATCTCATGAAACTATGTGAATATATACTTCTATTTCCAATCTTCAACAGGTAGTATCTTACTTCTGTTTTCCTTAAGGGAAAATTCTTGAATTTTCTTCTTAAACTAGTCTTCTAATTCAGGCTTTGATGGCCGCAACATCACTCAATCTCTCTCAAAATGATCCCGGTCCCAGGAAAAAAACCATTTGTTGGCTTGAGGGGTCTTGACCCAGGTTCAAAGTTAAGTTTAACCAACAAAACCCTCTTACTAATGGCCCTTTCAGAAGTGACCTACTTGCGCAAGTCAATGTCTCACCCAAAACAATATGGGGGGTGCTGGAACCAGGTTTCCACACTCGGAGAGAGAATTAAATGATGTGGGTGTATTTATATCTAAAACAATTGTGATCTGAAATTCGCATCAGAAGCCCTAATAAAAAATACTAACTAGGCAGATTTGGGTCAATTTACGCAGGTTATCCTACATATGCATAGATACAGATCTTGAAATCCTATCAATAATATTTAATACATAAAATTCAAGTTCAATATCAATAGATCCATTTATTTATCATTCATCCAAGGTAGAAGACAATTGCGCAACCGATCCAAACACACATAACACAGTAAATAAAAATAACATACAAAAACAGATCATAACACAGAATATAGATGCATTTGATAATCATATTTCATCCAAAACGTTCCTTTATTCATTCACAATTCAGATCTTCCTTACAATACTTTCGTTCCACCCACGCACACAGCCAGCAGGGTTTGCATACAACAGGACTAAGGTCTCCACACACACAGCCAACAGGAGCCTTCTAAACCAAAACAAGTTCACCTTTAAGTTGAGAACATCATTCAAAATATATCAAACTTCTTACTTCTTATCTACTTGACTCAATCTAGACTACTATTTATATATTTAGCTTGTGCTCATCTAAGGTCCACAAACTGTGGTTTGCGGCCCCTAGTTCAACCCTTTTTCCAATTACAACACATGAGGGGCTTTGACCTGCCCCAAAGCCCCTTGATCTATGCTTCACCTAGCGCGCACGACTTAACTTACAAAAAATACTATATTTTTATCCAAAATTCGGTCCTAAGGGACCCCACTCCAACAACAAGGAAGACAACTTGGAATCACCACCTAATCATAAAGTCCATGTCATCATTGTCAAGTTGTAACTTGTACAAGTGTCATCATAATGGTCAATGTATGTCCATGTGTCATGCCAAATCATCATGTGGAGTGTAATGATGTATTTTTAAAGAAAAGGACAAAATGTAATGTGTGGAAGTCCAAGAGTCCTAGGTGGAACATGAAGAGTCACATAGTTATATATGGACAAAGTTTGTATAGAATTCCAAAAGCCATTCAAAAGTTCGAGAATTTTTTAGAAGTCCAAAGGATACACTAGAAGTCCAAGAGTCATGAGGAACTTAGTCAAAGGGTCATGAGTATATTCCAAGGTCATTCCTCTTGTTATAAAAGCAACCTCATAACTCAATAAAGGGGCTTTTGGAGGCTTAAGCTTTGGAGAGCTCGTCTTGGCTTCTCTACTTGGCATAGGGGAGAAAACTACTAAACAAGAAGTGACTTAATGTCCCACTATTGGAACTAGTGTCTCACTATTGTAACTGTGTACTTGGATCTTTCACCTTATTGAAGTTTGATGAGCCAACACATTTTCATGCATGTATTGTGAATGTTGGATCTTGTGCAGGAGGAGATAGGGCGAAGTACCAAGGATGACTCTTCATCGAAGAATGATGATGAAGAGGGTTGCGCTTTGGATACCAAAACAAGAAAAGGAAAGGGGAAGAAATCCCATCCAAAATTCGAAGCTAAAGGAAAGAAGCTGGATTTGTCCAAAGTGAAGTGTTTTCACTATCACGAACATGGGCATCTCACCACTAACTGCCCATAGAAAAAGAAGAACAAGAAGGTTGTTGGAGCTGCAGTTGGAGAGGCCTTAGCCTCGCAATTTGAACTTGATTTCTCTTTGATCTCATGCTTGGTTTCAAGCTCAATGGGATCGGTGTGGTATCTTGATAGTGGTACGTCTTTCCATATGACGGGAGACAAGGAGTTTTTTAGTGACTTGGAGGAGAAGGATCTCCAAATGCATATAGAGATGGGTGACAATGGAAGATATAGTGAGACCGGAATTGGAACCATTACCTTTGAGAGGGAGTCAGGTAAACCATTTCTGTTGAAAGATGTTATGCATGTTCCAGATCTGAAGAAGAACTTGGTCTCGGTTGCAATGTTGGAAGGCAGAGGCTATGACATTGTTTTCAACGAGGGAAAAGATTTCCTGCAACATAAAAAAATGGGTCAAACTAAGAGGATAAGGATTCAAGTTAAGAATATATACAATCTGGAGGTATATGGGTGCGCTTCAATGATGGGAAAAGCAAAAGAAGTGGTGAGTCGGGATGAGGGAAAATTATGGCACAGGAGATTGGGCCATCTTCACCATGGCACCTTGAAGATTTTGCAGAAGATTTCTACTGGACTTCCCAAGGGTGCTCTTGCGTAGTCATATCAGTGAAAGGGATGTATTATGGGTAAGTTTGTGAAGACCATCTTTCATGAGAAGGAGAACCGTGCTTCGGTGATCCTGGAGAGAATTCACACAGACATGTGTGGACCTTTCTCAGTTGCTTCAAAAACAAAACATAGGTATTATGTTATATTTGTTGATGAATATTCTCAAAGATGGCAGATCTTTTTCATGCAAAAGAAGAGAAAAAAATTATCATAGTTCTGTGAGTTTAAAGCATTGGTGGAGAAGGAGTCAGGGAAGCGAGTGAAGGCTCTACGGAGTGATAATGGTTGCGAATATATCTTGAATGAATTCAAATACTTCTGTAGAAAAGAAGGAATTCGAAGAGAAATCATAGCATCTCATAACCCACAACAGAATGGGGTCATGGAGAGGAAGAACATAATGATCATGGGTGTTGCACGAGATATGCTGCATGACCAGGGCCTACCGATGCACTTGTGGGCGGAAGCATGCAACACTGCGGTTTATGTGAAAAAATGTTGTCCTCATAGAGTACTTGGCATGAGTACACCTGAAGAAGATTTTACTGGTGAGAAGCCTGATATTTCTCATTTGAATATTTTTGTCTCATCTATTTACATTCATGTGACAAAGGACACTAGGAAGAAGTTGGAGCCGATTGCAGAAGCTGGGATATTTTTGGGGTACACAGAAACACCCCATAATTATCGTGTGTATTTTCCAAAAAGTCGAATGACTATGGTGCGAAGTGATATAAAATTCAATGAGGTAAAAGCCATGAAGTTGTTGCTTGAGAGGGAGATACACTTGCATGCAGAGGAGGAACTTCTTGTTCCCAAAGATGAGTCTCTAGATGTGGATCAGCCAAAGGAGGAGATTCATGGAGTGGAGGAGTCCACTCATGCAGAACCAAACATCAGAACAAGCAGAAAGCATACCACAGAAGTTGAGAGAGTTAAGCTTGATGCAGCACAGAATGTAGGAGTCCCTACATCACAGCGCAGAAAAAGATAGTCACCTGACCAATTTACTGGATACATGGCTCTTATGAGCAAGTGTGTCATGACAGATCCATCTTCTTTTGAAGAAACAGTGCAAGAGCCCACATGGGTAGATGCCATGGTGGAGGAGTATGACTCCATTATAAAAAAAAAATGCTTGAGAGATTGTTCCAAGGTTGGTGGGTAAATCAGTGGTAGATTTGAAATGTATCTACAAGGTAAAACACGCTGTTGATGGGAGCGTCGAGAAGTATAAGACAAGATTTGTTGCCCGGGGCTTCTCACATATCGAGGGGATTGATTATGAAGAAACCTTTGCACCTGTCACACAGTATTCTTCCATAAGGACCATCCTTGCTCTCTCAGCACAGATGGGTTGGCACATTCATCAGATGGATGTGAAGACTGCGTTCCTTAATGGGATAATTGAGGAAGAGGTGTACATTGAGCAGCCTGAAGGAATGAGATCTTCAGCAGTGATTCGCATGTGTGTAGACTCAAAAGAGCGCTGTATGGGCTTGTTGTGGCCAGGAACAACCCCCCTTCTTATTTATTATTTTCACTACTACTAAATAAGTGGGGGCCCTTAGTCAAAAAATTTAAAAATCGATTAAGGCTTGTATTTCATTTTTTCAATAAAACTTATTATCATAAACTTAGGAGAATACCCCTTGAAAAATCTAAAAAACTTAAGTTTTATGATAAGATAGAATAAAAATCATTCCTTAAAGGAATATCGCATCGCAAAAAGGTAATGAATATCTCCTTACAAGTGGAATTCTAAATATTGCACGATTGCGATGCGAAACTACACACTAAAAAAATTCATCGCATCGCATGCCTCAAATGTCATATGTTACGCTGAAAAATCTCAAAATCACCGATATGCGATGGCACATATCGCAAATCGCATTTAGCAAAAAAGACACATTAACGAAGGTTTTTCATATGCTACGCTCTAGCGATTTGCGATATTGCGATCCAACGATTTTGAGATTCTGTGATATTGCGGTATTGTGATATTGCAATCCTATGAGATTGCGATATGCGATACTACGATCTGTGATATTGCGAAGCAAATCGTAGATCTTTAGGGCTAATTGTACGAATTTTTTTTTCCATAAACCGAGGCCTGATTATGCGCTTTAATGTTAATCAATGAATTGGTTGTCAATCATTAATGAAATATGGTTTTGTTATGATCGAAGAGCCATTTCATGTAAGGTGGTATATTTTATATTTCTTCGGCATTTAAAAGCTTTCCCTTCACCTTTTTCTTGTCATTATTCACTCCTCATTTGTAAACTGCAGGAACGAAGAGCATAAAACTATACAAAGTAGTATTCAGGATATTATGGGAAAGAAAGACAAAGCTCCGAGTTCTGAGGACAAAGAAATGACGCCCTTGTATACAGACACTGCCTGTAACAAAGATGCTGGTATTAATACTTGGGAAGGCATGTACAGTCTACTTGAGGAAGAGAATCCCAGAATAATGGAGGTTACAGCTACTGCAGGCTCACATGGGTCTTTTGAGGCGTCTATTACAGAGCTAGCTTGCTCGTTCTTGCACCAGATAGCGGCGAGGCCCAAAATTCTTCCATACATGGACATGGTTAAATGGGTACTGGATAGCACTGACATCACAAACAGAAAGTTTAAGACTCAGAGTCAAGAACTCATTGCCTCATTCACTCCACAAGATTTGAGACTCATGTATCATTTACCAGAGCCACAAGCGACTTATAACAAGCAGTTCATGGAGAAGTTTGCTAAATAAAATGAAAACCTAGTAGAATGCACCAAGGACTGGTCAAGGAGGGATGAACCACTAAAAAGGGATAAACATGGTATGTATAGTACTGGTTCTCTCACTTCCCCGTATTTCTTTGCTGCTGCTATGCTATGTAGGATTTTTGGGAAGCCAGACATTAATAAATTTTCATCTGAATGGCTATCATTATTGAATGCCGCTGTTAATGCTACTGTTGTGGATTGGGCTAAGATATTATCTGACAACTTAGCCACAACCATTTTAAATTACCGGTCTAAAAGAACTGTTTCTCAGAGAATTTATCCGCATTTTTACTTATCTGCATATGTGATGGATTCAATCTGTTATATTTCCAAGTTTCCTTTGATGGGTTGGAAATGGATGACTCAAGACCCCTTACCCATTCATATTTATCATAAATAATTGTGGGATTCCAAGTTCACTCCATATTTTTACAAGATTTGTCATGGAATTATGTTTCCCCTGTACAAAATGTTATATGATAAAGACGCTCCAACATTTTCTCCCGAAGCAGAGGTAGATATACTCCCTGTTGCGAGATGGTTCGGAGAAGAACTGTTTACATATGTCAGGGTATTTGGAAGTCTCGCTTCCCCTCATGTCTTACCTTTGTATGTTCCTAATAAACTCATGGCACGAGAAATTGCTTATCCAACCTGCGGAGAAGGAGGTTTGACTAAAGTTTTGAAGGACAAGAAGAAGGCTATTTGGCCACAATTTCCTGTGGCCTGTGGAGCCTTTTCACTATTTGATGTAGGCCATGCATTCAAAGAAGTAAAAAAATAACATGTTTACGTTTGTTCAAATTTCCAAGAAGACCGTTCGACCCTTATGATATTGCTAAAAAATTCACTACTACAGTCAAGATAAAGGTGTTTTCTAAAGAAGATGATCTTTTTGATGACATGTTCCAAGAGAAAGGCACACTTAAAGAGGTTCTACATTCAGCTCAAATGCGATTTCCTCCAGCAGAATTTCAAGAGTTCAAGATATACAGGGAAAGGATGTTGGCTAGTATCCCTTTGGATAAATTACGCTTGGAACCCATAAGGGAACCAACTCCCCATATTAGTCTCAGTGGAAGTTCAGGCACAGACATATCTAAATCTAAGTCCGAGAGAGAAACGTCAGAACAATCTAAGAGGTCTGAAAATGACCATGATAAAAGTGAAGGGTCAGTAAGGGATACTGCCCAGTCAAAGGAGCTCCCACAACAAAAGGTTTTGACCTCTCCACAGCTAAATATCCCCCCTCTCATCGTACAACAACCATCAGTTAGAACTGAGATAGATAAAGAATGGGAGAAATTCAATGATTTAATCAATATTGAAGGAAAAAACACACAGACTCATGTGAGTAATGTATAGGCAACAAAAGATATAGTCATAGGAACAATTAGCAAAGACTTAGAAATGGAACATATTCCCATTACCCCATCCTCTGAAATTATGCGCAAAATAGAGGAAATTCCTCCTCTTGATGTATTTTATAGTCCAAAACACAAGGCAGTAGTGAGAAGACAAAGAAAGAAAAGGAAATTGGAAAACATGCTCTCTCATGATGCATAACAATTAGACATCCTATGGCAAGATCCTACCACTGATCCTACTGAAAATCTCACCAAATTATCTCAGATCACAGAGCATATGCCTCTATGGCCATTGATAAAGCATCTGAGGTACGAAAATTACTGAATGAGAAAGGAGATCAAGTATAGGTTTTGCAACAACAACTGCAACAAGCCAACACCAACAACGAAGCACAGAAACAACTTGAAAAATTACAGCAGGACTTCTAACAAATGCAGATAGGATACCAAAAAAATTTGGCTGAAAGAGAAAAACAGCTACAGGTTATGCAAGAGATGCACAATGATGATCCTAAGATTACATAATTCATCACAAAATCCATTTCCTTAAATGATCAACTACTGTAGCAACACGAAATATTGTGCCAAAGAATATCACCGTGGAACTCTTATTGTGAAATACGCGATAAAATCGCTAATCAAGTCATAGAATTAGGACATGATTATGATTTAATTGATAAAAGAGTTACCGAATATTTTTCTTGGCAAGAAACAGAGGAGGGTAAAAGAGAAGGTTCACCAATAATCAACGACAATCACAAAGAAACGCTCTTTAACAATTGGGATGCACAAACCAGGAAAGCAGAGCAAGTGGCAGAAGAAGCAGCCACAGCAGCAAACAGTGTTATTGACTGCATAAATGAAAATTTGCACAAGGCAAATATGATCTCAGAAACCACTCCAGGATATCTACTGAAAGCACAACAACTATAGACAGGCTGGAGACAGAAGGCTCAAGGAAAGGCAGAATCAATTAAAAGATTAACTAAGTTGAATTGGGATTCTTACTGGGCATATTTTGTAAAACCACATAGCCAGTGCATGACTCTCAAATGTATCATCAATTCTGCCGAGAAGATGGCGCCAACTCTTGCCGATTCCATTTTCATAGGACAGTTAAAGTCAGAAGTCGGCCAACCTACTCTTCTCAATCAAATGCTGAACGCTTGCGATTTCAAAGAAAAGATACACAAATAGTTAGTTGATTAGTTTTAATTTTAGATTTAGTATTAATTTTGATTTATTTTTGCCTGGAATGAGGACGGTCTACATTTTTGTAATAAATTATTTTTATATTTGGTTAGTAGTATTTAAACCCTTCTCATGCATTTAGAGAAGGGTCCTGAAATTTGTCAAAAAGTTGTCCTCAGAACATGCACTTTTTCACCCTCCGAGGAGGTTTTGATGAATGAATGGAACATGATTTATTGATATATGCATTTGATATCTACTACTGATGTTGCACTTTTTTACTCTTAGTGGATGTTGAATTAAGAAGAGATAAGTCATTATTGCTTGAAGCTCATGAGTAGAACTAGTTATAAATGGTACTTTTATCTCTTAACTATTTCTGCCTTTGTGTTAAAGTGATATTCATGTTCAGTTTTTTATATATTGATGCTTGAATGCTTGAGTTATCATTTGGCACTTCTGTACGGTGATAGCTATTTATTTATGCTTAATATATGAGTAGCTTATTATGCGATATGTTTTTCACAATTGTTTCGTCTAAATTTTTATACGAAGTGGTTTATCTCTATTGAATTCTTTTCTTATAACATTTGAATGATCTTTATTACCAATTGCTATTTGAAATCATTTTAGATCGCATAATGGAAAGATTACATCCCGGGTTAGTGTAGAATTAGACATTTTTGTTTATTAGAATACAATTGAATGTTTGTAGATTAGAGTTAGAATAAAATCATTTCACTTAGGAACTTTTAGAAAGGAAATATCAATTCTCAACACACACACACACATATTGGGAAACTGGTCCCATTATCCCCAGTCGGACCCACTATACCAAATGGAAAAGGAGCTGCTAACCAAGGTCTGGACTAGGTGGTTATCCCCCTTGTTGTAGACTCGATTTTTGGGGCTATCAATAGGGCTGAAGCAAGCACCACGTGCTTGGTACACATGGATCGACAGCTATTTCACTAGAATTGGCTTCACCAAGAGTGAGGCGGATGCAAACATGTACCAAATTGTGGTGGAGGGTAAGCCTTTAATCATTGTTATTTATGTTGATGATTTAATTTTAACTGGTGATGAGCAGTTGATACAATCATTCAAGGAAAATCTTGCAAAGGAGTTTGAGATGAAGGATTTGGGCCTCCATTATTTCCTTGGATTGGAAATATGGCAGTGAGAAGGTGAACTGTTTGTGTCTCAAGGCAAGTATGCTCGGGAGATACTTGGTAAGTTTCACATGGAGGACTGCAAGCCCATGGAAACTCCTCTTCTAGGAAATTGGAGGAAAGAGGTTGATACATCAACAGAGGTAGTGGATGCCTATGTTTATTGACAGTTGGTGGGTTCGCTCATGTATTTAGTTAATACAAGACCAGACATATGCTATGCGGTGAACCAACTTTCACAAGCGATGGTTAAGCCTACCAAGCTCTATTGGAAGGCAGGCAAGAATGTCCTAAGGTATCTCAGGGGCACATATGTGTATGGATTATGGTACAGATAGACAGATGAGGTGAAGTTGCATGGCTTCACGGATGCAGATTGGGAAGGCAGCCCAACGGACAGAAAGAGCACATCAGGAGGATTTTTCAGTATCGAATCTACAACAATTTATTGGTATAGAAAGAAAAAAAGATCTGTGGCACTCAGTTCAACAAAAGCAGAATACATGGTAGCAAGTCAAGTTGCATGTGAGGCTATCTGGATCAGGAAGATCATGGTCGGTTTGTTCGGTTCGCGTTTAGATCCTATAGTGATACATTGTGATAATCATAGTTTCATTAAAATATCGATTAATCCTATGTTTCATGATAGATCTAAACATATTGAAATGATCTAAAATTGTGAGAACAAAGTATTTCTCATATAGAGATTGACAGTAAGGGGCTTTTACTGGTTATTTCACCTTTACTAGAAAGGATGAAACCAGAAGCTTCTGGCCCACAAACTGGCTCTGCCTAAAGAAATAAAATGTAAACAAGGAAATAGATCCGATCAATGAAAGTATTTGTTTATGTGCAAAGTATTCATTAATCAAAATTTTATGTGTGAATAAGCAAGTTCAAGTATTCTGCAAATGAAGTAATGTGGTTTGAAGTTGAACTAATGAGTTTTGTTCACTGTATAAGGCTGCTTGGGAAAAGTGTACTTATGAAAAGTTACTATTTAAAGTAGCAGAATCTGAAATATAACAGAAAAAATGAACATCATAACAATAAGCATTTGTTTAAGCAGTTCACCCCTCTCTTGGGCTACCTCTGCTGGGTCCAAAAGCCTCCAATTAGGCTTTTCCATTTTTCATTAATGCTAAAAATGTGAATTACACTATGTAGAAAGCCTCAAAATGCAAAATAAGCTGCAAATTCAGAAACAGAAGGCTGAAATCAATATAAATAGACTATTCATTCACCTCCAATGGATAAGTATAGTCCAACACAGCTGATATTTCATTAGGCCCTGGTGGCTCCACAACCAAAATCGCTGGAAAAATCACTGATAGAGTGCCCTGATGGCTCTGCAACCTGTCCCAACAGCTCCAGAATGCTTTACTACCCCAAAATCAAAAAACATTTCGTCCCAAATGGACTTCCCTAGCCAAAGTTATGGCTAACTGAAGTTTGCCCAGTGTCACCTAGAAAAACTCCAGCTAAATCTGGCTAATTGCTAGATAGCACCGAAAAATCTGGAGTTAGGCGCTGAATTTGGGGGTCTGCCAAAATTACCGCCGAATTTGGAGGGGCTAAAGAGATAAGGGTCCATGTGACCACAACCTTCGAAAATCATTTTAATACTTTGAGTTATAATCGGCATTGGATAATGTTTATAACAATATGTATTAAATGTGGTCCGCCCCGGGCGCGTGTCCACAGGACCACGTCCCACACAAAATATAACATTTAAATAATATCCCGAATAGAATGGTTTCAAAAGCTATTGTAGTGGCCCAACGGTCAAGCAGCTTGTCTTTGTCCGCCCCGACCCGGGGTCGAACCTCACCACGCCCAAAACATAATTTTGAACGCTAATTTCATATGAATCTTGGGGCCACCTGGCGGCCTCCAGGCTGGCCACGTGGTGCCTTTTGATTGGCCACATGCAGAATATTCCACAGAATATTCTATGGAATATTCCACGAAATATTCCCAGAATATTCTTTTTTTTAATAATTTTTTTTTGATAAAGTCAATTTTGGTCATTTTTTAATTGAAATTGGCAAACTTCAAAGCTGAATAACTTTCTCATACGGAGTCAGTTTTTAGTGCCGTTCACGTCGATAGGATTTTTTTTCTGAGCTCTTTCTAGTCGATCTAGTTCGGACCAATTCTGAGCAACTTCATTTTGAGCATTTTTCTACAAGAGACTTGATCTCCTGATCACACCTCCCAAATGGGAAGCTTTTGGACCCCAAAATATCTCTGACTAGTGAAACTGATAATGTGGAGACCAATTCTCCACTCTTCCACCCTTGAATAACTGAAATCTACCCGATTTCATCAAATGAAGCTTTTGAGAAAATGATAATCTATCTCTGGAATCAACTGAATGACCATTGCTAAGATTGACTGAGTCATGATGCAAATGATTAAAATTTGCAGAATAGCAATTGTAATCTACAGAAAACAAAATTTTTCTACATTGATCAAACTTCCCAAAAGACTTAAAATAACTTTCACCTTGCAAACTGTTCCCATGGCGAATTCTACGATTCTGAAACAAACTTTGTCCCATACTAAATTGTGTGTCCTCATTTCTTGCATTGCTTTGCTTTGACACTTCATTCTCTGCATTGGCTGAGCCAAAAGGTAATTTTCGCAACATAACATCATCTTTTTCCAAAGACAAACTGTTATCAAACTGAGAAATATTATTAGCAACATCAAAAAAAGGTGAATGCTCAAAATCTAGTCGTTTCAACATTAACAAAGTTGGAATTTGACTTGCATTAACCAGTCTTTTCAATTGACTTGCATGGAGTAAAGAAGCTTCCAGCTTCTTTTTGTGAGCTCTCACAATGTACTCTTTATCATATTTGAACAAGTGATACTTGTTTTCATGGCGATGAAAGATGGCCTTCCTGTCAAATAAATAAGGACTTCCCAAACAATACCTGAGATATCAAGCGGCACCACATCAAGTTCAACCGTGTCAATAAAATGTGCAGTTATTGCAAAACGCAATATGCACTTTTTTGAGACTTGCAAACTGGCATCCTTGCATATCCATCCAAGTGGATAAGGCTTCAGATGTGGAATGGTCTCAAGTTTAAGCTGCTTTACCAAGTCTTCAGATATAAGATTCGCTTGTGACCCACTATCAAATAGTGTGTCAATTTTGGTATGTTTTGAAATTACCCTCACATGGAAGAGCTATATCCTCCTCTTTTCATCATGAGTATCTTTGTGACAATTCAAAGAGCTAGAACTAGGAATTGTGTCTTGCACCACTTCTTTCCCCTTAATTTTCTTTAAAACCATGGCTATGATTTTGGTCTCATCTCCTGAGTCTGACCCTAAGTCTTGCTCAACCGTTGCTACAGTTTTCTCCTTTTATTTGGTCTTGTTTTTGTTCTTGAATTTTTCTGGTTTCAGTTCAGGATGAAGCTTCCAACAATGATCTTCATCAGTACTTTTCTTCGAACAGTTCTTGCAAAATAACTTTCCTTTTTCTTTTCTTGAATTTGCAACTCTCTTCTTTCCTTTTTTTTTTGAAATTACTATCCTCATCAAAAGTATTCTTTCCTCTAGCTTCTATATGTGTAGCCTGCACACAGACTTCATCTAAGATAGTAGGATTGAACATTAGAATAGTATGCTGCAAATAATTGTGCAAACCTCCTATGTATTTCAACAAGGTTTCTTGACTTTGTAAGTCTACTCCAAGTAGAAGTGCTCTCCTTCTAAACTCTTGGGTATAATCTTGCACATTTTGACCCTTAAGTTGCCTAAAATTTTGCCAATTCATGATTGCTTTTTGAATATGAGCAAGAGGATAAAATTGTTTCTTAATGGTTGTAATAAACTCATTCCAAGTTAAAGTTATCTTACCATGATTTTTAATTTCCTCCTTGGTCTTGGCTTCCCACCAAACCAAAGCTGCTCCATCCATTCTCAAAGAGGCTAATTGGATTTTTGTTTCATCATCATGCAAATTCTGAATTCTTAGATAGACTTCCAGCTGTCTAATCTAGTTATCCAATTTTTCTGCATTCACATCACCATTAAACATCGGCAACTCAAACTTCACATCAAGCTTTAACAAAGGATTTTTAAGAGATGTTTTTGTTTTGTGTGACTGATTAACAGAAGTTGAAGAGGATGATGTGGAGGAAGAGGATGAAAATGGAGATGGTGGATCACCATTTCCTCCATTCCCTTTCTTAGAATCATCTTTGTCTTTCTTTCTTCCTGAAGAATCTCCTTCTGCTTTTTGGTTTCTAGACCCTTCTCCAGCAATCCTATCATTTCTCTCCTAGTATAGGATCCTAACCATCTCAGTCATGTCCAAGAAAGCTTTTCTAAAGACTCTTTCTTCTTCCTTGGGATCCATTTCCTCATGTACTTCTCATTCTCTAGAAGACATATTTGTGGCTGATTCTAAGGCTAATGAGGATGAAATGGAAGTTGGATATAATGGCACTCTAGCCCTCCTTGGTTGAGGATTAACTTGTTCTCTAACCAATTAACCTTCCCCTCTTTTCAATTTCAGCCTAGTAAGCATCAAATTTTGCAGAATAAAAAAATCTTCTTGCACAAATTTCACTAAATCTTAAGCAAAACCTAGAGCTCTGATACCAATCTGATCTGAAATTGTGAGAACAAAGTATTTCTCATACAGAGATTGACAGTAGGGGGATTTTACTGGTTATTTCACCTTTACTAGAAATGATGAAACCAGAAGCTTCTGGCCCACAAACTAGCTCTGCCTAAATAAATAAAATGTAAACATTGAAATAGATTCGATCAATGAAAGTATTTGTTTATGTGTAAAGTATTCATTAATCAAAATTTTATGTGTGAATAAGCAAGTTCAAGTATTCTGCAAATGAAGTAATGTGGTTTGAAGTTGAACTAATGAGTTTTGTTCACTGTATAAGTCTGCTTGGGAAAAGTGTACTTATGAAAAGTTACTGTTTAATGTAGCAGAATCTGAAATATAACATAAAAAATGCACAACATAACAGTAAGCATTTGTTTAAGCAGTTCACCCCTCTCTTGGGCTACCTCTGCTGGGTCCAAAAGCCTCTAATTAGGCTTTTCCATTTTTCATTAATGCTAAAAATATGAATTACACTCTGTAGAAAGCCTCAAAAGGAAAAAAAAGCTACAAATTCAGAAACAGAAGGCGGAAATCAGTATAAATCGACTATTCATTCACCTCCAATGGATAAGTGTAGTCCAACACAGCTGATCTTTCATTAGGCCCTGATGGCTCCACAACCAAAATCGCTGGTAAAATCACTAATAGAGTGCCCTGATGGCTCTGCAACTTGTCCCAAAAACTCCAGAATGCTTCAATACCCCAAAATAAAAAAAAATTTCGTCACAAATGGACTTCCCTAGCCAAAGTTATGGCTAACTGAAGTTTTTCCTAGTTAGGGCTAGAAAAGCTCCACCAAATGTGGTGGAACTCCAGATTGCGCCGACAATTTAGGGGCGAGCGCCTAAATAAGTGGAACCTCCATACCGACTGCAAAAATGGGGGGCTAAGAAGTCAGCCCATGTGACCATAACCGTCGGAAGACTTTGAGTTAAACGCGCATATAATAAAGTTTGAAACCGCAATATTTAATAACATCCACTCCAAGCACTATATCCATGGGACCACGACCCACATGGTTAAACACGCCGCCCAACACATACAACTTTAATATGATTTCGTGCTGAGGGTTTAACAACAACCACAATGTGGCCCAACGGTCGGTCCGTTGCGTTTCTATCGGCCCGACCTGGTTTCAAATCCCGTCGCATGCATAATAAAATTTTAAAATGCCATTTCCATTTGACCTTGGGGCCACGTGGCGGCCTCAGGGCTGGCCACATGGCGCCTTTTCATTGGATGCCACTAGAATATTCTGTGGAATATTCCACGAAATATTCCCAAAATATTTTGTGGAATATTCTTTTTTTAATAAAAATATTTTTTATAAAGTCAACTTTGGGCCATTTTTTAACTGAAATTGGCAAACTTCAAAGCTGAATATCTTCCTCATACGGCGTCGGTTTTCAGTGTCGTTCACATCTACAGGATCTTTTTTCCGAGCTCTTTCCAGTCGATCTAGTTCGGACCAATTCTGAGCAACTTCATTTTTGAGTATTTTTCTACAAGAGACTTGATCTCCTAATCACACCTCCCAAATGGGAAGCTTTTGGACCCCAAAATCTCTCTAATTACTGAAACTGATGATGTGGAGACTGAGTCTCCACTCTTCCACCCTTGAATAACTAAAATCTACCCGATTTCATCAAATGGAGCTTTTGAGAAAATGATAATTTGTCTCTGGAATCAACTGATCGACCATTGCTAAGATTGACAGGGTCATGATGCAAATGATTAAAATTTGTAGAACAGCAATTGTAATTTGAAGAAAACAAACTTTTTCTACACTGATCAAACTTCCCAGAAGACTTAAAATGACTTTCACCTTGCAAACTGTTCCCATGGCGAATTGTACCATTCTGAAACCAACTTTTCCCCATGTTGAATTGGGTGTCCTTCTTGCTTGCACTGCTTTGCTTTGACACTTCATTCACTGCATTGGCTGACCCAAAAGGTAATTTTCACAACATAACATCATCTTCTTTCAAAGACAAACTGTTATCAAACTGAGACAAATCATTAGCAACATCATAAAAAGGCGAATGCTCAAAATCTGGTCGTTTCAACATCAACAAAGTTAGACTTTGACTTGCATTAACCAGTCTTTTCAATTGACTTGCATGGAGTAAAGAAGATTCCATCTTCTTCTTGTGAGCTCTCACAATGTACTCTTTACCATCTTTGAACAAGTGATACTTGTTTTCATGGCAATGAAAGATGGCCTTCCTGTCAAATAAATAAGGACTTCCCAAAACAATACCTGAGATATCAAGCGGCACCACATCAAGTTCCACTGTGTCAATAAAGTGTGCAGTTATTGCAAAGCGCAATATGCACTTTCTTGAGACTTGTAAATTGGCATCCTTGCATATCCATCCAAGTGGATAAGGCTTTGGATGTGGAATGGTCTCAAGTTTAAGCTACTTGACCAAGTCTTCAGATATAAGATTCTCTTGTGACCCACTGTCAAATAGTGTGTCAATTTTGTTATGTTTTGAAATTACCCTCACATGGAAAAGCTATATCCTCCTCTTTTCTTCATGAGTATCTTTGTGACAATTCAAAGAGATAGAACTGGGAATTGTGTCTTGCACCACTTCTTTCCCCTTAATGTTCTTTAAAACCATGGCTATACTTTTTGTCTCATCTCCTGAGTCTGACCCTAAGTCTTGCTCAACTGTTGCTACAGTTTTCTCCTTTTCTTTGGTCTTGTTTTTGTTCTTGAATTTTTCTGGTTTCAATTCAGGATGAAGCTTCCAACAATGATCTTCATCATGACTTGTCTTTGAACAGTTCTTGCAAAAGAACTTTCCTTTTTCTTTTCTTGAATTTGCAACTCTTTTCTTTCCTTTTTTTTTGAAATTACTATCCTCATCAAAAGTATTCTTTCCTCTAGCTTCTAAATGTGTAGCCTGGACACAGACTTCATCTAAGCTGGTAGGATTGAACATTAGAATAGTATGTTGCAGATAATTGTGCAAACCTCCTATGTATTTCAACAAGGTGTCTTGAATTTGTAAGTCTACTCCAAGTAGAAGTGCTCTCCTTCTAAAATATTGGGTATAATCTTGCACATTTTGACCCTTAAGTTGCCTAAAATTATGCCAATTCATGATTGATTTCTGAGTATGAGCAAGAGGATAAATTGTTTCTTAATAGCTGTAATAAACTCATTCCAAGTTAGAGTTATCTTACCATGCTTTTTAATTTCCTCTTTGGTCTTGGTTTCCCACCAAACCAAAGCTGCTCCATCCATTCTCAAAGAGGCTAATTGGATTTTTGTTTCATCATCATGCAAATTATGAATCCTTAGATAGACTTACAGCTGTCTAATCCAGTTATCCAATTTTTCTGCATTCACATCACCATTAAACATCAACAACTCAAACTTCACATCAAGATTTAACAAAGGATTTTTAAGAGATGTTTTTGTTTTGTGTGACTGTTTAACAAAAGTAGAAGAGGATGATGTGGAGGATGAGGATGAGGATGGAAATGGTGGATCACAATTTCCTCCATTCCCTTTCTTAGACTCATCTTTGTCTTTCTTTCCTCCTCAATAATCTCCTTCTTCTTTTCAGTTTCTAGACCCTTCTCCAGCAATCCTATCATTTCTCTCCTGGTATAGGATCCTAACCATCTTAGTCATGTCCAAGAAAGCTTGTCTAAAGAATCTTTCTTCTTCCTTGGGATCCATTTCCTCATGTACTTCTCCTTCTCTAGAAGACATGTTTGTGGCTGATTCTAAGGCTAATGAGGATGAAATGGAAGGTGGATATAATGGCACTCTAGCCCTCCTTGGTTGAGGATTAACTTGCTCTCTAACCAATTGACCTTCCCCTCTTTTCAATTTCAGCCTAGTAAGCATCAAATTTTGCAAAATAACACAATCTTCTTGCACAAATTTCACAAACTCTTAAGAAAAACCTAGAGCTCTGATACCAACCTGATCTGAAATTGTGAGAAAAAAGTATTTCTCATACAGAGATTGACAGTAAGGGGTTTTTACTGGTTATTTCACCTTTACTATAAAGGATGAAACCAGAAGCTTCTAGGCCACAAACTGGCTCTGCCTAAAGAAATAAAATGTAAACACGGAAATAGATCCGATCAATGAAAGTATTTGTTTATGTGCAAAGTATTCATTAATCAAAATTTTATGTGTGAATAAGCAATTTTAAGTATTCTACAAATGAAGTAATGTGGTTTGAAGTTGAACTAATGAGTTTTGTTCACTGTATAAGGCTGCTTGGGAAAAGTGTACTTATGAAAAGTTACTGTTTAATGTAGCAGAATCTGAAATATAACAGAAAAAATGCAAAGCATAACAGTAAGCATTTGTTTAAGTAGTTCACCCCTCTCTTGGGCTACCTCTGCTGGGTCCAAAAGCCTCTAATTAGGCTTTTCCCTTTTTCATTAATTCTCAAAATGTGAATTACACTGTGTAGAAAGCCTCAAAAGGAAAAATAAGTTGTAAATTCAGAAATAGAAGGTTGAAATCAGTATAAATCGACTATTCATTCACCTCCAATGGATAAGTATAGTCCAACACAACTGATCTTTCATTAGGCGCTATTGGCTCCACAACCAAAATTGCTGGTAAAATCATTGATAGAGTGCCCTGATGGCTTTGAAACCTGTCCCAACAGCTCTAGAATGCTTCAATACCCCAAAATCAAAAAACATTTCATCCCAAATGGACTTCCCTAGCCAAATTTATGGCTAACTGAAGTTTGCCCAATGTCACCTAGAAAAACTCCAGCTAAATTTGGCTAAGTGCCAGATAGCACCAAAAAATCTGGAGTTAGGCGCTCAATTTGGGGGTCCGCCGAAATTACCGCTGAATTTGGAGGGGCTAAAGAGATAAGGGTCCACGTGACCACAACCTCCGAAAATCATTTTAATACTTTGAGTTATAATCGGCATTAGATAATGTTTATAACAATATGTATTAAATGTGGTCCGCCCTAGGCACGTGTCCACAGGACCCACGTCCCACACAAAATATAACATTTAAATAATATATCAAATCAAATGGTTTCAAAAGCTATTGCAGTGGCCCAACGGTCAAGCCGCTTGTCTTTGTCCGCCCTGACCCGGGGTCGAACCTCACCGCGACCAAAACATAATTTTGAACGCCAATTTCGTATGAATCTTGGGGCCACGTGGAGCCTTTTTATTGGCCACTGTGGAATATTCCAGAAAATATTCTATGGAATATTCCTGGAATATTCTGTGGAATATTTTTTTTTTAAATATTTTTTTTTTATATAGTCAATTTTGGCCATTTTTTAATTGAAATTGGCAAACTTCAAAGCTGAATAACTTTCTCATACGGAGTCAGATTTCAGTGTTGTTCACGTCTACAGGATCATTTTTCTGAGCTATTTCTAGTCGATCTAGTTTGGACCAATTCTGAGCAACTTCATTTTTGAGCATTTTTCTACAAGAGACTTGATCTCTTGATCACACCTCCCAAATGGGAAGCTTTTGGACCCCAAAAGCTCTCTGACTAGTGAAACTAATAATGTGGAGATTGATTCTCCACTCTTCCACCCTTGAATAACTGAAATCTACCCGATTTCATCAAATGAAGATTTTGAGAAAATGATAATCTGTCTCTGGAATCAACTGATTGACCATTGATAAGATTGACTAAGTCATGATGAAATGATTAAAATTTGCAGAACAACAACTGTAATCTGCAGAATTTTTTTTTTTCTACACCGATCAAACTTCCCAGAAGACTTAAAATAACTTTCACCTTTCAAACTGTTCCCATGGCAAATTCTACCATTCTGAAACCAACTTTGTCCCATGCTGAATTGTGTGTCCTCCTTGCTTGCATTGCTTTGCTTTGACACTTCATTCTCTGCATTGGCTGACCCAAAAGGTAATTTGCGCAACATAACATCATATTTTTCCAAATTCAAACTGTTATCAAACTAAGACATATTATTGGCAACATCATAAAAAGGCGAATGCTCAAAATCTGGTCTTTTCAACATTAACAAAGATAGACTTTGACTTGCATTAACCAGTCTTTTCAATTGACTTGCATGGAGTAAAGAAGATTCCAGCTTCTTCTTGTGAGCTCTCACAATGTACTCTTTACCATCTTTGAACAAGTGATAATTTTTTTGATGGCAATGAAAGATGGCCTTCCTGTCAAATAAATAAGGACTTCCCAAAACAATACCTGAGATATCAAGCGGCACCACATCAAGCTCAACTATGTTAATAAAATGTGCAGTTATTGCAAAACGCAATATGCACTTTCTTGAGACTTGCAAATTGGCATCCTTGCATATCCATCCAAGTGGATAAGGCTTCGATTGTGGAATGGTCTCAAGTTTAAGCTGCTTGACCAAGTCTTCAGATATAAGATTCACTTGTGACCCACTATCAAATAGTGTGTCAATTTTGGTATGTTTTGAAATTACCCTCACATGGAAGAGCTCTATCCTCCTCTTTTCATCATGAGTATCTTTGTGACAATTCAAAGAGCTAGAACTAGGAATTTTGTCTTGCACCACTTCTTTCCCCTTAATGTTCTTTAAAACCATGCCTATGCTTTTTGTCTCATCTCCTGAGTCTGACCCTAAGTCTTGCTCAACTGTTGCTACAGTTTTCTCCTTTTCTTTGGTCTTGTTTTTGTTCTTGAATTTTTTTGGTTTCAGTTCAGGATGAAGCTTCCAACAATGATCTTCATCGTGACTTGTCTTTGAACAGTTCTTGCAAAAGAACTTTCCTTTGTCTTTTCTTGAATTTGCAACTCTCTTTTTTCCTTTGTTTTTGAAATTACTATCCTCATAAAAAATATTCTTTCCTCTAGCTTCTAAATGTGTAGCCTGCACACAGACTTCATCTAAGCTAGTAGGATTGAACATTAGAATAGTATGTTGCAGATAATTGTGCAAACCTCCTATGTATTTCAACAAGGTGTCTTGACTTTGTAAGTCTACTCCAAGTAGAAGTGCTCTCCTTCTAAACTCTTGGGTATAATCTTGCACATTTTGACCCTTAAGTTGCCTAAAATTTTGCCAATTCATGATTGCTTTCTGAATATGCGCAAGAGGATAAAATTGTTTCTTAATAGTTGTAATAAAATCATTCCAAGTTAGAGTTATCTTACCATGCTTTTTAATTTCCTACTTGGTCTTGGTTTCCCACCAAACCAAAGTTGCTCCATCCATTCTCAAAGAGGCTAATTGGATTTTTGTTTCATCATCATGCAAATTCTGAATCCTTAGATAGACTTCTAGCTGTCTAATCCAGTTATCCAATTTTTCTGCATTCACATCACCATTAAACATCGGCAACTCAAACTTTACATCGAGCTTTAACAAAGGATTTTTAAGAGATGTTTTTGTTTTGTGTGACTGATTAATAGAAGTAGAAGAGGATGATGTGGAGGATTAGGATGATGATGGAGATGGTGGATCACCATTTCCTCCATTCCATTTCTTAGACTCATCTTTGTCTTTATTTCCTCTTGAAGAATCTCATTATTCTTTTCGGTTTCTAGACCCTTCTCCAGCAATCCTATCATTTCTCTCCTAGTATAGGATCCTAACCATCTTAGTCATGTCCAAGAAAGCTTATCTAAAGACTCTTTCTTCTTCCTTGGGATCCATTTCCTCATGTACTTCTCCTTCTCTGGAAGACATGTTTGTGGCTGATTCTAAGGCTAATGAGGATGAAATGGAAGGTGGATATAATGGCACTCTAGCCCTCCTTGGTTGAGGATTAACGTGCTCTCTAACCAATTGACCTTCCCCTCTTTTCAATTTCAGCCTAGTAAGCATCAAATTTTGCAAAATAACACAATATTCTTGCACAAACTTCACAAACTCTTAAGCAAAACCTAGAGCTCTGATACCAAACTGATCTGAAATTGTGAGAAAAAAGTATTTCTCATACAAAGATTGACAGTAAGGGGCTTTTACTGGTTATTTCACCTTTACTAGAAAGGATGAAACCAGAAGCTTCTGGCCCACAAAATGGCTTTGCCTAAAGAAATAAAATGTAAACATGGAAATAGATCCAATCAATGAAAGTATTTGTTTATGTGCAAAGTATTCATTAATCAAAATTTTATGTGTGAATAAGCAAGTTCAAGTATTCTGCAAATGAAGTAATGTGGTTTGAAGTTGAACTAATGAGTTTTGTTCAATGTATAAGGCTTCTTGGGAAAAGTGTACTTATGAAAATTTACTGTTTAATGTAGCAGAATCTGAAATATAACAACAAAAATGCACAACATAACAGTAAGCATTTGTTTAAGCAGTTCACCCCTCTCTTGGGCTACCTCCGCTGGGTCCAAAAGCCTCTAATTAGACTTTTCCCTTTTTCATTAATGCTCAAAATGTGAATTACATTGTGTAGAAAGCCTCAAAAGGAAAAATAAGCTGAAAATTTAGAAACAGAAGCCTGAAATGAGTATAAATCAACTATTCATTCACCTCCAATGGATAAGTATGTCCAACATAGCTGATCTTTCATTAGGCCCTAGTGGCTCCACAACCAAAATCGCTTGTAAAATCACTGATAGAGCACACTGATGGCTCTACAACCTATCCCAACAGCTCCAGAATGCTTGAATACCCCAAAATAAAAAAACAATTCGTCCCAAATGGACTTCCCTAGCCAAAGTTATGGCTTACTGAAGTTTGCCCAGTGTCACCTAGAAAAACTCCAGCTAAATTTGGCTAACTGCCAGATAGCACCGACAAATCTGGAGTTAGGCACTGAATTTGGGGGTCCGCTGAAATTACCGCCGAATTTGGTGGGGCTAAAGAGATAAGGGTCCACGTGACCACAACCTCCGAAAATCATTTTAATACTTTGAGTTATAATCGGCATTGGATAATGTTTCTAACAATATGTATTAAATGTGGTCCACCCCGGGTGCGTGTCCACGGGACCACGTCCCACACAAAATATAACATTTAAATAATATCCTGAATCAAATGGTTTCAAAAGCTATTGCAGTGGCCCAACGGTCAAGCTGCTTGTCTTTGTCTGCCCCGACCCGGGGTCGAACCTCACCGCGACCAAAACATAATTTTGAATGCCAATTTCATATGAATCTTGGGGCCACGTGGCAGCTTCTGGGCTGGCCACGTGGCGCCTTTTGATTGGCCACATGAAAAATATTCCACAGAATATTCTGTGGAATATTCCACGAAATATTTCCAGAATATTCTGTGGAATATTGTTTTTTTAATAATTTTTTTTTATTAAGTCAATTTTGGCCATTTTTTAATTGAAATTGGAAAAATTCAAAGCTGAATAAATTTCTCATACGAAGTCGGTTTTTAGTGCCATTCATGTCTACAGGATCATTTTTCTGAGCTCTTTCCAGTCAATCTAGTTCGAACCAATTCTGAGCAACTTCATTTTTGAGCATTTTTCTACAAGAGACTTGATCTCCTGATCACACCTCCCAAATGGGAAGCTTTTGGTCCCCAAAATCTCTCTGACTAGTGAAACTAATAATGTGGAGACTAATTCTCCACTCTTCCACCCTTGAATAACTGAAATCTACCCGATTTCATCAAATGAAGCTTTTGAGAAAATGATAATTTATCTCTGGAATCAACTGATCGACCATTGCTAAGATTGACTGAGTCATGATGCAAATGATTAAAATTTGCAGAACAACAATTGTAATCTGCAGAAAAAAAAAATTTTCTACACTGATCAAACTTCCCAGAAGACTTAAAATAACTTTCACCTTGCAAACTGTTCCTATGGTGAATTCTACCATTCTGAAACCAACTTTGTCCCACGCTGAATTGTGTGTCCTCCTTGCTTGCATTGCTTTGCTTTGACACTTCATTCTCTGCATTGGCTGACCCAAAAGGTAATTTTCTCAACACAACATCATATTTTTCCAAAGACAAACTATTATCAAACTGGGACATATTATTAGCAACATCATAAAAAGGCGAATTCTCAAAATCTGGTCGTTTCAACATTAACAAAGTTAGACTTTGACTTGCATTAACCAGTCTTTTAAATTGACTTGCATGGAATAAAGAAGATTCCAGCTTCTTCTTGTGAGCTCTCACAATGTACTCTTTACCATCTTTGAACAAGTGATACTTGCTTTCATGGCAATGAAAGATGTCCTTCCTGTCAAATAAATAAGGACTTCCCAAAACAATACCTGAGATATCAAGCGACACCACATCAAGTTCAACTGTGTCAATAAAATGTGCAGTTATTGCAAAATGCAATATGCACTTTCTTGAGACTTACAAATTGGTATCCTTGCATATCCATCCAAGTGGATAAGGCTTCAGATGTGGAATGGTCTCAAGTTTAATTAAGCTGCTTGACCAAGTCTTCAGATATAAGATTCGCTTGTGACCCACTATCAAATAGTGTGTCAATTTTGGTATGTTTTGAAATTACCCTCACATGGAACAGCTCTATCCTCCTCTTTTCATCATGAGTATCTTTGTGACAATTCAAAGAGTTAGAACTAGGAATTGTGTCTTGCACCACTTCTTTCCCCTTAATGTTCTTTAAAACCATGGCTATGATTTTTGTCTCATCTCCTGAGTTTGACCCTAAGTCTTGCTCAACCGTTGCTACAATTTTCTCCTTTTCTTTGGTCTTGTTTTTGTTCTTGAATTTTTCTGATTTTAGTTCAGGATGAAGCTTCCAACAATGATCTTCATCATGACTTGTCTTCAAAAAGTTCTTGCAAAAGAAATTTCCTTTTTCTTTTCTTGAATTTGCAACTCTCTTCTTTCCTTTGTTTTTGAAATTACTATCCTCATCAAAAGTATTCTTTCCTCTAGCTTCTACATGTGTAGTCTGCACACAAACTTCATCTAAGCTGGTAGGATTGAACATTAGAATAGTATGTTGCAGATAATTGTGCAAAATTCCTATGTATTTCAACAAGGTGTCTTGACTTTGTAAGTCTACTCCAAGTAGAAGTTCTCTCCTTCTAAACTCTTGGGTATAATCTTGCACATTTTGACCCTTAAGTTGCCTAAAATTTTTCCAGTTCATGATTTCTTTCTGAATATGAGCAAGAGGATAAAATTGTTTCTTAATAGCTGTAATAAACTCATTCCAAGTTAGAGTTATCTTAGCATGCTTTTTAATTTCCTCCTTGGTCGTGGCTTCCCACCAAACCAAAGCTGCTCCATCCATTCTCAAAGAGGCTAATTGGATTTTTGTTTCATCATCATGCAAATTCTGAATCCTTAGATAGACTTACAGCTATCTAATCCAGTTATCCAATTTTTCTGCATTCACATCACCATTAAACATCGACAACTCAAACTTCACATCAAGCTTTAACAAAGGATTTTTAAGAGATGTTTTTGTTTTGTGTGACTGATTAACATAAGTAGAAGAGGATGATGTGGAGGATGAGGATGACGATGGAGATGGTGGATCACCATTTCCTCCATTCCCTGTCTTAGACTCATCTTTGTCTTTCTTTCCTCCTGAAGAATCTCCTTCCTCTTTTCGGTTTCTAGACCCTTTTCTAGCAATCCTATCATTTCTCTCCTGGTATAGGATCCTAACCATCTTAGTCATGTCCAAGAAAGCTTTTCTAAAGACTCTTTCTTCTTCCTTGGGATCCATTTCCTCATGTACTTCTCCTTCTCTGGAGGACATGTTTGTGGCTGATTCTAAGGCTAATGAGGATGAAATGGAAGGTGGATATAATGGCACTCTAGCCCTCCTTGGTTGAGGATTAACTTTATCTCTAACCAATTGACCTTCCCCTCTTTTCAATTTCAGCCTAGTAAGCATCAAATTTTGCAGAATAACACAATCTTCTTGCAAAAATTTCACAAACTCTTAAGCAAAACCTAGAGCTCTGATACCAACCTGATCTGAAATTGTGAGAAAAAAGTATTTCTCATACAGAGATTGACAGTAAGGGGATTTTACTGGTTATTTCACCTTTACTAGAAAGGATGAAACTAGAAGTTTCTGGCCCACAAACTGGCTCTGCCTAAAGAAATAAAATGTAAACACGGAAATAGATCCGATCAATGAAAGTATTTTTTTATGTGCAAAGTATTCATTAATCAAAATTTTATGTGTGAATAAGCAAGTTCAAGTATTCTGCAAATGAAGTAATGTGGTTTGAAGTTGAACTAATGAGTATTTTTCACTGTATAAGGCTACTTGGGAAAAGTGTACTTATGAAAAGTGACTGTTTAATGTAGCAGAATCTGAAATATAACAGCAAAAATGCACAGCATAACAGTAAGCATTTGTTTAAGCAGTTCACCCCTCTCTTGGGCTATCTCTGCTGGGTCCAAAAGCCTCTAATTAGGCTTTTCCGTTTTTCATTAAGGCTCAAAATGGGAATTACACTGTGTAGAAAGCCTCAAATGGAAAAATAAGCTGCAAATTCAGAAACAGAAGGCTGAAATCAATATAAATCGACTATTCATTCACCTCCAATGGATAAGTATAGTCCAACACAGCTGATGTTTCATTAGGCCCTAGTGGCTCCACAACCAAAATCGCTGGTAAAATCATTGATAGAGCACCCTGATGGCTTTGCAACCTGTCCCAACAGCTTCAGAATGCTTCAATACCCCAAAAAAAAAAAAAAAATCGTCCCAAATGGACTTCCCTAGCCAAAGTTATGGCTAACTGAAGTTTGCCCAATGTCACCTAGAAAAACTCCAGCTAAATCTGGCTAACTGCCAGATAGCATCGACAAATCTAGAGTTAGGCACTGAATTTGGGGGTCCGCCGAAATTGCCGCCGAATTTGGAGGGGCTAAAGAGATAAGGGTCGACGTGACCACAACCTCTGAAAATCATTTTAATACTTTGAGTTATAATCGGCATTGGATAATGTTTATAACAATATGTATTAAATGTGGTCCACCCCGGGCGCGTGTCCACGGGACCACGTCCCACACAAAATATAACATTTAAATAATATCCTGAATCGAATGGTTTCAAAGCCTATTGCAGTGGCCGAACGGTCAAGCCGCTTGTCTTTGTCCGCCCCGACCCGGGGTCGAACCTCACTGCGACCAAAACATAATTTTGAATGCCAATTTCATATGAATATTGGGGCCACGTGGCGGCCTCCGGGCTGGCCACGTGGCACCTTTGATTGGCCACATGAAAAATATTTCACAGAATATTCTATGAAATATTCCACAGAATATTCTTTTTTTAATAATTTTTTTTTGATAAAGTCAATTTTGGCCATTTTTTAATTGAAATTGGCAAACTTCAAAGTTGAATAACTTTCTCATACGGAGTCAGTTTTCAGTGCCGTTCACGTCTACAGGATCGTTTTTCTGAGATCTTTCCATTCGATCTAGTTCAGACCAATTCTGAGCAACTTCATTTTTGAGCATTTTTCTACAAGAGACTTGATCTCCTGATCATTATATTTGGTATCATCATATCAGATATTATGTGCAGCGGAAGATCATGTTGCTTCAGTTCATTCATACCAAATATTAGGATGTAGACATTCTGACGAAGGCGCTTAGCAAGAGAAAATTAGAATACCATAGAGGAAGGGTCGGGGTGAAGGGTAATCCCTATCTTGTTGAGAGGGCGTGTTGAGATTCAACAAGATGATGAGCTTAGTGAAAAGTAAGCACCTTCACTAAGTGGGGCCTGCAGGATATTTTTAGGTGTATGTCTATTTTTATACATGGTGAGCATATTGTATAAGTTGTAGGATGCTATTTGTATATGGTTGGTCAAATGTTGAAAATAGATGAAATTCTATTTTTAGAATATTGGGCGAAGTCTATTTATAGATCGTCGATCTAAAAATAGGTGCATGTCAATTATTATTAACCCTTAATAATAATCCGACAATAAACATCAACTTATTCTCTTGGAGCACTTTATTTCAGTGAACAGATTTGAAAAATCAGTGGGCTGAAGGAATTACGCAATTCCTAGGGTTTATTGGTGGCTCATGAATGGAGGACTCAGTTAGAACTGAAGTGGAAAAGTTATGACAGAGTTGGAAGAGTAGTTTATGGAGTTTTTATTTAGTTTAACTCAGTTAAGTGAGTTAAACTCAGTTGAGCTAGTTGTATCTAGTCTATCTGAAAGATACATTAGTGAGAGTTTAGTGAATTAATTAGTTAATTAATTCACAACTAATAACTCACTAACAACTGAACAGAAACAATAGTTAACTACAATGCATGTCAGTTCCAGTGGAGACCTAGTGGAGAGGTAGGTTAAAGGGTGAGATGGACTATATGTTGTGAATATAGTGATGCATTCAATGCATCTGACACACATTGGAGTTTCCAATGAAGATTGCGTAGTCAAGGTGTTGAGCTCCAAAGATGTTCTTTCTTCCACCACATTCCACTCCACTTCCTTTTTCCATTATTAATCACTGGCTCAAATGATCAGTAGAATTAGTTAAAATTTCTTTAAGAATGAATATCATGACTAACTTGCTATGTTTTTATGATTTTTTCATTGTAGTACTTTTTGAACTAGATCTAGCTACTGAATGCAGAAATTCTGTAGCTAGTTGCCGATTCTGCAGCTGTCTTCATGTCTATGTAGGTTCCAGGTGTCATCTTGGAGAAAAACACATATGGGCATATTCCACATCATTCCATCATCATTTGTTCCTCTCCACGAAGCTTGAACGGAATTCTGTAGGTGGTTATGTACATGGGAACTAAAACTAGGAGAGAGACTCCTAATAGGACAAGGACAGTCCAGATGTCCTTAATTCTATTACGTGACCACCATCAAAGTCCTAGTTTGGTTTTTATTTGGAAAGACAATTATCCCTAGGTTATCTCAAAACAGTTATGTATATTTGTTACAAATATGGCTCGGGAAACCGAGGGACAAGGTTAGATTTTGTATTTGACTGCTAGATTTCAGAAGTTTGAAAACACTCTGTTTTGAAGTAATCTCTCTCTAATGCAAGAAGTATCACTTTATTGAAAGCACTGAGTCAATTTTGTACGGTTTAGATAAGTATTTTAGTCTCGTTTTTCATTTCTAGCTTAAGCACATTTCTGAAGTTTATGTTTCATGCTTGTTTACATTGATCATCACAGCTAGACTTACTCTTATAAACTCTTCCAAAATATCATCACGATGAATAAGGCATAGCTGTGGTGTTGTAGGTTTTAGTTGCATTTCCTTTCGAATTTTATGATTTATGCTTGTTTACACTAAGTGTCACAGCCGGTCTTACTCCTACAAACTCTTCCAAAACATCATTAACAATGAATAAGAAACAATTGTGGTATCTTAGATTTTAATTGTATTTGCTTTCAAATCTTATGTTTATGTTCAATTGCATTGAATAATACAGCCAGAATTGTTTTTACAAACTCTTCCAAAATATCATTCACATTGAACAAGATGGGCTGTAGAATTCCAATAGACTAGCTGCATGTTAGTTTATTCATAACACTCTGGAGGATGATTTCATTTAGTTCAACTCTGTCACTACATTTCAAGTTTGATAATGGTATTTTAATTTAACTCTGTTCACTGTACTTCAAGTAGATTAGTAGCATTCTAGTTTAGTCTTAGCTCACTATATTAGCATTCCAGTTTAGTTGTTATCCATTTCATTTTAAATTGTATTAGTTGTTAAATTTAGATACCACGGTCTTCATTATTTACAAAAACTTCTTTTGTTCCAACCTCATATTAATACATAATCATCTGGACAGAAGCTAGTATCAGTTTAAGGCCTGGAGTATTTTGCAACCTTTTTACCATTTCACAAATAAGCCTTTTCTCAAGGATTATTCTAAAAAGAAACCTATAACTTTTGAGTGAGGCCTAGTGGTGCTAAATTGAGTTGCAGAACATAATTAGAAGTTAGTTTAGAGTAAAATCTTATTGTGCTACAAATGTTCTTTTCCAAATATGTTCCAATGAACCTTTAATCATGGATGAGATGTTGTAACATTGTAAGATGATTGTTTATTTAGGAGAACTTCATTCACACTTAACTTGTCCATTTCTCAAGCTCTTCCAACACATCTTTAATGAATGAATTGGATAATTTCAAGCTCGTGTTGTGATTTATTTCCTTGCAATGAAGTCATTATCAAGCTTTTCATTTGTTGTTTGCCAGCCATAGTTTAGGCTTTGTTCTGTTTTAGTATTTGCATTTGTTATTTACCATCCATAGTTTAGGCTTTGTTCTGCTTGAATATAACCAATAGCTTCTTTTCACCAGCATTTAGTTCTTTCCCTTTTCAAACATAAAACCATAAAACCAAAAACATCAGAAAACACTAAACACAATGTAGTGAGAAACAAATACCTAGGCACATATAGTGCACCACTCTTCAGCAGTTTACCAACCCTGGTTGACAATTAATGAACTCAATTTAGGAACACTAGGTTGAGCAAAAACACAAGGAAAGGACAATTTGAGTTCATTTAGGGGTCTTCTTCAGTAGGGATTGTGCAGTGGAAGCAGGCTGTCAGGAGGCAAGAAATTGGTGCATGGAGATGCAAATTTCTGCATGACAGTGTGTAATGATTGTTGATTGTATTGAGAGCTTGATGTAATAAGCTGTGTATGAGTTTATAACATGATTCCATTGATATACATAATATATGATAGTTTGGTTTTTTAGATTTAAGCTTTCTCTTTAAACAACTGTGTTATGTGCGATTGAATTTAATTCACATGTGTTTGCAATTGAGTTTTAAATTTCCACAAGTTTAACAGTGGAAGGATTCTGTATTTAGCAAGAAGATATATATTGTTAGATTAGGAGGATCTGGTAATACATAAATATTAATAAATTTCTACAATTTGGGTGTTTTCTATATATGTTTTGTTTAGATGTACTAAGGAAATTGAACTATTTTGGTGGCCTTGGTGCTTATCTTGTTGAACATGTGTTTTATGTGGTTTAATGATCATTATTTCTATGTGAACTATTTCACTAGGTAACTAGCAAATATTTATTTTCTCGTGTATATATATAAGGTTAGTACTATTAATTCCTTCTAGAGGCTCACTTCTTGTCTACCCCCTCATGAATGTCTTCTTTTACGCATTGCAATTAGTCTTTTACAATGTCAACTTACTTCCTTATTCAAGGTTTATGTATATAATCCCTTATTTTATCCACTAAAACCAAGACGAAACCTTTTTTTATGGTGGTCGGGTCGATACTCTGGATGGAGCTCCTACTCCAAATGATGTGAGGTATAATTAGGACTTCACATTAGGGAGAACCCCTATATGTTGGAGGTATCATCCAACACCATCAACATTCGGGCGTTAGAAAGAGGGCCAAATGACAAGGTGTGCACTTTGAGTATGTGTTGAATCTCTTATCTTTAATGGATAATCCTCAAATCATACTTCCAAGGTGTATGAATTTCAAAACTATATGTTATGAAAAGTGAGGGAGTGAAGACTCATCCTAGTGATGAGATCTTGCAATTACTTTTGTGAGAATCGGAGGTAGAAAACGTTTTTTCTCAATATTTCGGAGATGGGAAAACCGACAACAAAAGTTCTGCCAAACTAATAGTTCGGCTGAACTTATTATTATAAATATATCGGCTCGCAAACCTTAACTATTTTCACGTGTATTTCCATTGTCTATTTGTCTAGCATCTTTCGATATCACGTTTGTTTGTCTTGTGTCTGTGAGGTGTTGCTCTGTTGCGAGGTGTTGCTCAGTTGCTTTGTGACGAGGTGAGGTATTGCTCTGTTGCACTGCGACGACGAGGTGAGGTGTTTCTTTGTTTTTTGTCTCGCGTCTGTCAGGTGTTGCTCTATTGTGAGGTGTTTATTTATTGCTCTGTGATGAGGTGAAGTGTTTCTCTATTGTGTCGCGACGATGAGGTGAGGTGTTGGTCTGTTTTTTTTGTAATATTTTTTGTTGATTTTTTTTTGTTTAATTTTAATTTTAATTTTTTTTGTTCACAGGGAATTTGGTCTGTGTCCTCCATGATGTCTTCAACGATCTCCAGACTCCTCTTCTTGTTGCGGCTTCATCCTCATGCCATCTAAAATTTTCCAAGTATGCTATCCTCTGTCATTGAATTTACAGTTTTATGAAGGTTAAACATTAAATGGTTAAACATTTAACAAGAAATCATATTTATAGTACATAGTAAACTCTAATTTCAAATTTTCATTTAAGATATGTCAGAATAAGGACTAAAATTGCACATCATAAATTTGTGAGCTATATTCGTAATCGTAGAGAGTAGTATTTTCTGGTTTAAAAGGAAGATTTGTAAAAATGTTTCACTCCAAACTTGCCAAATGAGAATGTTGTTATGCCAAATCCACTCTCCAAATTCCTGATATTAGGTTGTCACTGTCACTATGTTAATGCTCTCCCAACACCTGATATTATGTTGTCACTATCACTATGTTAATTCTTTCCAAATGATTGGTGCTAGGTTGTCACTGTCACTATGTTAACGATGTCACTATGTTAATATTCCAATTTGGTTTGGAACCTTCCCTAGGTTATTATAGGATCTATGGCCTAATTTGATCCTTATAATATACACAAAAACTAGTGAGTAAAATAGATATTAGCGCGGGTCTCATGCACTGTGTAGTTTGAACTATCGCGTGCATGTCTGAGAGTCTGTGACATGCTAGAATTGAATCTATGTCAAAAAATTTCAAATTATAATTCTTGACGTATATAAGTTTTATGTTTCATCCTTTGTTGAACTGTGTGATGTGTCACTTTGGCTTGGAGGGTTCACGCCTTGCGCGCCCTTTGGAGGTTGCAGGTTTGTATAGCATGGATGTTGTGAGCCCTTACGATTTGTATAGCATGGCTATTGTGGGCCCTAAGAATTGGTTATGCATTTGAATTTTTTTTTTCATTAGAATTTTTTTTCATACATTAGAATTAGGTGAGATACATCCATTTCCCTCAGAAATGGCTAACTAGTGTTGTCATCTCTTCCACTGAAAAACAGACTTTTGAAAGCAGAGAAAAAATATCTTCCTGTTAAATACAAATTGAGAAATTACTATTTAGATATCTATTTTCATTTCTTCCACTGAAATTTTCCATGGCCAGTTGCAACTCCATATGGTTCCTTTTCATTACCTGTTGAATACTTTGCCTTATAATTTGTACTTGTTCTCTCCTCCACATACCATCAGTCCACCTCCATCTGAGTAGATTTTTCTTTAGTTAGCTTATTTCAATTAAAAAATACTAACAACATGTTCATTGGCCATTTATTATTATTATTATTATTATTATTATTTTAATTTAATATTAGTCGACTTAAAAGTTGTAGTGCATCAGAAGAGACATACTATACAACCTTCCTAAATTGAAGGTCTCACTCTTTCATCATTAGTATAACCATTTGTCGCTTGTCTAGCCTTTTATTGTTTCCTAACAAATTTTTTTGTTTTGATAATATTTATAGATTTTTGTTAGGAAACAATAATTATAAATTCTTTTTGACAAATATATTAATAATTAAGGCTAAACCTAGCTACATTCTTCAACATCTAAGAGACACAATTGTATTGTGATATTTTCCCTTCTTTCCAACTTAGTCCATCCTTCTAGAAAAATCCCTTTTAATGAAGCAAATATATCCATAGTGATCCACTGATATTTGTTCACCAAAAACTATTCCATTTTGGACTTATATATCTCAAAACTATGCTCATTAAATTTATGCATTTATATCTTTAAACTACTCAACTATTTTACTACACCATATGAATCATTTCGATATATCTCCCATTTTAATGGGGTCTATCATATTTCGAGAAAAAACCATTCGCCTTAAAGTTTTCCCATTTAAACCAAAAGTGATTTGATACAAAACATAGGTTTTAACCTTATATAGTTAATTGTTTCAAATAGATTCTTAATAAAATGAAAAATATTTGATGTAAAACACATGCATTAACATATAATTGTGATATTTTCCCTTCTTTCCAACTTAGTGGACATCCTTCTAGAAAAATCCCTTTTAATGAAGCAGATATATCCATAGTGATCCACTGATATTTTTTCACCAACAACTATTCCATTTTGGACTTATATATCTCAAAACTATGCTCATTGAATTTATGCATCTATATCTTTAAACTACTCAAGTATTTTATTACACCATAGGAATCATTTCGATATATCTCCCATTTTAATGGGGTCTATCACATTTCGAGAAAAAAAACATTCGCCATAAAAGTTTCCCATTGAAACCAAAAGTGATTTGATACATAACATAGGTTTTAACCTTATATAGTTAATTGTTTCAAATATATTTTTAATAAAATGAAAAATATTTAATGTAAAACACATGCATTAACATATAATTGTGATATTTTCCCTTCTTTCCAACTTAGTGGACATCCTTCTAGAAAAATCCCTTTTAATGAAGCAATTATATCCATAGTGATCCACTGATATTTGTTCACCAACAAATATTCCATTTTGGACTTATATATCTAAAAACTATTCTCATTGAATTTAAGAATCTATATCTTTAAACTACTCAACTATTTTATTTCACCATAGGAATCAATTCGATATATCTCCCATTTTAATGGGTCTATCACGTTTCGAGAAAAACACATTAGCCATAAAAGTTTCCCATTGAAAACAAAAGTAATTTGATACAAAACATAGGTTTTAACCTTATATAGTTAATTGTTTCAAATAGATTCTTAATAATATGAAAAATATTCAATGTAAAACACACGCATTAACATATAATTGTGATATTTTCCCTTCTTTCCAACTTAGTCCATCCTTCTAGAAAAATCCCTTTTAATGAAGCAAATATATGCATAGCGATCCAGTGATATTTGTTAACCAAAAACTATTCCATTTTGGACTTATATATCTCAAAACTATGCTCATTGAATTTATGCATCTATATCTTTAAACTACTCAACTATTTTATGACACCATAGGAATCATTTCGATATATCTCCCATTTTAATGGGGTCTATCACATTTCGAGAAAAACACATTAGCCATAAAAGTTTCCCATTGAAACCAAATGTAATTTGATACAAAACATAGGTTTTAACCTTATATATAGTTAATTATTTCAAATAGATTCTTAATAAAATGAAAAATATTCAATGTAAAACACATTCATTAACATATAATTGTGAAATTTTCCCTTCTTTCCAACTTAGTCCATCCTTCCAGAAAAATCCCTTTTAATGAAGCAAATATATCCATAGTGATCCAGTGATATTTGTTCACCAACAACTATTCCATTTTGGACTTACATATCTCAAAACTATGCTCATTGAATTTATACATCTATATCTTTAAACTAATCAACTATTTTTTTACAGCATAGGAATCATTTCGATATATCTCCCATTTTAATGGGGTCTATCACATTTTGAGAAAAACACATTAGCCATAAAAGTTTCCCATTGAAACCAAAAGTAATTTGATACAAAACATAGGTTTTAACCTTATATAGTTAATTGTTTCAAATAGATTCTTAATAAAATGAAAAATATTCAATGTAAAACACATGCATTAACATATAATTGTGATATTTTCCCTTCTTTCCAACTTAGTCCATCCTTCTAGAAAGTCAATTTTAATGAAGCAGATATATCCATAGTGATCTGGACAGTGATATTTGTTCACCAACAACTATTCCATTTTGGACTTATATATCTCAAAACCGTGCTCATTTAATTTATGCATCTATATCTTTAAACTACTCAACTATTTTATTACACCATAGGAATCATTTCAATATATCTTCCATTTTAATGGGGTCTATCACATTTCAAGAAAAACACATTAGCCATAAAAGTTTCCCATTGAAACCAAAAGTAATTTGATACAAAACATAGGTTTTAACCTTATATAGTTAATTGTTTCAAATAGATTCTTAATAAAATGAAAAATATTCAATGTAAAACACATGCATTAACATATAATTTACTCGAGAAACCCAAAACGAGAAGATAATTTTTTTTATTAGTATATTTTTTTTTAGACCATCAGACACACACACACACACATATGTATGTATGCATATATGTGTATATCCCACGACAATTATAAACTACCAATCCATTACCTTGGATCAGATAAAACTTTAGTTCTTTGACTGAAACTGTAGAACCATGGGGTAAACTACCATGCACTAGAAAAATGCTAAAAGAAAAAACCATGTGATGAAAACCATCATAAAGGGAGAATTTGTTTTTCCCAAAAAACGTTTTTTTGGGGCACTATCCCTGAACACCTCTGTGTGGGGAATTTTTCATCTATATGAAACCCTAAAGTGGGGGTCCTTTCCTCCCATTTTATTCCCAACACTATGCTTAGAAAAATATATAGTGCATGGGGGTATTCACATAAAGAATATAACCCATACCAAACATCCAATAATTCTCCTTAATGTGACCATCAATGTTGCAATGGTTAGAATTATTTCTACTACCCTTGCATGGATGTGTAGTGGCTATTTTATTCTTATCCTCCTATTTCCAGTTCTTACTCCCCTCCTTCAAAGCTTCTTGGTGCTATTTTTTCTTCAAACCACTTAAGTACCCTTTATTTTGGCCTATGGTTTCTAGATAATGTGCGTATACACATGGCTCATACATTATCCTTAGCTTGGAAAGAATCACTTGTTTTTGTAGATGGTTATAAAGACCCCACATATACTTAAGGAGTAAATTTGGGCTCTTGGGAAAGATATCCAATAATATGACCATATTTTTAAACTTAGTACACACTTATACACCCTTATGTCTACGTAAAGTAGTGTGATTGATTCCACAGGTCCTCTACACACTTCATAGGGTATAATTGGGACAAGTGGTGTTAACTTCTATAAGTTCTATAAGCAGAGTCTGTAAAGGGCTAGGTAGCCTCTGGATCTCATCTTTTATGAAAGGTGACATATCTAGTAAATTCCCCTACAGTTAATCTCTAGAATAGATCTAAATATAAGTTCTTCATTTTAATATCCATAAACCACAACCACTTTAAGGCAAATCGTGTACATGTGTCATTTCTCCCATAAACTCTTAAGGCAAACTTTAAAGCATGTGTCATTAGCTTTCTCCCTATTATCACTCCAGTAAATTCTCAAGTTGTCAGATTTTGGTTTTTTAAGTCAAAGAATACTAGAGGTAACCAAAAACCTACTTAAAACTCTAGGATCTAGCCTTCCTAGGGTTCAGAGAGGGCTCTCTCTTTCAAGTTTAACTTTGTTTTAGTTTTGAATATTAGGCTAGTTATTAAAGTGCAATTTGGTTTGGTTTTGTTGGATTTGGTGGGAAAATTTCACTTGGAGGGTAGATAGAGGGAAATCTACTAGTCTATTGGGCTATGGAGTCTAAGTCAAGCTAATAGAACTGGGATCAAAGCCTAAAAGGTCAAATGTCTGCAGGGCAAGGTAGATAACCCTTGGAGATCTTGGGAAAATTGTTTTTTGAGATGGTATGATTGGGATAAAGGGCACTTAAGAATCCTTAAATCCGGAAAAGGGAAGTAGAAGATAGAGGAAAAATGGGAGAGGGAGAAATTATGAATTCCCTACACCGGAAATCAGAAGAAAACAAAGAAATGATAACTAGTTAAAAACAGGGTGCTATTAACATGTCCTGTAGTAATACTCCTAGTTATACATTCAGATTTAGAATTAAAACACAGATGTATGCATGTAACAAAAGAAGATAACAATGACAAGTTTAAGAGAGCACTTCACTCCATATAGCTTATCACAGGGATCTTGAAGGATGATGCCAAATAGGTGATTCAGTCTGCTACTCAAAATCGAAATCCAAAGCCTTCAAGTCAACAAAATATCTATAGTAATCTCCAACAATTTTATTCCACACAAAAATACTTCAAAGAGTGAAGTATTTATAAAAAATGTCTTACAAAATATCCTATATGACTTCTAGGAATTAACTTAGGAAAATTAAATATCTTACAACAATAATAGTGACAACTTGCTCAACAAATTAGCAAGCTGTCCTATTTTATTCAAAATAAATAGAAATTGTTTTAAGATAAGAAGTAGCTGGCTCCTTATGTGTCCTCTCTACTGGCCTTTTAGATATTTTCAGAATTTAACTTGCCTTCACTGATACTATTTCTCGCCGATACTCTTTAACACTTATACACTTTATCCTTATACTCTTTAACCTTCAGTAAGATTTCTTTCTGTTGTAAAAATCTGTTTTGACTGTGAAATCAACAAACAATTTTTTTCTTCTTCATTTGTTTGCCTTTCTTTATTCATAGCAAATCAGTCAATGCTTGCCACTACTCATTTTTAGGAATTCTAATATTCTTGAGTTTTCTAAAATTCTCATCACCCTCAGTGTACCTAGAAAATGTGGGTTTGAGGACAAACAAATGTTTGATTTCATACTGCAAATAAAACAAATCTTCAAAACTTTTTAGCAATACTTTTCTTGTGGGAATACCTTGACCTGTTGGATTGCTCACCTACTCCTTGGCATGTTCTCTTATCTTTTTGTAATAATCATTCTGAGACATTAACTTATCATTGATCACCATGATATCAGGAAGTCCCTTTTGCCTTAAATTGGTGAATTTAACCATGAATCTAGTGACAACAGTGTTCATTCCTTCACATTTCTCTTCAAGCTGCCTCATCAAATTTATTTTGGTGGTTACTATCCTAATTTATAGGATAGTAGCTGTCTTGTAATTTATTTTAAATTCTTCAAGTTGTTGTCTATTATTGATGTTGAGGAGATTGATCAACCTAACAACTTGTTCTGGTTTATCTGCCAATTCTTCTTGTGTCTTTTAGAGCTCTGCTTGTGCAGCCAATAGTAACTCTCTCTGCTCAAAAATTACTTGAATTAAAGGCCAAACATCATGAATGGCTTCAATTAAATTATTCGATAGGTAATTTTTAATATATGATATTTGATCTTTGAGAGTTAATTCTTTCTGGAGCTTCTTTACCTCTTCACTCAATCTGTGGGCATTTTCTCATGTATTTTAGCAACTATTTGAGCTAATTTGCTTGTCTTCTCAAGATTTTCAATTATCTTAGTCAATATGTTGATTTCACTGGTCTTCAAGGACATCTCCTCCATTGCCTTTACTAGTTGATTGCTTTCATCTGTAGGTGGCAACACTGTTGTAGAAGATTCAGTTACTGAAGTTGTTGAAGATGTTACTGGCACTGCAATGGCCAGTGGCTCTTTTAGTGCCAATTTTTCTCCTAAAGTAGATGGTACTGCTGCTGTGATGACTGAAATAACAGTGGGAATGACTGGTTCCTTAACTGTCTCTTTTTCTTAGATAAATTAGTCCATTTGTACTTCCATTTCTTTGATTTGAGCTGTTAGTTGAAGTATCAAGCTCATCATTTCATCTTTCTCCTTTTGATCCTATAAAACTTCCTTTGATTGAGTATGTTCTCCTTGAGGAAGCTTGAGTTGTTTCCTCAAGGCAGCTATGTCCTCATTTTTCTTTTTAACCAATGCTTCAGCTGCTTTGATGTTTGTAGGATCATATCCTACCTACAATACTAACTCTTCTAAGGCCTTTATCCTTAGATATTTTGCATATAATGAGGCTTTATCCATCTTCATTTGGTACTGTATATTAGAAATGGTATTTTGAAGCCTATGAGCACTCATAGCTATTGTGGTCACTATGGAATAGAGCATCCCTAATGTTTGCCTATGAAATTCAATCTGATCCAAGTCATGGTTTTTATCTGTGGCTACTTCCATATCAACTTTTTTATAGTCAACCACTATCTTTGGCACTAGTACAATGGGTTGTAAAACAAACATAATAAATTTTTAGTTGAATAATAAAATGATGATAGGAATATGTTTTGGTTACCTGGCTTTTGCTTCAAGAACTAAGAATATATTTCAGTCTTAATTTCCTCATTCTTCAATTTGATTTGCTTGTATTTTTCATTAATATCTAAATCCTTCTCCTCAGTTGAATGTGAGGAAGAAGCCTCCATACTTTTTTGCCTCTCCATCATCTGTGTCTCTTAATTATTCAACTATTCTTGATTCTGATTTGGCTCATTGATGATAACAGTGGCTACATTGGTCTCTGTCTGTGTAGTGTTGGTATTCAAGGGCTGTGTTTCCTCAACATCTATTGTTACTTTACCTTTAGCTGCTGTATCCAGTTTTGGCCTCTTATTGTAAATGATTTTAAACTTTTTCTCGGTGGTAGTCTCAATAGTATAAGCTCCTTCTTCTCTAATTATTTTAGTGGATGTCTCTAGTTATTTGGAAAATTCCAAAGGGTGACTAGTATTCCTTTGGTTTACTGCCTCTGTTAAAGTATTTTCAACCCACTCAATTTGATTAGCAAATTTCTCTATATCTGGCTTTGACTCATCAATAAAGGGTTTCAATTTACATTTTACCCTTAGTTTACTTAAGATCCCTTGTGGATCATAATTCCATGGGAAGCTTTCTTCTAATTTGTATTCTTGTAATTGACTTGCTGCTTCCTTTTTTGCTTCTCTTTGTAATATTCCCATTTTAGCACACAGCTAAATGGAATATTGAAATTTTGTTTTTATCACCTAGTAGCTAAATAATTGGGTAAGGAGGCCCATGATTATTAAAACATGAATAAAATCCCTCAAATGTGCAAAGGGATAATCATAAGAGCTGGATTTCACACCCCTATGTGTGAAAGAAGACATTTTCAAGGAGACAAGGTCAAGTTTGACCAAGTCAACAACACTGGGAGAGAAGGTGGAGAACACTTTGATAGACAATGCAGTATGAATGGGGAGAGGGTTATTTGGTGGAGGAAAGCATAATGAGTGGGACACATGGAAATAGTGCTTTCACTTGTTTAAAAGGAGGGAAAGGCAACCATTGTTATGCATGTTATGTATTATTGATTTCTTGGTCTGTTCAGACTTTGTGCAGTCTCTGCTGTTTAGCAGAATTGTAGTGCTTATTAGCAGAAGGATATCCTGTTTAGGAATCCTCCTCCTTCCTTGAGGAACCTCTTGGAGGAGTTGTACTGATTTTCCTCACATCCAGGCTTGAGGCCAAGCATCCTCCTACAGTACATCGTTATTTCTGCAGCAGGATAATGTTGTGTTGTAGGGTGTTGCAGTGAGGGTTCACAACACCACTTCCATCACTTATTTTTCAGAGGAGGACTCTATCTTTACTTTGAGAGATCAGTTTGGAAGCCCTTGGAGTTTATTGTAGATCTTGGCATTGGGCCAACTCATTCCCTTGCCCCTACAGTGCATTTTCCTCCAGTAACTGCGTTATTTTTAGTGAGCATTTGCAGTGGGGCTTTTGCAGATTGTTTGGAGGGTGAGATCTTTAGTGTTAGGATCAACCTTTCACTTGGAAGATCTATTTGGAGGAGGAATATTCAGATTGTTCATCATATTTAGCCATCTCCATCCAGTTCTATTTTCTGAGTTGCAACTACTACCCAGCAACTCCGGCATTTTGCAGATTTTGTGTATTACAGCCAATCCTTCCAGGATTGACTTGAGGTAGCCTTTGGGAGCTGAGATATTCACTCCCAATGTTGTATGGGCCATATATTTGTACATATATGTATTTGAAATATTTTAGTATGCTGTTTATCTTATAAAAATGCACAGTCATAGCTTGGGTATACTTGTGTAGCAGTGTTTTGTCATGGTTCATGTACTTGTTTCTTGAGGCTGAGCATTGCCTATCTTGAGTAACATTTTCCTAGATCTTGTATTCATTTGTTGCTACTATAAATTAATAATATGGCTATGGATATTTCTCACATTTTATGAGTTGAGTTGTCACTGCTACTCCATTTTTGTGTTTGCATATTGCTGGATCTCCACATTTGGAATATCTTAAGATATTCCTAATAGTCTAGAATTTCCCTATTTTGGGATATTACAGTGGTATTAGAGCATAATCTTGGATCATCCTATGGATCTTAGCCATGATTCTATCAAGAAAAGAGAAGATGAAGACTCCATTATGTGGAGAGAAAAAGTAAGATAAGCTTACAAAACTTCTTCCAAGATCTGTACAGAGAATTCAAGAAGATTTCAAGAAGGTAAGAAGGGAGATGTGTACAGAATCTCCGAGAGGGTTTGAAACTGAGTGAAACTCTAGATTTTCTTATGGGGAATGTGAGCATGCAGCCACACCCTATGATGTACAGAGCAGTCTCATGTCCAATTTTTCTATGAGAGAGAGGGAGGAAGAAGGAATGCCTAAGAGGGGAACTCTTAGTGGTTTTTTGCATGAATATGAATCTCAAACTCAGAAGTTTAGAGATCATATCACTTTCCCAGAGTTTTGCAAGGTCAAGGTGAGGAGGATCAAGTAGCATAATATGGATATATTTCTCCTATCTATCTTTTATGATTCCCCTACATGTTCAGCCGGGGCTTTGGTGGAAGACCTAGACACCTTTTTGCAGCAGCATCAGATTTCCGAAGATGAAGCCATCAAGTAGTAGCACTGCACTTTTGAGGTAAGGTCTATGCATGGTGGTTATTTGAGTCCTTTACTTTAAAGAATGCAAATAATTCTTCCTATGCAAGGTTCATTAAAACTTTGATGGGAAGATTTGGTAGGAAGAATTTTGAAACACATGTGGAGGAAACAAACACATCTAAACAAACAAAACCCTTGCATGTGATGGAGGAAAACATAGACTCAAAATAAATTCAAAGAACCATAAAGGATGCTAATATATTGCATTATAATTTGTTGGAGGCAAGACCTTCATCGTGTATTTTGGCACAAGGAGGCAAAGAGATCCCTTTTCCAAAGAGGATCCAATCATTGGAGGGTTTCCCATTCATGTTGAGGAGGCTAAGGGCAACAATGTTGTCATTTATAGAGTTGATCTAGCACCTCATGCAGAGGAAGGATGAGCTCTTGCTCCAACTAGAATGATTCTTGAATCTTTGCAAGGAAATCCCCAGGATCTCATGTGTGGAGATCAAGGCACAAATCATTCTTTACATGTGCCATTGATGATGAGGTGTGGAACTATGGAGATACAAGGAGGAGATAGGGAGGATGACCAAAATCGTGTGATGAGGAGCACACATCCCTATCTATTTCATGAGGTTGATGCACCTAAGAGGGAGACTAGATTACGCAGTGAGAGTAGGGACAAGTTTGTCCATTCATATATGCATTCTACTCTTGATGATGATGTCTCATTGCATGGATACATTTCACCAAGGAGACCCCCAGATCAGCAGATGATGAGAGATGCTTCACCTTTTGAGGCACCATTCATTGATTTCAGAGGATTGGAGACCTTAGGAGCTAATTTTACAGTGCTGAGAGTCTTGGGTAGACTCAAGGAGGAGAGAGGCATTCTCTCAACAACGTCTTTACCCACTCTGATTTCAGATTCTGTGCTGTGGAAGAAGCAACAGGGGAAGGATATTAGCCTTCCAACTTGCATCTTTGGAATGTGAGATGTCAAAGAGGAGGATGACCATATGACAGATGCTCTTCATGAGAGATCATCAGCGTTGTCACTATGGAGGATAGATCCATATTGGAACTCCCAGTTGTTGGTGGAGTATTCCAAGGATCTTTTCACTTGCATGATATTGGATGACCAGTTTCATGAGGAGGGATATTCAGTCAGAGATGGGGTCATAAACTATCATGGTAGGATATTCCTATCTAGAGCTTCCAAGCCCAAGGAGAAGTTGCTACAAGCAGCTTATGAGGATTTCATTTTCAGCCATACTTGTTCTTTGAGAGCATACCACACCATCATGGAGGGGTATTTTTGGAAGGGGCTTGAGGAGGAGATATATCAGCATGTGAGAAGATGCATGGATCATGTGAAGATAGAGGAGATACACAACTATTTGGAAGAGTTAGCACAACCACCTCTTTTCTCTTTGAGGATGAGAGGAGACTCATCTATGAGCCACTCCATTTTCATGAGAAAGACATATGGTAAGGGTATTGTTTATTTGAATAATGATTTGTATAATGTATATATGCATCCCTTAACCATACATGTGTAGGAGGTTGCTCCAAGGAGGAGCATTATTTTTTCTAGACCTCATGGTCTACTTGAGGCCATGAACAGTATTGGTAAACACTCCCTAGGAGGACTTGGGGAGGAGATGTATTTTGGAGAACATTCTCACTTTGCACCATACATCATTCACTTTCTCCAAACATATGAGGAGAGTGGGGTAGCAAGCAAGTGGTTGAGAAACCACACTTTTTGTCACACTCTTTTTTAGTTGAGGGCCAAACTGCATTGGTTACATTTGAGGGACCATTTTCCTTCTCCCTTGCTACATATGGCAACGAGCATGGTTCTCATTATGGTTCCTTATGTTTCTCTTGTTTTTATATTTGTTGGGAGCATGATTGGGGGAATGGCACATTGGGTGAATGTGTCCCTTGAGGGAGAGATCTCCCACATTGTTTGCATTGCATGTTCTAATGGGAGCATGAGAAAGTATGTGGCCACTAGAGAAAAACACTTATTTCCATTTGAAGTGAGCCATATGATTGATTGGATGCCATATGATGGTGACTTCCAACTCATCACATATGAGATGATTTGGGCCAACATGTTTCATAACGTTGGAAGAGAGATCCTTGGAGGCCTAGTCTTCATCTTGCCACTTGAGGGCAATATTATTGCAGCCCAAGATCAGCGTATACTCTGCACTTATCCTAAGTGGAGAGGAGGAAATCACGGGGTAGGCTATTTTGTCTACCAAGATCAGATTTTCAGCCCACCTACATTGCAGGAGCCAGAGGTGGAAGATGATTTTCAGGACTTGCCATGTTGGGAGGTAACTCATTTTGTATGGATGATTTCTTGGGGGATGGAGGATCCACATGGGGAAGATGTTCCTCAACAAATTTTAGACTCCATGCCTTGGGTGGAGACCTTCCAGTTCTATCCTTGCAGTTTCTTGAGGACAAACAACATTTGGGAGGGGAGGACTGTAATATTCCCATTTTAGCACACAACTAAATGGAATATTAAAATTTTGTTTTTATCACCTAGCAACTAAATAATTGGGTGAGGCCCATGCTTATTAAAACATGAATAAAATCCCTCAAATGTGCAAAGGGATAATCATAAGAGCTGGATTTCACACCCCTATGTGTGAAAGAAGACATTTGCAAGGAGACAAGGTCAAGTTTGACCAAGTCAACAACGCTAGGAGAGGAGGTGGAGAACACTTTTATATACAATGCAGTATGAATGGGGAGAGGGTTATTTGGTGGAGGAAACCATAATGAGTGGGACCCATGGAGAGAGTGCTTTCACTTGTTTAAAAGGAGGGCAAGGCATCCATTGTTATGCATGTTATGTATTATTGATTTCTTGGTCTGTTCAGGCTTTGTGCAGTCTCTGCTGTTTAGCAGAACTGCAGTGCTGCTTAGCACAAGGATCTCCTATTTAGGAATCCTCCTCCTTCCTTGAGGAACCCCTTGGAGGATTTGTAATAATTTTCCTCACATCCAGGCTTGAGGCCAAGCATCCTCCTCTAGTACAACGTTATTTTTGCAGTAGGATAATGTTGTGTTGCAGGGTGTTGCAGTGAGGGTTCATAACATCACTTCCATCACTTATTTTTCAGAGGAGGACACTCTCTTTCCTTTGAGAGATCAGTTTGGAAGCCCTTGGAGTTTATTGCAGATCTTGGCATTGGGCCAACTCATTCCCTTGCCCCTACAACATAGTTTCCTCTCGTAACTACGTTATTTCTAGTGAGCATTTGCAGTGGGGCTTTTGCAAATTGTTTGGAGGGTGAGATATTTAGTGTTAGGATCAACCTTTCATTTGGAAGATCCATTTGGAGGAGGCATATTCAGATTGGTCATAAAATTCATCCATCTCCATTCAGTTCTATTTTCTGAGTTGCAGCTGCTACCCAACAACTCCGAAATTTTGCAGATTTTGTGTATTACAGCCAATCCTTCGAGGATTGACTTGAGGTAGCCTTTGGGAGCTGAGATATTCACTCCCAATGTTTTATGGGCCATATATTTGTACATCTATGTATTTGACATATGTTATCATGTAGTTGCTCTTATAAAACTGCATAGTCATAGCTTGGGTATACTTGTGTAGCAGTGTTTTGTCATGGTTCATGTACTTGTTTCTTAAGGCTAAGAATTTCCTATCTTGAGTAACATTTTCCTCAAGATCTTGTATTCATTTTTTGTTTCTATAACTTAATAATATGGCTATGGATCTTTCTCTCATTGTATGAGTTGAGTTGTCACTGCTACTCCATTGTTGTGTTTTCATATTGTTGGATCTCCACATTTGGAATATCTTAAGATATTCCCGATAGTGTAGAATTTTCCTATTTTGGGATATTACACCCTTTGATTACATATGAAAGGCCCAATTTTATTTTTTAGTTTAAATTGGGTCTTTTTCTTGGCTACCATAAAATTAATTGAATCTGAATTTAGGATTTGCCTAATGTACTCTAAGGCAAAGATCCTCATAGATTTGTGTTTAGGTAACTTGTAGGGCAACAAGTTAGAGCCAAAAAATCTGATTTCAGTGAATTTCTCATATAAATACCAATCACCTACTTTGCTCTGCTCTGATAATTGAAAAATTCTCTTCATTTCCTCACTGATTCTAGGCTACTCTGTTTTTGTTAAGATGGTGGTCAATGGATGTAGAAACAACTTTGTAAACTCTGAATAACTAAATTTTGTGCCTTCTATTTTGAGTATAGATGTCCAAAAGACAAGTGATAGAGGTTTTCCTTCTATATCCAACTTTTGAAGTGAAATTGGAAAGCTCTCTGATTGAAAGAATAGAAACAAGTGGAAAAGATAGGATGTATATCTAAATACTCCTTCCAGCTGCAAATTAGTCAATTGATAGTGAATGCTATTAGCTATAAAACCAGCATAGTCAAATATAACTGAAGGTGGTTGTCCTGGAGAAAATGTAGACAAAAATCCCCATATTGACTCATCAATATGCTCATCGGTGAAATATCCAAGTATGAAGGAAAGCATGGAGATTGTTTATCATATGGTTAACATTAATCATTTTTACGGATGGCCTTGAGTAGAAAATTATCGAATTTCATGACTCATGGTGAATATTAAAATAATGGCTAGGGAGAAACAATGCTAAGTTAAGTCATGTGTCCGAATAACTAAGCACGTGTCTAAAAAGGGGAGTAAGACGTAAACGCTCCGAACATGAAACAAACAAAAGGTATGTTATAACATATTTAAGCCAAAGAGTATTATAATGGAGCCCGCCTCTACTTCATACGCATGGTACAAGCCCCCACATGTGCTATTCTGGGGGGGGTCAAGGAGCGGAGGGGGGGTGATAGAGCCATACCCTCGCGGCATTGTGGTGACGTGTCACGGGAGTTGACACGAGGTAAGGGTTATATGGAAAAGTGAAGTGTGGGTCCTAAAGTCTTCATGCTGTGTATTTTACAATTCCACAAAGAATTCGTCCCGAGAACAAAGTTTCTTACGCGGAGAAAGGTAAGGTAAAGTCCTTAGGTGAACTGGTACTGAGGGCCGTACCAGTATTAAACCCGGCATGCGGCGTTCACCAACCTGCAGTTAAATGCCCAATCCCTATGTGTCGCGTGCTCCATTTTCAGTGTCCTTACGATGCTCACCCCACTTACTTCACCATTCCGCCTTTTGCCAAAGAATCCTCAGTTCTATATAACGGTCCTCTGTATTTTACTGCAGTAAACTTTCAAGTATTCGGCTACGGTATAAACTAAAGTGGGAGCCCAGTGCCAGGTCCACCCAGTCACTATCAATACCCCCACATCGCTTTCCAAAGCATATTTCCCACTGCACAGGTATTCTGTCCCTCATACCTCCTCTGGTTTCCTTTCGTTTTTAAAATGTTGTCATATCAGTCATGGGAAAGGTCACCCCTAAGAAAACAGAACCAAAGACCCCTCAGGTTCGTGAAACGAGAAACCCTCCCAGGTTTGAGCCCTTTTTAGACCTACAAGCCGAAATCTGTGATCCGCAATATCCTTTTCCCATTAGCAGTATCAAACCCAAGCTTTTTAGAAGACATGTCAAGAATAGGGATCGATATCGGGTGGTTTTATCAAGCCTATACCATCAAATTACCCCTCCTCTCTATCCAGTGGTCGAGTTTATCTGCTGGCTCTTAGAAGCCTACGATAAATGTCGGGGCACGTTTATCTCGGCTCAAGGGAACAAGATATTTTCTCTTTCCCCCGACATTATTAGAAGAGCCCTCCTCTTTCTCACTAGCACGAACTACACCAGTTTCAGTGAAATGACTTTTACCCCCTAGTTTGCAAAATTTCCATGGGAACAACAAAGAGATTTCATTTCCTCCATAACCAACAACCAGACCACATCCCTTCCTTCTACAGAACCTTTCCTTTTGAGTTTGTTCAAAGAAGAAGTGTAGCACATCCTCGTCCTCATTGCAGGTTTATTAGGTGTAGTTGGTTTGGGGGAAACCTCCAGGGCATGTGTCGCTTTCTTACGGGTAATGTCTCAATCAGGGGTAGTCATGGATATCCCTGGTTTCCTGGCCTCCACCATTCAGACTCAGTTCCAAGAACTTTCAGAAACTGGTCACTTCTGTTTTTGTTCTATGGTTTTCTACCTCTTCCTATATCAACATGCTGATAAGTTCGAAGGGTTGGGTTTAGATAAGGTGTATAAGGTAAATTCTCAGCCCATATCAGTTTTCGATTGGAGCTTTTCAACACACCAGTTACCAAATGGGCTGGGTTATTCCAGATTTCTAAATGATTTCATGCCTATTGCCTACATCATCATCCATGACTCTCCCTCACCTAGGGTTTTTCCTGAGATGAAGAGATGGTTATAAGCTAGTCAAGCTCAAAGTATTGGGGATTGGCACTTATATGATAACTACACCAAAATTCGAGTTTATGGAGCCGAGGTTCCCCCCTATCAGTGGCCTGTGTTCCCTGCTCGATAAATTTATGCTCAGGAGTACACTCGATAGACCCTGAAATCTGACCAACTCCACTTTGTCCCTGCAAAGAAGGGTTTTATCCTTAAACTTCCCATTACCATTGGCCCTTTTTTTGTCAATTCAAGGCATTCCCTCCCCATCGTTGAGAAGCTGCTGCAAGACATGGATTTTAGACAAGGGAAGGTTTGGCCCTACGATCTGAGGGGCATCATCTCTAATAGAAGAAGGAGGAACAAATCTACTCCTTATGTGCATGAAACTAGACCATTCATAGAATGGAGGGCTAATCTTGAAACTGGGTCTTTGCTTTCACAGATGGAGACAGATTCATCTGTGACAGGGGAAAAAGGAGAGGCAGCTTCAGGAAGAGAAGATGGTAAAGGTCAAGAAGAAGAAGAAGTGGGCCCATCAGGAACAGGTTATCCCCTTCGCAAAAAGCAGAAAAAGTGACAAGTGAAGTAGAAGTAATATGGGAAGAATCGTTACTCGAACCGTTCATACCATATGGCAAACCTGACGGGAGCAGAACATGGCTCAAGGTGCTATGAGACAGTGTCACGTCCTTTGACTACTCGGAAGTTTCACAGGCTATCAGAGCTGACACTTCACAGGTCACAACCGAAAGGAGCCTGAAAGCCAGATCCATCAAAGATAAGTACAAGGCCGAGCTAGAAGGATACATAGAGAAATACCATACCAGGATTTCAGCCTCGATGAACCTAGACACAGAAAATCTAGTGATGGCCATGGCAGAGGCCATTTTGGACCCAGATGTAGGTACTACTAGTTACAGAGTGCTAGAGTACGCAATTGACATGTCTAAGGTGCCAACACTTGATAAATGTAACCTGTTTCAGGTGGTTGGTGATATGTTAAAAGATGAAGTAATGCAGCTTACAATCACGTTGAAGAAATTGGACACTAAGCATGCCCAAGTGAGGGAGACTCTCAGAAAAGAACAGGAAAATTCCCATGCCCTCACGAATCAAGTACGTGCTCTCCATGAGTTAATTAAAGGAAAAGAAACTGGAGAATAACATCCACAACGTTACATCATTGAGAAATTGTAGAAGGAAGTGGCATCCCTGAAACACAAGATTAGCATAACGGCCTCCCATCATGTACAAACAGCGGAATTAGCTCAGGCTAAAAAAGATAAAGTAGACCTGGCTGATTCTCTAGCAAAGGAGAAGGAAGAAAAGGAAAATATAGCAGAAGAAATGGCTGTTCTTTAGGGCAGGCTGACAGAATTACAAACGACCTGTGATACACATAGTTGTGCACCACCTACAGTCCAACCGGAAACTAGTTCACTGTCCGAACAATTGAATACCGCAATGGCTACAAACGCTACACTGGAGAAGCAGGTTTCTACAACAAGAATGAGAATCAATGAGCTGGAAACTACCTTGGCTGAAAATTTCAAAACGATAGAGGCTATGCAGAAGGAAATTGAGCAGGCAAGGAAGGAAAAAGCTGACCAGCAGAAGACCATCAACGATCTCAATAGTTTCCTGAAATGTAATATCACCCTCAGGGATGCCAGAAGAATAATTTGGTCAGAAATCATCGCGACAGTGAAAGGGCATTGGAATTTTTTGAAAGTCATCGAAGAAGTAAAATCATCTGTGCTTTATCTCAGAAGGAAGATTCATGAGGGCAATACTAATATATCCAGCAGAGCCCAGCACACAAGAAGTTATATCTCTTTCTTGAAAGGGCTGAAGTCTAAAGACGTGGAGAAGCATGGTATAGCAAGTAGGTTCAAGGAGGCCATTGAATGTCAGAAGATAATTGATAAAGAGTCTACCCGCATGATAGAATCAAGAACCTTGGAAAATGTGGCAGTTAATTTGGATCGTTTTGATATGGTTTGGGCCGAGATCACAGCGGCTAGGCTTTCATCATGCTGGGGTCCTACTACTCCTACCGTGTTACAACCATTATCAGAGTACGAAGCACGTCTTAAAAAAAAGATGAACTGGACATATGTACTTTCAGATAAAACCACCTGGTTAAAAGCTGAGACTATTGTTTTGACACTCCGCCAAGAATTTGTTCTCCTCCATCTGGTAAAGCACAAAATCCCTACCGATGCAAATTTCGACGATCTCACCGAATCTTATATCAAGGTGGAAGGATTCGCATCAATGCATAAACCTGCAGCAGATAGTCAGGAAAGGTGCACCTGGTATGCCAGCCTAGTGGCCAGCTCATCAGCCAATGTTCCGCCACCTGTGTCAGCGACTGCCTCAACTCCATCTCGTCAGTGAATGTTATCAATTCATGATTCGGCCCTAGTGGCCTCTTACTTTTAATTTAGTTTGTTACTTTTCAATTTCAAGTGGAATTCACATTCCACTCCTGCATTTTACTTTCTACCAAAAACTGTTGTTTAATATTTTTGTTTAAAACAGCCGTGAGCCTAACTGTAAATGATGAGATGCCCCTATTCCTCATCATGAATTTTGGTTATTTTTGATGGAGACCTCAAACTGATTACTAGCACATGAGGAAGATATTTTTCCCAAAAATATCTTCTCACTCATGTTTCTGAGGCTTCTATATAAGAAACAACTAAAGAGAAAAACAGGTTCCAGATTTTCAGAAGAATATGCTGTGAAAGAATTTTGCATGCATTTTGCTGAGTTTTAATATGAATGTGAAGAGCCCGTTGGGTTTCAGTGATGAGGAGTTTAATCTTTAATGAGGATTCTGGTCTTTGAGATTTATAGTTTGTATGTCTCCCCTATATTTCATAGTGTAATTTTTCATTGTGTTTACATCCATTTCTCTTGTATCATGTTCTGGAATGCGAGTGGCTCACTAGTTTTGGAATGAATTTATCCTAGTTGGTACTTATGCTAGAACCTGTCTAGCACTTTAAATATGGTTCACGCGTGATATGCTGTTTCACTTCCCACTTCAACCGTACTTCTGCTATATTAGCTGCTATGGGATGTTATTTTTTAAGTATGATTGTCGTGTGTGGATTCTTAATTTCGTAGGCCCATTACATGTTGATATTTGCTTCTGGATATCGTCTAAATGACAGTTAGTATTCTATCTTTATCTTTCATACGCAGTAAAAACCTTCTGATTATTCATTTTTGTGAGGTATTTTAGAATTTAGTCCTCCTTACAGTAAGATGCCTTTGAATTATCTGATGCATTCGTATTAGAGTTTCACACTTTGCCTCTGCAGTATTCCTTTTCCTGTGTCAAATTTCTGAAGGTTTTTGTCCCATTCAATTTAAACCTTCCTGTTTATATAAGATAGAATGAGAGCCTTATTTTGATAACTTTCCATGTTATACCTTATGCTCCTTACTGTATAATATGTCCTAGGCACTGGTCTTTCACAACTCAAGGCTGTCTCTAGGGTTGACAACATATTTTTGGCGTCGTTGCCAGGGATCGAAGTTGAGAAAAGTTAAAATCCCTGGGCCTTGACAAAACCTTATTCACTCTTCAAATAGGTGAGCATGGAGAGTTGAGAGTTGTAGATCACTCACCTTGGCGACTCCACATTCGTTTATCAGATAAATTTACTTGCAGTCCTGGCTCCTCGTAAGCCACACCTGAGGTCAGATACATCTCAGCCAAAGACACCTTCTGTGTCTGACCCAGGAAAGATCCTACATAAAAGGATTTGGAGAGAAAGACAATCAGTCCATACTAAGATCCCTGAATTTTCTTTAGAGGACTTTCCATCCTCCTCCTCTCAAGTTTCCCAAGTGCAAGGTCCCAACTCCACTGTGGGAGATACCGATTACTACTCAGATAGTCCACCTCGGGGAGGTGTACGAATCAAAGATGAAGCTAAATCAAGAGATACCACACATTACACCTTTCACCCTACTCCTGAAGTTGAAGAGGTAAAAGAGGTCACCGACGTATCTGCTATTAACAGCCCGTTGTTCCCATCAACACCTCAAGCTACTGTCCAATACATTCCTATTGTCATTCATACTTCACTTCCACCTCCTCCTCCTTTTACACATCAAACTCTTGCACTACCTCCACCTCCCCCAATGGCCAATGTTCCTAGCTTCTTGTTGAACAAGTATGCCCCCTTGGCATTACCTCAAGTGTTGAATGATATACCACAGGACTATCTGAAGATATTACCCCGATTCAATGGGGAAAATGAGATTGAAACTCAAAAGCATCTTGAGGTCTTTTTCTCTTTTGTAGAGAACTTTAATGTGGATCATCTAGATGTAGTCTTAAGACTGTTCGTTCAATCTCTTGATGGCAAAGCCAGAAAGTGATTTAAGACATTGGGAGACCGTTCCATCACCACTTGGGAAGGAATGGAAGATGTTTTCCTCAGAAAATGGGGGGAGAAGAAAGATCATAGACATTGTCTTATTGAGTTTAACACACTCAAGAAAAGACATAATGAAGGGGTTTCAGAGTTCATCAAGAGGTTTAAAAAATTGTATTTGAGCCTTTTTGCTGATATGAAACCTCATCAAACCGCTGCTAAAGTAGTTTTCGTAGCAGCTTTTGACTCAGAATTATGTTTCTCTCTGAGAGAAAGAAAGCCTGCCACCCTGGATGATGCTCAAATAGATGCACTAGAGTTGGAGGCAAATTTTGCCTCCTCTGGTAAATCAAAGGGAAAATCAGAACAAGATACTAGAAGAAAGGGCAAAGAAGAGGTATCTACATCTAGCCAAGACAGAGACTCAGCTAATGACAGAATTGAGGAAATGAACAAGATGATTAAAAATATTTCAAGTAAGCTGGTCAAACTTGAACTAGAGGCCAAGAATTCATCCTCCAAGAATTTATAGAATGCTCCAAAGAGGGGTTACAATCCCCAGTACAAAAAACCATCCTTGCAGATACTGCAAAGGGAACGGAAAGAGAAACAAGATCAAGTACCGCACCCTCTGTAATTGGAAGGTCAGGTAGATGGTCCCATCGAAGACACCACTTATGAGCAAGAGGAGGCATATCTTACTTTTTAAAATAGTGATGAAGTAGAATGTCCCCTACAAGAAAGTGATCAAGTGGACATTCCCTCACATGAGGAAGAAAGAGTCAATGAAAGCATCGAAGATCCCGAGATCGATGACTACTGCAAGCAGTTTGTCGATTTCATGCAAGCACAGTTTAATAGAAGATATGACCTCAGATATTCTAGGAAGAGAACTCGCACTCAGGATCAAGAGGAAGACACACCTCATGAGGAAGCATATGCTCAGAAGGAGACAACAACTCAAGGGATCACAGACAAAGGTAAGAAGCCTCTTAATGAATCTTTGTAGTCTAGTAATCAAATTCCTTCCTCTTCACAAGTTTCCACTCCCCCTAATGCCAAGTCAGTCACAAAGGAATTCAAACCCCTTGTCCAAAGCAAAGAGTCAAAAGAGATGTTAGTAGATAAATCCTCCTTTGCCTTCAGTTTACAAAAGGAGCTTGAGAAGGTCAAAATCCCAGTTCCCTTGACCGAATTGTTGAAGCAGCCTACATATCAGTCTCAGGTCACATCCTTTATGCTTCCCCCAGAAGTAGCACATATTACAGATAGTCAAAACCTTCAAGAAGAAAGGCCCATGGTTTTATTTGGCCCACATGTTGAGGAATTAGATGCCTCTACTCCCCCATTTTATGTGTCCTTAGTAATTCATGACCTACTATTGCATAACTGTATGTTAGATTCAGGAGCTTCCCATAACGTACTACCCCTGTCGGTCATGTAACAATTGGGATTACAAATCACCCATCCATACAAGGACCTCTATTCATTTGATTCCAAAAGAGTTAAATGCCTGGGTATGATCAAGGATTTGGTGGTCAGTTTGGACCAAATCCCAGCAAAAAGTGTGGTGATGGACATTGTGGTGGCTAACATCTCAGCTCGCTTCGGCATGTTTTCATCAAGGTCCTGGGGGACTAAAATTGGCAGATCAATCAAGTTGGACTTGACCTATGCTACTATCTCGATTTTTGGTGGCCAGGAGAGGAGGTTATACAGGGAAACTAGATTTGTCAAGACGGTTACCAAGGCTGACAAATCAGTTAATTCTCCAGTTTATAGTAAAGAGGGAGATTTCTCATGTTTGATGCTAGAAGAAGATCAAGATTTTTCTCAAGACCCATTATTCTGCCAGATCAAGACCGAGCAATCCTTAGGGAGCCGTGAAGTAGGAATCTGGACACTTCACTTTGATGGAGCAAATTCCATAGAAGGAAATGGGGCTGGAGTACTATTTGTTTCCCCTACAGGCCAATGGGTCCCATTGTATTTCAAGCTAGAATATGAAGCCACTAATAACGTGGCCGAGTATGAAGCACTTCTGTTAGGGTTATAGACAACCAAAAGCATGAATATACAAAGTTTAAAAGTTTTGGGAGATTCAGAATTGGTGGTTAGACAAGTGAAGAATCAGTGCCAAGCCAAACATCTTAGGCTTAGGGCTTATAGGAATGAAGTTTGGGACCTGGTGGAGAATTTTTTCTTGGCATTTAATATACAGTTCATGCCTAGAGAGAAGAATAGAATGACAGAATCCCTTGCAGTTGCTGCCAGTACTTTTCGCCCACCTAATAACCCTCTCCTAAGATATGAAATTGAGGTATGTTATTGACCATCAATCCTAGATAACATCAAGCATTGGCAGGTGTTAGAAGATGAAGAACAAGTGAAAATATTTCTGGAAACAGTTGGGGAATTCTCCAACATGGAGATTGATGCTTGTGAAGAAGAAGAGGCTGAGGACATTTCAGAAAACAGATGGGAAGAAAATCTGGCTGGCCATAAAATTCTGCAACTAAAAGGAAACATTATACCAAGAGGACTAGTACCTCTAAAAAGGTTGTTTGACAGGAATGATGTCCCACTGCAACCAAACAAATTTTTAGAGGAAAATCAGGTAGAAGATCTTAACCTTGGTACTGATTCTGATCCCAAAGTTGTGAAATTATCCAAGAAAGTCCCAGAGGAATATAAAGAACTCTACCAGAAATTGTTCCAGTCATATAAATATGTGTTTGCATGGTCTTATCAGGACCTAAAAACCTTTGACATCAACATCATGCAGCATAAAATTCCACTAAAGGGAGATGCAAAACCGCATAAACATAAGCTTAGACAAATAAATCCCCTGCTGCTCCCCTCCATTGAGAAAGAGATTAAGAAATTGTTAAAGGCCAAAATCATTGTGCCATTGAGGTACTCTGAGTGGGTAGAAAAGCTAGTCCCTGTCCAAAAAAAGAATGGAGAAATAAGGCTATGTGTTGATTTCCGAAATTTAAACTGAGCATCCTTAAAGGATAATTATCCACTGCCCAAGATGGATCACATCCTATAGAAAGTGGTGGGAGCTTCTCGGATGTCGATGATGGATGGATTCTGTTAGCCACCTATAAAATTTGTTATATCAAAAGTTGGCTAAGAATTTTTGAGCCTTCAAGGAACAAATTTTATTATTAAAAAGTGTTGGCTCTTGAAGACTCTTGAAGGCCTCATGCCTTTTCCTTTGTCCGAACTTCACTGTTGTTCCCCTTTTACACTTAGAAATCCTGCTAATTTCCAAGCCAGAATACTGCTACAAGACCCTTTTCCCCTTTTCCCCCTTTTCCAAAGCTAACCTCATTTTCTATCCCTCTATTTCCCATGAAAATCCCTCATTTTCATGTTTTTCCCATTCCCGTTCATCAAAATCTCTTTTATAAGGTTTAAAGACTCCTTCTTTGCCTTATTCGAACCCCTCTAACCCTTTGGAAATCATTCAAAAAACCATAAAAACCCACATTTTGGGCATATATAGGTCCTAGCCCTTTTTCCTCTATAAACCCCGGTCACATTATTTCCCATGCGCCCAAAGGCCCCGCAGTCGTGCGCCTATCCGCTTCAAATAAAATATTTCCCGGCCAAAGTTTAAAACATTGGTTAAATTTTAAAAATCGTCAGTTTTATTATTTTATTAGATTTCCACTGGTACAAGTTTTAAATCATTCCGCACCGTCGATCTGATTTGAAGATCGGACGGTGTGGAGTCCGTCTCCCGGTGGTCCCCGCATTCCACTAACCCTTTCCAAAAACTGCACGGTATTCATCGCACTGCCTTGGGCGACGGTGGTTTTTTCCTGATTGCCAGCGATTCCAGTCATCGGTTGATGCATGGCTTGGGCACTCTTCATAAAATTTCCATCCATCGCGCGTTAACGTTCGGACATGGACCCCGCGCGATATCGCTGTACACTGTCCAATTTGGGGCGGGCCATCCAACGACTATCGCTCACCGAAGATGCCCGACAGTTAACCGGGCTACGGCGTGGCATTCAATTAATTTCTGCCGTCGACCTGATCTGTAGATCGACGGTTCATATTTCATCGCCCATTTTCGTCGCCCAGTCAACATTTCTCGGTTTGACTTTCCATTTTCCGCTCCCGACCGTCAATCTCTGCACGATCGACCACCCTGATTCAAAATTTTCTTCCACCTTCGCTATGCCTTCTCCCGATCAATCCCAACCGTTGGATGATGCCATCCAATGGCCACGCTTCCTCCACGTGTCCTCCGCAGAAATAAACCTATATATGCAGGATTTTTTAATATATTTGTTTGTATTTTGCAGGGTTTAAATGGTTTTCTTGCCATTTTTGAAGAAAATTCGAAGGCAGAGGATGACGATCTTCCTGCCTTCAATTCACTATAGAAAATCATCACAGGGTGTTAGAAACACATTTTCATCAATCGTTCATGAGGCATTGATGCCATTCGACCCCTGCGCAGCCCTGCATACCAGCAAAAAACCATGAATCAAGCACAGTGAAAGAGTATCAGTACATAAAACTAGAAATATGCCAGAAAGGAAGATTGAAGACAACTATTGCGGGGATTACATCTAAGATGTTTATCAAAAGCCTAATCCCCAAGTAAAACACAGTTTAAAGAAAAATCTTAAGGGTTTTATCAACAGGAGTGCTTCCACCACCACATCTGAGGCAAATTGATTCCTCCCAGCTACTGAAATGCCACCTGTACCTCAAAGTACTCAAACAGAGGCCGAAGTTATTGATTAAACGAAGATATTTTCCTCAGCGTAGCCAGAAGTTACTTCTGCAAGGAAACTTAATGCAAAGGATATCTGCAGAGTAACCCCGACGCCACACAGAGCCTCAAAGGTCAACAAAAGCTCCCACCGAGCTTAAACTTTATGTAAAAAAATTAATACAAAATCCACCCATGTGAGTTTCTTCATTGAGCCCCTCAAAGGCCAAGAAGCCATTAAATCTGTATTAATTGTAATTGGAGATCTTTTATCAGATCTCACCTCCTCATTCTTCTATATATGCTTCTATAGAATATGAGTGAGGTGTTGGTTGTAGAACTTTGAAATACACTTGAGCTTAAACTTCTGATTGTAAATAGTGTTCACTGGCCCTTGGAGCTCTGCTTGTGATAGATTAGTTAGGCTGAATAGTGAAGATGATTGCTGAACTGAAACATTGGACCTGAGTACTGTAATTGGTTTGACATCAATAACAAGATGTTTCTTGGGATCCTGGTCTATATCACTGGTGAAGTGCCCCTTTCTTTGTTATTATTTTCCTTCTATGTATGTCATATTTTTCAATATTCTCTGATAAAGAACAACATTTATAGAGTTAGGACTTGCTATATATTAGTAACCTTCTTTGACTGAAAAGCTTTATCTCGATGTTTTCCTCCAATTTTTTTATTTAAGAATGATTCAATACAGTTTAAGCAGTTAGGAATGCTGGAGTTCCCTCGTCCTACTGTTTTCTTGAAACATTGTTCTTGAAAGTTATTTTCCTTATTTTCTTATTAAAGTTAGACTAGAAAAGTGATGGTTTTCCCTGTTTCTAGCTTCTATTCTCCAAAAGCATATTCTGAACATTTCCCTTGGTGTTGACTGAAAGCAGACTAGGTTTAAAAGTACTTTATCTGATCTTAAGTTTACACTTTTTTTTCTCTTATATATTTTCATACTTTCTGAAGGTAATTATGTGGATTACTGGACTGTTTATCAGTTAAGCTGCTTTAATACAAACTTGCCCAAGAAGTCAATGGTTAGCCCTGCACTTGGTTGGTTTTAAACAATTACTTAAGAGGCTTTTCTTGTTTGGACTGACTATAAATCCTTTATGAAATTATTATCAGTTTCCACCTCTCCAAAACTTTATTGTTTCCATTCCATCATTTTAAATCTCAATAATCTTGTGATGTAGATGACTTGCCCCTTGGATCACTCTTGATGTTGTTGTTCAATTAAAGCCCTGTTATGACTCCATAGCCCAATGGACTAAAAACCAGCGTTATATCTATCTTTTTAGCCTAATTGTTCCATTCACTTGCAACTTCTAACCTTTGAAACTCTTTGCACTTAGGACTTTCCACCTCAAACAATATTCATGCTCAACCATCCAAAAAACAAAACAAACCCTTGGCCTTCATAACTAGCCTAATATCATTACCCCAAACTTCAAAGACAAATCCATCTTTGCAATTATTGGAGAGATCCCTCTCCGGATTCAGGAGGGCTAGATCCTAGAATCCCAAAGTTGGTTGAAAGAATGTTGCTTCTGCAGTTTTAGTCTCACCAATCTGCTAAAATTACAAATTCCTAAACAACTCCACTAGGGATCGAACCCAGAATCTTTTTCATTTTTATAAAACTTTGAGAGTAAAAAGCAGCCTTCTCAAGCACTACCAAGAAACTGGTAATCATGATAAAACTTGTTTGAATCAGTGACAAACTAGGTGAACCCTTAGGATTCCCATAAGTCTTTATCCAAACTTGAAATATCAGCTGGCTTCGCCATAAGAGTAAACTATCTTTGTCTCATAACCGTAGCTAAGTTTTGAACATAGTTAGAATATTCTTAAAAACCATACAACTAAAAGATAACTCAGAAAAAAACCTAAAAATATTTCAGATCGGTGTCCAATAGATATGGTGGTGGACCATAAAACCTTTTACTCCTTAGGAGCTAAAAAATTCCACTTGGCGACTCCACAATCCTATCAGACCTTAAGAATCCACTGGGAAGAACCCTTGTCATCATAGTATCATTCAAACTCAGTTAGAGGATTGTAGGATTAAAATTTGTGTAAACAGATTGGTTAACCTCTCAAATATTTTCATACCTGGTTGAAATTTTCTTGTTTGTTTGGGTCTAAAAAAAAAACACAGCATAGTGGCTCCTAGAAAGATTCACACTAGAGCCTATCCTGACCATGATCCACCTGAGTTGGTTGATAACCCAGAAAGTATCCTTAGGAAGTCTCCTAGGATTAAATTATCAACTATTTTCAGATCACCCTTGAGAGCTAATTTAGTCCCTGAAAATATTTCAGCGCTACAACAATCACAAGTTGACTTAGTGAATCCTTTTAGAACTAGGTCTCTTGGTGATTTAAATCAGTTAGATTCTGAGTCTTCACTTTCATCTCTTGAAACAAGTGAACATCTTGGAAGCAGAGAAACAACACCTCCTGATTTGCATTTCCTTCACAATTTAGGTGTCTCTCATCCAAGATCAGCTCAGCCATCTATTCCTGGTCCATCCACTTTTTCTCACCCTACATCCACTGTTCAAACCACTTCACTTCATCCCACTTTCCCTTTTTTTAATCCACCTCTTGTAAATCCACCCCCACCACATATCATGACAACATGGTATGCTCCCTTAGTCCTTCCTGCACCATTAGTCAATATTCCACAAGACCATCAGTCCAAAATTTCATTATATGATGCTAGCAATTCTACAACTGCATCAGAACATGTGGATAAAATGAATGACTACTTTGACAGAAATGAAATTGATGATGATTCTGTCAAGCTTAGATTATTTGCTCAGAGCTTAGGGGGAGAAGCAAGAAAATGTTTCAAAGGCCTACCCCCCCATAGTATTAATGATCTCCAAGCCTTCCATCAAACATTCTTAAACAAATGGGAAGTAAAAAAAAAACCCTCTCCAAGTCCTTTCTGACTACAAGAACCTCCATAGAAACACTGAGGAAAGTGTGCAAGCTTATTGCACTAGATTCAATAGTGTGTATAATGCACTTTCCCCAGAACTAAAACCTCCATAGGGCTCAGCTTTAAACAAGTTTCCTGAAGGGTTTGACCCTGAGATGGCCTATCAACTAAGAGAGAGAGACTTTGCAACTCTTGAAGATATGAAAAGAGGTGCTCTTTCTGTGGAAGTCAACTTAATGGAGAAGAGAGCAAGAATGAAAACTGAAAAGAGAGTATCTTTTAGAGAGGAATCCACGCCTTCTACTTCAAACTCAAAGATAGAAAAAATGATGGAAGAAATGATGAAAGAAATGAGCATAATTAAGAGAGAAAAAGCAAGCCAAAACCAAACTGCTCCTCAAAATAGAAATCAGAACCAGAATTAGAATTTTAGAAGGAACCAACCTCCAAATAGACCTAGGGAATATGATCAGCATATCACTCCTCCCTTTCATCAAAACTATGTAAGTGAGGTTGTGGAAACAGATGAGATAACAAAGGAAGATGATATCAACATGCTGGGGATAGACAATGATGACTTTGAGATTCATTATGATAGAAAACAAGGTCTATACACACCTTATGATGATAGAAGAGATGATGATGAAAATTATTATCAAGACATGGAAAATGTCATCATAGAACCTCAAAATAATATGACCTCAGAATCAAAACCAGTCAAAAAAATCCCAACAACAAAACCTCTGAAAAATATTCACAAAACAACACTACAACCAAGCCTAGAGTTGTCAAACAAAAGGATAAAACAATGGCTTTAAATTCTGGTAATGATAAAGAGAAAGGCACTCAAAACAATGAAAAACAGAGTGCAGACATTAGTAGTACTAACACTTCAGCTAGTACTCCTGTGAAAACAACTTTGTCAAGTGTAAATAAAAAAAATCAGCAAGCTGATATTGTTGATAGAATGACAACTAATAAGACTGAAACCAACACTTTAAAGAGTCAAATTCCTTTCAGCCTGGAGCAGGAAATTTCAAAGATCAAAATCTCTGTTCCCTTGACTAAGTTAGCTGCCCAACATGTATATAGAACCCAAATTTTGAAGGCTTTAAACATTGAAGAAAATGAGGACACAGTCAATCTTAATGATGACCAACCAGAGCTGAATTTTGGTCCTAAGATTGAAGGTAGATATCAAGAGGGACATGTTCCTCCCTTTTATGTAAGTTTAAACGTTCATGAAATTTTTTTTCACAACGCTATGCATGATTCTGGGGCTTCTCATAATTTAATGCCAAAAGTTGTAATGGAGATCCTGGGTCTAGAAATCACCAGACCTTACAAAGACCTTTACTCCTTTGATTCCAGCAGAGTAAAATGTTTAGGATTAATCAAAGACCTCTGTGTTAACTTACCCCAAATTCCAGCCAAATGTTTAGTCATGGATATTGTTGTGGCTGATGTGCCCCAAAAGTATGGAATGTTATTATCAAGATCTTGGGGGGCTAAGTTACAAGGGACTATGAAAATGGACATGACCTATGCGACTATCCCTATTTTTAATCAAACTAGAAGACTTTACAAGGAGTCCCATATGAAATTCATAGTTACAAGTCAAGACAAACCACAAAACTCTCCCCTGTATTCTGTAAATACAGGCCTTGATTCTTTTCTTATGTTTAATGATGAAACACTTGGTTAACAAATAACTTTATCAGGATTAATTTCCGACAGGGAGGAAGAGGAACACAACGCATAAGTGTCCAAACAGTTTGCTACAGTTGAAGACATTAACAAACTAAACAAAGGTCTTGAGCTATAGGGCAGATGTCCTTTGCTTTTAAACATTCACAATCAAGAAAACAACCCTCAAACAAACACAAATCTTGGGGAATCAAAACAAATACAACTAAGTGCTGAGATCCCACAACAATCAGAAAGCACAGTAGTTGAAGAGGACATTCACCAAACAGATGAACTTAAGACCAGTCCTCTGTGGAGTATGCATTTTGATGGATCTTGCACTAAGAAAAATGCTGGTGCAGGTGTTTGGATTACTAACAATGAAAATAACCACATAGAAAGCATTTCTTGCAAACTAAAATTTTAGTGTTCCAATAACATAGTAGAATATGAATCCCTTCTCCTAGGCTTATGTTTGTTGAAAAAGTTTGGAGCCACAAGAATCAATGTGTATGGGGATTCAGAGTTAGTCATTAGGAAAGTCAATGGGGAGTATAATGCAAATCATCCCAGACTCAGATCCTACCAAAACGATGTCATGGACCTTTTGAAAACATTCGAGGAGTCCAAACTGTTTTTTGTTCCAAGAAAAAGAAATATTGCGGCCCACAATTTAGCCTTTGTAGCTAGAACATGCTTAACGCCATATAACACCAAAGACTGCACAACTCAGATTAAATTTACACCAGCTGTGCCTGATAATGAAAATTATTGGCAGGTGTTTGACAATGACAAACAAATAGAAGACTTCATGCAATTCAGAAATGAATTCGAACTAAACAGTTTAGAATCAGACTATGAAACAGACTGCAAGGAAGAAAATATTCTTGATGAAGAAGAACCGTCTCCTGAACTTACTAATATAAACCTGTTAACAAGAAAACTTATAAACAAAACAGAATTGAATGAAGATGTTAGTATGGATCTTTTGTCAAAGTGTGCGAAAAAAGACCACTTTAGCTATGTTACAGGTCAAAATACCTCCTCATCAGCTCAGAGGGGAAGACAAATATGGAAGAAGTACAAAGACCTAAATTAAACCTATTTCTGCCAGGGTAACGCATACATAGAACAGAACAAGGGCGTTATAACGCAGGAAAGAAATACATTAGTCACAAGAGACTTATGGCAATGCCTATGACACTAAAGGTCATGCATTTTCTTTGTTTAAGTTTGAATTGAGAAAAGACAGAGATTTGAATCTCCGACTTTCCTCACAAGGAGTCACACGTAGGAAACTTGGAAGCACACATGGTTGGTCATTCCCATAGAAGACTGAACTCCAAGAGAGGCAAAAGCATGGAGATCAAGGAAACATCTAAGCCTTTTCCATTCTAAACTAGTGGAAAGAGAAGGGCAACAATGGCCTTCTCCCTCTCCTATAAGAAGGAGCTGAAGGCTCTTAATTGAAGGTCGAAGGATTGCTCAAAAGTTCTTGCATACTTGTGGAATAGAGAATAGTGTGACATTGTGAAGGCCAAGAGTCAAAGAGGCTCCTAGAGAGCTTGTTGGCTTGGACTTCTTCACTTGGTAGAGAAGAGAGATTGGGAGACTGAGGAGGGCTTGGTACAACCGATGGTTGTAATCCTCCTTCTTTCAAAATCAATAGAACTATGTTCGTTTTGTCCTTTCGATGCTTAATGCTATATTGTTATTTCAATATTTGTTTAGTATGATATGAATGGCTCAGATGTGTATAATCTATATGTTTATTGTTGATTTAATTGATAGAATATTTGTTATATCAGAAGTTACGCGGGTGCTTTGACTGATTGCAGGACTCGGATTTGGAGCCAGCGAAGAAGGACTCTTACTTTGCTGTACAACGCTCTCCAAGAGATTACGAAACCGTCAAAGAGGTAATTCCTTATTATATTCTTTCAAGTTACTTCAAGTTAATATGAACATGCTCATGCCATCTTTGTGAACAGCATAGCTAATCTGACTGTCTGCCTCGGGCACCGAAAAGCCCTGAGAGGGATCCACGAAAACTAACCACCCAAGCAGTTTACCCTAAAGCAAAATTGGCGACTCCACTGGGGAGTTGTTCCCCATAGTTTTCGAGCTATTTTTCCCCTCATTTCTTCTCTCCTCTCGTTTCACAGATTGAGCTTTGGTTTTTGATGCCCGTAGACATACCAATCGTCATAGAAGTTCTCTCCCCACTGTCCACAATCAAGAGTTTTTCCCCGGTTAACGCGAATTTATTCGTATACAAAGCATATGTAAATGCGTCTAGGCTTAAATACAAGTGCGTTATAACGCCGTATTTTCTCACAGAGTAAGACAGAGGCTAAGTATCTACCCAAAAACCCCTGCTTTGTTCACTACTAAGGACTGTTATTTGGTGGAGTTTTGGCCACTGCATCTTCATTGCACTGAACTTCGTGCTTGTCTGCTGAATCGGGCGTTGATTATTTGCTTTTATTAATATGCAAATACATTACTTTTTAAAAGAGAATTTTTTTTTTTGCATTTAGTTGAGTTTATTCTGAAATTTTAGTTCACAGACTGTTAAAAGAGGTAGATAGAAGTCTGAATCTTGAAAGTTGAGCTGTGTTATTTACATGTTGGTGCATGGATGATTGATAAAGAAACCTCTCCTTGTAGAAACATTGTTCATTGAAGTTAATATCTAGAGCATGTTTTGCATGGTTTATTGAGTCAGCGTCTCACTATACTTCATACGTCCATTTCCCCTCCGCCAGACTAATAACAAAGTACACTAAAACCAAAGCGATAATAAAATCAATCTAATAACTCTTTTTGAGCTCACACAAACAGTAGTTCAGGCTAGGATCTTGGGTTAGGACAGTGAGAAAACTACCCAAGATCTCAAAACTTGAAAACTAGAGTCATTAAAGAGTGAAATCCTGCTGCACTCACATTATTGGGACCGTTCCTTTACCGGAGCTCAGCGCGAGACAATACTTGGGTGCACTAGAAGGTATCCCGCCTTCGACTGCATCCTGTGGGTGTGTTATATACTGGGGTTCCCTTTGGGGATGTCGAAAATAGATCGGGGATCTAGGTATTCTGCCCATATAGCACACTGTCCTTGACCGTGGACCCCCCTGATAGTGTCTGTGATTTGAGGTATCCTTAGTGGCTATAATTTTAGGGACTTACACAAGGTGACTGGGACGGACCTACTCTGTCTTCAGTCTTTAGGAGGGTACTCGTCTTCACGAGAGTGCTTACACCTATCGTCTGGGGTTCGGGCGAAGCTCTAGAGTAACCGTAACTGTACTTCCGACCAACCCTCTCTGTATGCTATTGTGAGACTGGATTTCATCACCAGTGAACGGTAGTACTTAGACAGGGCCCCCTATACTGGCTGCTTGTTGATTGATTTTAGAGAGTCTTTTTTCTTTTTAGTAAGTGTGTGGTTACTGTCACTTGAGACTTCATAATATATCACATTTTAAAATAAAATTTGTTAAAATTAAACCGGTCACTGTGGCGTCCCCTGACCCACGCCGTCAGTCTAGACGACAGCAAGGTCTACCTCCTCTCACCTTAGAGGAAAGATTGAACCTTGGTGAACCTGGGCCTTCTACGGAAGCGCAGTCTCCTTTGACTAATCTGGATTATCACATAGACCCTTATCAGCCGGAACTCCTGGAGGACCCTTTCACCGAAGGCATTGTACCTAATTACACCGAAGGCGTTGTACCTAATTACAATCCTCCGCTCACTGATCCATTAGGACCGATGATAATCCAGATTCCACCGCGCCAAGATATCTCTGCAGCAACACCAACATCTATTTCACCACCGGTATCCACAGGCTCGATACCAGTGGCAACCATTCCTGGTTCGCCACCATCCTCCCCGCCGGTGGTCAGTTCTATGTCATTACTGGGTAACCCCAGTAGTCAACATATGCCTACCCCCAACCCTATGGTCAACACAACTGTCAGTAGTTTACCGAACCCTTCGGCATCTACTCCTACCGTGACCACGTTGGGGACCACGATAGCTCCTCCCACGAGCACGACTACTTCGGTACCCTTTAGCAACCCTTTCGGTTGGAACCCTCTGTTGAGTTCAAACCCCCTGGCCACTATGCCAGGGGGCAGTGTTGTCAGTACACAGGTAGCAGGGAATATTTCTCTTCCTATGCAATCCTTAGGACAAATGGGACAACCCATTGTAAATACTATCCCCTTAAGTGGTTCAAACATAGGCGTAGGATCTATACCATTGCCAAATTATGCAAATACTAGTATGCCTCCGGGAAACTCTATTGCATCCATTTGGACGAACCAACCCCAACCTCCGTCTGGAGTGGGAGGGCATTTTTACGCTGGGGGAAACCAACCATTTGCCCCTCAATACGCTATGCCCTATGGACAGCAACCGTATGTTCCTAATCCTCCACCTAGGGGAGGTTTTTATCAAAGTCCCACTTACCCTTCTGGTAACACGTGGATGGGGGGACCCTATGGTCCAAATAGTCAGCCCATACTGCCTTGGTTAGACTCGGGGGCAAATCCACAATTGCCTTTCTTGGCAGCTTTGGACATACCCGACATCCATAAGCTGACAAACGACCCCATCAATCACAACTCACTTTGGCCTCCTATACCGCATAAGATTCCTTCAGATATCCTGAAGTTCGACGGGAAGCATGGAGATGACCCAGCCGCACACATCACTACCTTCCATTTGTGGTCCATATCCAATTCCATGGTAGATGATAGTGTCCGCCTTCGACTGTTCTCCCGCACCCTTACAGGCAATGCCGCCAAGTGGTACATTGAATTACCACGCGCCACCATCAATACGTTTGGCGCTTTAGCGACGGAGTTCTTAAAGAACCTTCAACTACCAATTAGAGTGGAAACCGACATAGAATTGTGAACATCACTGCGCCAAGACACCGCCACCCACATCTCCGACCATATTCATGAATGGAGATGAGAGTGGAGGTTGGTCGCTGCCAATCCCTGGACTGCATCTCGGCAAATTGTTTTGCAAAGTCTCTTTTACCCGTATCTCTGCAAAGACATTGGCCTTTCTGTGCGTGACGAAGATCAATGTATTCGCTGCTCCAAAGACTGATTTGATCTATTCACACCCGGCACGCGACATCCGTCTCTCAGCACTTCCTGAATCCGAACCTCCTGGGCCATTAAGAAAACCGAGCTCATGCCGACTTGGTCTCTGCGATGATTCCTGTGTAGCCAATCACTTCTTAAAAACCTTCAACATCCTCACTGCCACCGCCCATCAAACGTACTTCCTTCTGCCGAGGTAAATGCAAACCTCACAAAAACCCAACGGGAAAAATAGGAAGAATAAGAAGAAAACATCTTCTTCGGAAGAGCAGTCGAATAATCAGAATAACTCTAATCAGAAAAATGCTGCTATCGAAAAAGGAAAGGATAAACCCATAAGATTTCCTTGTAAAATCTGTGCGGAGGAACACTTGACATACAAATTTCCTCGGTTGCAGGAATACACTGATTTTATTGCTAACAAGGATTCTGGGAGAACACCTGCCGTTCTTCACAATCCTTTCCCCAATCAATAGCAGCAACATCAACATATGGTTGAAAACCCGCCACAACCCCATCAACGGGGCAATGGTGGTTCGAATCCTTCCGGCGAAGGACCATCTGCCATTTATGGCATCGAGAGTATTGACCTTCAAACTCGCGCCAAGCTTTATGGAGCCCCTACCATAGATGCTCAAGAACCTAGAACTAGTTCCAATCCGCCGCCGCCTAACGATTTGCATATCGAAAGGCCTAATGCTGAACCTGTAATTCGTCCCCCAAAAGGGACACTTCGACGCACGACTCATAATACCTCTGCACATGCAGCCCAAAACTACAATATTGTAGAAGATTTGGCGCAGGCACCGTCAACCATGTCTGCACTTGAAGTATTACAAACCTGTCCAGCACAAAGGAAAGCCTTGCTTTCGGCCATTGGCGGAATAGATCCTTAGGATTCCATGCTAGCAGTCTTTGATATGGAAAAGGCTAAACCTCGCCTCTCGCATCAACTCGCATTCCAGGTGCAGGTTGTGTCGAAAGGGAGACCCATCTATCGCACTGTCATAGACGAAGGTGCTTCGACCTGCATTATGTCACAAGCTTGCTGGCTCCAGTTAGGTTCTCCTACTCTAACCCCACCATCGAATTCCCTCAAAGCTTTCGATGGCCACAAGTTCCTCCCAAAAGGTTACCTTGCTAGCTTTCCCATCACTCTGAGTGGGAAAACGGTAAACGTGGATGTTGAAGTCGTAGAGCGTCATCTCGACTATAATCTATTGCTCGGTCGCAGTTGGTCCTATGCTATGACCGCCATCGTGTCTTCGGTCTTTCGACTCATCCTATTTCCATTGGATGGGAAAATAGTCACAGTGGATCAGTTATCCTTCTGCACCCCTAATTATTCCACGTTACCAAGTAGCACGGTACCCCTAATGGGAGGCTTTCCTGACTCTTACGTCAGTATCGGTACCGGTCTTCTGAAGGCATCTTCCCTACTGGGTTGTTTTCCTCTCCCACCGCCACAGATCCCAAACACGGTTGCAATGATATCCACCACCTTGGATGGCTCTATCGACCCAAGGATCATCCCGGCACCTTCAGAAATTGATTCCTATGGAGATCAGATGCCGCTTTCGCCGGTTGAGTTGGCTTACCAAGCCATCCAAGTTGCATCTGAACCCTCCACTGATATGGTTTCGACCACAGGTACACCCCTCTCTCCCATAACGGTTCTCTCTAAGGATCTACTCAATGAATTTTGGCCTACAGACGAAGCTATTCGAGAGATCATGTCATTAGAAGAACGACCTTGGGGAGAGTTCCACCATTGCGCTTCAACGATTGATTCGAAGGCGATAAAAACTGAAATCCCGTCTTTTGACCAACCTGAGATAGTTCCCTCCTCTTATACGACTATCCACACTATCGATTCAGAAGGGAACATGGGTAATCTTTCCAAGACACTACTCATTGATATCTCGGTCAAGACAGGTATCATGGAAAATATTCCATATTGCTTTTCAAATATCATACCTTTCCAACTTGCTTTCGGCCTGGAGGCAGTACTTCCGATTGAGTGCGAAATCCCGTCGCTTAAACTAGCCATTGAACTCCTGCCTGGCACCACCGCCACAGAAGAGCGCTTGCTCTCACTCGATCACTTGGACGAAACTTGTCGAGATGCTACACTAGCACTCGAAGCTCACCAACGCCGAGTTAAAGCTCAATACGACAAATCTGTCAAGCCTCGTTCTTTCCAATAGGGCGATCTTGTTCTACTTTATGATAAAAAACACGACCTCTTGGGGGCAGGAACACTCCAACCTTTATGGCTCTATCCTTACATCGTTACTAAAGCCCTCTCAAAAGGAGCTTACGAACTACAGGACTGTAATGGAATTCCACTCGAGGAGCCCCGCAACGGGCTCTATCTAAAGAAGTATTTTGCCTAGTTTCACACTAGGCATATGCTTTGTAATTTTATGTATATAAGTTTTGCCTATTTTTATTTTGATGCTTTTGGATTACTTGTTTGGTTTAACGTGTTTTTCTCATGTAATATTTTTCTTTCGCACAGATGTCATCACACTCGTTATCATATGTTGGGTATGCGGACGGTGCTAGTCGTCACACTAGACACATTGCTTCAGCTGCTTGGGTTCTCTATACTCCCGAGTCGGACCTCCTTGGTTCTGGGGGGATCTTCCTGGGTAACGCCACCAACAATGTTGCCGAGTACATGTCAGTGATCCAACTCCTCACGGAAGCGGCATCTCGTGACATCTCCGATTTAGTGGTCAGGTTAGATTCCCAACTCATCATTATGCAGCTAAACAATCATTACCGCGTCCGCCACCCTGTATTGTTGCGTTATTTTTTACGAGTACGACTTTTAGAACGTCAATTTCAAACAATCACATTTGAGCACGTTCCTAGAGAATTTAATGCATTAGTTGATTCTTTGGAAAATTATGTGTTAGATTGGAATTTGTCACATTTATTGTAAAAGATTTACTCATGAGTACATAGATTTTTATCACATCAAAAAATGCATAAAAATTTAAAAACACAAAATCACCAAAAATATATATATATATATATATATATATATATAGATACATGTCGTGTCCAGTACATAGAGAACATCAAAAAGAAAATCTCCCAAAACTTGGGGTGTTTTACAAAATTTGGCTCACTAAGCCATGCTCTGACACTAATACAACTACTCCAAGCAGTTAAGCCTAATGCTCATAATAGCATACAACTGCTCTAGCTATCCTCCTCAGAGGAACTAGGTATCTCTCTGGCACACCCACTGTATGCCGCTGAAGACGAACTGGAACCTCCCGCATAGGAAGCGGCGGTATACCCATACTCAGACCCTCCAGGTTCCTGGAGAGTTCATGTAAAATCTGGGTGTCATCGTCGTCGCCGGCTTCCGCCTCCTCTATAGGTACGCCAGCCGCGGGTAGCTGCAATCCTCGCCGTGCATGGAAAGGGGCCCCAGCTGGACGGACAGGTGCCACATCTGTGTCAAGCAAGCAAACGTTTCATGTCAAAACTTAATTTTCACCCCTTTTCAACAAATTTTTGTTTTTTACATAAACATTCAAAAGTTAAAAACAAAAAACTTCTTTGAAAACAACTGATCATTTTTCTTACCATCGGGCCCCCACTAGGTGCCAGGGGGCAGGACTAGCTCGGGATCGCCTGTGAAGTTCATCGCTGCATAGGGATAATCCTCAATCATGATGATCTGAGAGTCCAGCCAATCAAAAAATCCCTCATCAAAACAGTGACGGACAGGACCCTCTCCAGTCCGTGGAAGCAAAGTGGCCCACCGAGCCTGCCTCGGCTCGCGTGGACCCAATGGCGCTGTTGGGATCCTGGGCCTCATCAGTGGTATCCACTCCAATATGAAAGAAACAATCAGTGTTCCGTACCCAAATTATCTTTGAGTACGGGTCTTACATGCAGTCAGCTCTGCTCGGACCCGACGGACTACACCGTCACACCAGTCGAAAACTTGAGGCTGCATACAATCCAAGGCTAAGAGCATCTGGGCCTTGGTCGCCACATGCTGACTCTTGGCACCAGCCAAGCGGATGATCATCCATAGAATAGACCTCAAGGGTCTCAAAGTCACCTGTGCAATCGGTATCCGGTTACTCACGGCCTGGGTGTCACGTATGCAGTGCGCACGGATCAAATTAGTAGTAGAACGAGGGTCAGCTGTGGACCCTGTCAAATTGGGCCTCGCCCCACGACATGACAAGCCGGTCAAAAAGTAAACATCATCTTTTTCGATGGCGAGCTTGTTGCCACCAATCCGAAAGACATGATGCCTCTCATCCCACTGCTGGATCAGCCACCTCAGGAGGTCCTCTTGACCCCTCATCAGTTCTAAACGGGCATACTTAAGCAATCCGCATCTCCGGAGAGCCATTAAATTTGCCGCATCCGTCACCATTTCTCGTTCTTCTCGCTCATGCTCTATTTCTCGCCAGATACTCATGATTAACAGCTGAACACCTGCAAATGAAACATTTCCAACCGATTAAAATTTGCCGGAACCACTTCAAGAATGAAAAAATTGAATTCTTAGAAAGCATGTTGCGCCTAACGCGGACATTAGTACAAAACAGAGCATTCTAACGCGCTGTTACCTCACGGGTTATGCGTTTAACGCGGCTGTTGTACTCCTGACCCGCGTTAGGCGCAAATATTTTTCTAGGGCCTCAAATTTTCCTAATTTTGAACCAGCAAAAACTAAAAAATTGGCAATTAAATAATAACAAGAGGTTCCAGCTCTTACCTGGATCTCGCGGAATAGAAAACTGTTGCCCGGATCGACCGTAGTCACCAGCTGAAGTTTTCACCCCTTTTGCACTCCAGAGCTTCTTCACAGCACTCGAAACAGTGAAAATGAAAGTCTCCTGACCTTCTTATAGCAATTTCTGGGGCATGACTCCCTTAAGTCAGTAGGCAAAAGTCGTGATTCCTCGCTGTACACATGTCACAACTCTTGAGATTTGGTACTGATGATTCTAATAAGGGATCAAGATTTATGAGCAGACACACTCATGTTTTACCGAGCATTCTTTTTACGGTATTTTTCTTGCTCGTTAATCCGAGAAACCTCGAGTTCTCTTCTTCGGACTCGTTAAACTTACACGAAGTTGGCATCGAGCGTTCTTTTTATGGTCTTTTCTTGCTCGTTAATCCGAAAACCTAGAGTTTTCTTCTTCAGACTCGTCAAAACCATGAAGAAGCTCTGAGCATTCTTTTTAGGAATCTTTTTCTCGCTCATAAAACCGAAAATATCCCGAGTCACCTTTGTCAGCCTCGTTAAACTACTGAGACAAAGAACAAGGAGCCATTATTTTCCTCTTTTTCAACGCCCTTTAAACAGAAAAAGTGTATCGAGTTTTCTCCGTGTGACTCGTTAAAATTTCACGGAGGTATCGAGTTTTCTCCGTGTGACTCGTTAAAATTTCACGGAGGTATCGAGTTTTCTCCGCGTGACTCGTTAAAATTTCAAGGAGCTACCGAGTTTTCTTTGTTGGACTCGTTAAAATTTCACAAGGAATATTGAGTTTACTTCATCTCCTCGTACTCATAACAAAATGAGGTAGACGTCCATTGAACATAGATTTATCACTTTTCTGGATTCGATGGACTAACTAACGGAAAATGAACTGTTTCGGGCTTACTATTACCCCTTTGCCGTGCCCGGTTATCAAGACATGACAAAGGTACCCCAATGGAGCCATCTTTTACGACATTTTTCAGACTCCCTAAACATGAAAAATTCACCGAGTTTACTCGTCTGGACTCGTTAAACTTAATCAGACAGGACATGGAGTTGTCTTTTATGACATTTTTCAGACTCTCTAAACATGAAAAATTCACCGAGTTTGCTCATCTGGACTCGTTAAACCTAATCAGATGGGGCACAGAGTTGTCTTTCCTGACATTTTTCAGACTCTCTAAACATGAAAAATTCACCGATTTTACTCGTCTGGACTCGTTAAACTTAATCAGACGGGGAAAAATTTGGACAAAATGGATATTACCTCTGTTACATTTTCAAAAAGGTCGATTTGGCAGCAAAATTCTTGAACATGGCACTTCCCAGAAAACTCTTTCACAGTTAGCCGAACCCTACCATCTATGAGTATTAGCCTTCATTTCCCAGTGTCCCTACACCGGTAAAATCCTAACACACTCTTGGTGTTCAACACGCTTCAGCTGCCTAGTACCATGCTAGAGTGCCTTCTATTGTTCAAGCAGATCTCATTATCTACTGCTCCTCTTATCAACCAAACCGTTCATTATGCCAGAAATTATTTTGTCGTCTGACGTTCCCATTTACTCTTCCTTATCTCAAATCATAAACAAAATCAGTTGGTTTCCGTTTCGTGTTGACTGATGTAGGACGCCTCAGTGCCTACCTTTCAACAGATCACTTCCTATCGACTTCAACACCTTATCTAGGAAGTTGGTCCAGAAACACATCAGTACCCAGATACTTGCAGACATCAGTGGCAGGTAGTCTTGTGTTTGATCAAGAGTCTTCATCATTGGCTCTTGGTTGAATGATTCTACGAGTGTTCGACTTCAACTCCTTTTATTCACACTCGCTAGATTGTACTGGGCATCTTAGGGACCATCATCATTATCGGTGGCCACCTTCGCGTCTGTTAACAGTTTTCATTATTGACTGGTAATCAGATGATTTCTCACATGTTCGACGACAACTCCCTCATTCACATGTTGAGAAATATGCAGTTTAAGTGAATCGGCGGTCAAGACCTTAGGGCAACGGCTACACCATTAAAGTTGTGTTCCCTTCCCCAAGCTGCGATATTGTTTATGGAGACAGCTTCTTCAACCTGATCCTGTTATGACAGACAATTCCACATTGTGCCTATTGGTGGATAGATTCTTCATATCTCTATTCTAGGGAAATCATGTTGTTTAAAGCTACTGAGCATGGGACATGCCCGAATCTTGGCAAATACTATATTTTTTGACATATGTTGTTGTTTCAGGTTTTCCTCAGTCTTTCAATCTCTCTCTCTCTACAAATTATAAATTATTTCGGCCATCGTCTTCGTGTCTGACCTCACACTTTAGGGGGCATCTGTTACAGGTCAAAATACCTCCTCATTAGCTCAGAGGGGAAGAAAAATATGGAAGAAGTACAAAGACCTAAATTAAACCTATTTCTGCCAGGGTAACGCATACATAGAATAGAACAAGGGTGTTATAACGCAAGCAAGAAATACATTAGTTGCGTTAGTGACTAGGGCAACGCTCTGTTTACACTAAAAGGTCGCGTTACCCGTGTTTTAAGTTTGAATTGGGAAAAGAGCGCGGAGAAAGATTTGAATCTCCGACTTTCCCTCACGAAGGAGTCAGTGCACAGAGGAAACTGCAGAAGCACCAGTTCATTATTGGTCATTGCCATAGAAGACGGAACTCCAAGAGAGGCAAAAGCATGGAGATCAAGGAAACATCTAAGCCTTTTCCATTCCAAACTAGTGGAAAGAGAAGGGCAACAATGGCTTTCTCCCTCTCCTATAAAAAGGAGCTGAAGGCTCTTAATTGGAGGTCGAAGGATTGCTCAAAAGTTCTTGCATACTTGTGGAATAGAGAATAGTGTGACATTGTGAAGGCCAAGAGTCAAAGAGGCTCCTAGAGAGCTTGTTGGCTTGGACTTCTTCACTTGGTAGAGAAGAGAAATTGGGAGACTGAGGAGGGCTTGGTACAACCGATGGTTGTAATCCTCCTTCTTTCAAAATCAATAGAACTATGTTCGTTTTGTCCATTCGATGCTTAATGTTATATTGTTATTTCAATATTTGTTTAGTATGATATGAATGGCTCAGATGTGTATAATCTAGATGTTTATTGTTGATTTAATTGATAGAATATTTGTTATATCAGAAGTTACGCGGGTGCTTTGACTGATTGCAGGTCTCGGATTTGGAGCTAGCGAAGAAGGACTCTTACTTTGCTGTACAATGCTCTCCAAGAGATTACGAAACCGTCAAAGAGGCAATTCCTTATTATATTCTTTCAAGTTACTTCAAGTTAATATGAACATGCTCATGCCATCTTTGTGAACAGCATAGCTAATCTAACTGTCTGCCTCGGGCACCGGAAAGCCCTGAGAGGGATCCACGAAAACTAACCACCCAAGCAGTTTACCCTAAAGCAAGCTATGCATAACTTATAGCCCTAACATCAAATGTGGCTGCCAATATCTTCAGATCTGTAGTTAGTTGATCAAGACAAGTGCTAAAAAGAACCAGATCTATGCATAGAGAGACATTAAGCAGTAAAAATAAGGTTTTGTTCCATACATCCAATAGACAAGACAAGAACAATATTTTTTGAAAGAATTTTTGTATTAAGGGCACCTGGGAGGAAAACAAGAAGGTGTTTCCAATTCTCCTCAATGGGATGGGTTCTTGGAAGTCCTCAGCACTTCAGATCTAGCATTTCTCTCTCTTGTTGGTGTAGAAAACCCAGACAAAGATAGAACTCAAAGGGAGCTCACACAACAAATAATGGAAAATGTGACCAAGTGTATAGATCCAGAGTGATCTAATAGGAAACAAAAGGTCAAGAATGATAGGGAAAAACCCTCCTATTTATAACAAAATATTGGGTCATTCTAGATCTTGGTGCATGATTAAAATAACATTAACCAAATCTAGATCCACCTTTTATGGAATATTTTATTATATTTGTTGGAGGGAAAAAGTATTTGACTTGGGTCAAATCTCTTTATTTGTGAATAATAAATAAATAAATGATTTATTTATCATTTTAAGGAGGTGGTTAAAAGATAATCAAATAAATAATGATTTATTTAATTATTTATGGGTGATTTAGTCATATTTAACAAGGAATATTATTTAAATAAGGTTTAAATAATTATTCTTAGAAAATAATAAGATAAATAAAGATTTATCTAATTAATTTCTTTGTTTTTTGTTAAACATGACCAGGAAAATCAAACAAATATAGGTTTGTTTAATATTTCCTTTTGGGGTTTCCTGTTTAGACCATAAACAACCTAATAAATGTGTTTTATTAAGTTATTTTACATAGTGAAAGCAATTTTACTTAGGGTAAAATTTGTCTTACATGGTGTACTTGGGTCCATCTAATGATAGTAGGTTAGATGACCAAAAAATGGTGTAATAGATTGCCCTCCAGCGTGCGAGTGTTAGGAGCAAATCGTATGACCGAAGTACATTGTAAGAACTCAATCACTAGACATCAAAAGGGAAGTCAGAGAGAGAAATGTGAGGTAGACTAATGTGATGAAGAACTAGACCCTGAGGAGACGAGACTTATAGGTGCAACAAGTCTCTTTTTATGAGAGGGTACCTGTGCTAAAGGTAGCGGGGGAGGCATACCTATGCCCACCGAGAAAAATTACAAAAGAATAGTGTGTCCAGTAAACAAGGGACCGAACCATAAAGTACAGCCGGCATAAGCATGAGCCAGATAGAAATACAATGAGGGATCCCATATACATGCTGTGCCTGGGATAACAACTAGGACTTATAAAATAATATTTGAGTACATGAGATACAAATACAACCCAAATTCCCCCTACAAGCGGGGAAGGGCTCACAAAATCTGACTGATACATGCAAATCAAAGAGGCATTGCAAGCGGCTAAGGCCGACATCGTCAAATATATGGAGCTTCATCGAAGGCTGCAATGAAGAGGTCATCCGGGCATGTGGGGGGCTACCTGCAGGGCCACCCCCTCATGAGGGTTGAGACATCTCACACACACCCGGGCATCACCAAGAGCTGCTGCTACATCACTGGACCATCAAGCATACGAATCTCGATCATGCTGAAAGGAGCTGAAGTGGAGAAACAATCAAGTCAAAGGGAAATGAGAGATCCCTTTGCCTGATCCGAGGCACCGAACAAGAGTGGAAGCTGGAACCAAGGTACGCCGCTCTCTAGACCTGTCCTCTGGAATGAAGGAGCTGATGTCGATAGAAGGAGGTCCGCCGTAGGTGAGGCAATGAGAGATCCTCAACTAAGGCACGAGAGAAAATGATAGGGTGACTGACAGACTAATACCAATGATGATGATGGAATGGAGGGGACTGAGTAGAAAATGAATGAATTCCCTTGCTAGAGCATAAAGGACATGAACGACATGGCAGCGACTGACACAGTATCATGAGGGATAGGGGATAGTGGGACTGATGGTCATAATGTGCGACACAAGAGAGAGACCAAGCAATGAAGGATGGAGGACTATAGCGGGGTACAAAGGGACTCGGGATAGACTCCATGAATGTGATGATGACTCAACTTGGATGCTCTAAACAAGGGTGACTTGATGGTGCTGCCACACAGAAAAGGTCCCATGGGGGACCATGAAAACATGAGTACAAGATGGTAGCTCATGACGAAAATCGACACGAAAAACGACAAGTATGGAGGCAAAGTGGTGCCCCAAGTACAAGTGTTGAGAGTGAGGAAATTCAATTTTGGGGAAAGGTGAAGTGACCCATCTTGGACAAAAGGTGTCCTGGTGAAGTATCAAATCACAAAAAAATAACAGATACCCATTTGAGGGCTCGGTGAGAGCTTTCCAACGGTGCAAACGGTTTGTCAAACAGAGCTACGGTATGGTCACAGCAGGCGAAAGAAGAAACCAGGGTTATCTTTTAATAAGGCAGTTTTCCCTCCAAATCCACTCATTTGCTAGTGTTTCTGTGGTGAATGTAGAGAGGAGAGAAGGCCCGAAATCTTGCGGCGAGCGTAGCGAACAAACCGACCGTTGGAATCGAGATCCATCAGTTGCAGGTAAGAGGCCTAACCTTGCTCTTTCATTTTGATGGATTGAAAGTTTAGTTTAGGGCCCAAAATCTCAGGAACATACCCTCTTTGAGCTCTACAGCCGGGTCACACTTTTTGGGCATAAATCTATGCCCTGGGAGGCAGGTTTTGAGAAAAAAAGTGTGACCTGTCCCAGGATTTGGCAGAAAAGTGCGACCTGAAGATGGAGGGGATTTTAGTACTGTGTTAGGGCTGAGATTTTGGTTTTTTGTGGATGGTTGCAGTGTTTCCTATCTGTATGCTGACAAAGATGATGTTTTTGTGCAGATATGGCAGATATACGGGTCAACTGGAGAGAGATAGACCTGGGTACATTGCGGTCAGAGATCCAGGCGGATCAGGGTGTCCGTCGTGTACTAGCCAGGTTTGGGGTTCTAAAGTTTTTGGAGAACCCTCTGATGAGAGCTGGGGAGCCCTTGTTGGCCCGGATTGTCAATTATTGGGATCTAGATCATGAGGTCTTTATAGTGCAAGGGCACAGGATCGAATTGACAGTCCAGGATCTGTATTTCCTGACGGGTCTCCCGCCACTTGGGATGGTGGGAAACACGTAGCCAGTGTTACCACGGGGGCGGCATATCATGGAGTTTGTGGAGCAACATTGCCGACCGGGTCTCCAAATCAAAGGGACTCGGATACCGATCGGGGACCTAGAGAGATTAGAGACCCGTGCGGTGGCCGCAGTGGTGTTGCGGATCCTTGGAAACCAGGCGCTCCATCACATCACAGGGGGGCAGATGATGATTGTGGAGAGTGTGTTGAGTGGGACCTACTATGGGTGGGCCCAAATGATGTTGGTGTCGTTAAAATGACAGTTGTCACTCTGCAAGCGGCAAGTGAACCATGATTTCTCGTATGGGACTTTATTGTGTGCCTTCTTCTTTGAGAAGATCCCGACCTTACGACCTCGTATACAGCTCCCAGATTGGGGCCCGAGAGAGCCCAGGATGCGTCGGTGGGGGCGGCTACTGTGCAGAGGAGGAGGAGGGGCGGTGGGACGAGTGTTTTGACCTGAGTTCTTTGCCCATTGGGATCATATGCCGTTATACATAGACGACTATCCCTATAGTGGGATGAGTTATTGTGGGGATCGGGACCCACCACTTCCTCCTGGTCGAGTATGGGGACCCGATGGTAAGTGACAAGTAACTACTCTTTTTTGGGCATGTTAAAGTTAGTGAATCGTAGATAGGGTACTGATTCATGTACTTTTGGTATGTAGATATAGCTCCGGTAAAACTGGCCGGATATATGGGACGACTGGCAGCATCTAGACTGCAGGTCCGAGTGGGTCGAGAGCAGTGCATAATGAGGATGCAGCCGCCCTTCTGGAGGACATCCACTGTAGATGCGAGAGGTTGCTGACCAGGGTGTCAGGGCGCGGGTGGCAAGACTTAGACGACTAGTACATTGAGCCATGTATTGGTCTACCCTCGGAATGGCGAGGTGTCATGCGGCGCATGGCGATGGCCGGTCAGGGGATACGTGATCTATAGGCTGCAGGAGCAGAGCCATTGGCTCGGGATCCGCCAAATAATGATTAGGTGTGGGACAGGTGGTGCCCCCTAGTGTGTATGTAGGGACAGATGGTGTCCCCAGTTTTGAGTTTTTTGTAACATGCTATGGGCATGTCATATGTATCAGAGTAGATGGACTCTAAACACATGTTTTGTGACGCATATTATGGATATGCATCTTTTTAATGATTATGAATGTTATTGTCTTGTATGAAATACGTGTGATAAATGCCAATCTAGAACATGGTTTGCAATGCTATATACATAGTGATTTTGTTCTCGAGGTACATGGTTGAAAGTTATGGTTTCAAATTTACGTATCAAGAGTTTCACTCGTAAATATCATCTAAACAACACAGGATTATGCACACGATAGACACCATTTAGTTGCATGACAAGAAGTAGGGAATCTAAACGAACATGCAGATGGAGGATGCGATGAGAGAGGGCATCGGCTAAAAGACCCTGCACTGCATCGTATTCGGCCTGATTATTGGTGGCAGGACCAATGCAGACCCCGTTTGAGAGAAAAAGGGCATGCAAGGGGGTGAAAATGGCCCAACCTACCGAGGCTAGATTCCGGGAGTAACGAATTTCACCATCGACGTAACCGATATAGGGTGTGGACAGGAGGTCCTGCGGAATGGTGGTAGAAGACAAAAAATGGGAGGAGGAGGAACAAGGACGACAGCGTGAGTGTATAGGAGACATCGAGTGGCAACTGCAGGAGGGAGTGTGATGGGAAGGATGGCTATGACTCATATACGAACTAGATGGCGGTATATGAGGGCTATAGGAGGAATGGCTGGGACTCGGGCTGCGGAGGTCAACGTGGATAGGGGTGGTGTTATCCCGGTTATGGGCGGGAAGGATGAGGTCATGGGTGGAGAGGGCTTCCAAGAGGAAATCCTGACGAGAACAGAGGGGATGACGAGAGGAAGGGAAACCACATGACGCGGCAAAGCTACCTAGATAATCAGTATGGGAAGAAAGGCTAACATACGGATCGTCACAGGGGATGATAGAGGAACAAATAAACAGATGGTCAAAGGATGTTAAGCCCAGGGTGGTCGCTGGAGGGGGAGCGAGCGAAGCAACAGGGGAGGATTCAAAGGGAATGTTCTCCAAAGGTCTCACAGAGGATGATAGGTAGAGAATGTTGGTAGTAGACTCCGTCATCTGGACATCAGGGGGGGGAATGTCAATAGGAACGGAGGGATCCTCAAGCTAACCTGAAGCATACTGTGCAAGTATGGGAGAGGCAGACTGATTTTGTTCAATCTCATACTCTTGAACTACCTCTAAAGAGGCGCGGTAATGCGTCAGGTGAGGACAATGGTGGGAGTAATGGCCATGGACACCGCATAAAGCACAGGGTTTGTTGGTGCGGATAATATTTGGGTTCTTGGTTACGGACGAGGATGGAATGGAGGGGTCAGGGACCGTAGACTCAGGGAACGCGACTTTAACCATGCTTTGAATGCGGGGCAATTCAGGACAATTATGGGTGGCATGACCAACGACATCACACAAGGCACAAGGCTTTGCAGGCGGAGGAGGAGCTGGGGCAGTCGAGGTGGCCTTGTCTTTGGCTGCCCCCTTGCGAGCTTTGCCTTTCTTTCCTGGAGCCATCACCACAGGGGCACGGTCCTGGGGAGGTGAGGGGGGCATCGTGGCAACGGAGGAAGTGAGGGGGACTGGTTGAACCGGTGTCAAAGCAAGATATGGTTTGGGGTGACCAGGTGTGGTAGCGGCTGAAGGGTCAAGGTACCAGACGGGTATGCCCAGGGTCAGGTTAGGAAGAGAGAGGGTGGCCATGACGGGGACCGTATAGACTCCGGGAGGGGGAGCTAGGAAAGGTATCTGACCAGTGGGATAATGATCAGGAGGGACGGCTCCGAGGTGGTTGAGGCCTGGGGGAACCAACCCAGGAGGATAGAGGGGTTCAGGGATACCAGTTGTAGGAGAAGGGCCAGAAGGAGGAGGTCTGGCTGGCTAAGATGAATGGCTAGGAGCGGGTTGCGGTGGGCAAGGTTGAGTCTGAGGTTGCTGACTAGACGAAGCGAGCCACTTAAGGGCGGCCCGAGACGATTGCATCATGCAAACCGTCAATAAGCTGGGATCAGAGATAGGAGGAGGAGGGAGACCAGGGAAAGTTCCAAGAAAAGAGGAGTCTTTATAGACGCCGGGAGAGACACTGGTCACAGAATCAACGGTTTGCTTATTGGCTACAGAAGAGATGGTCGTCTCAGGGGAGGTCTGAGACTTTGGCTCATGATAAGTCAGCTGGTCGATGGTGATATCTTTCCATTGTGAGGAAAAGACATCTTACAAAAAACCGCCGGATGGGACAGACATGGCATAGGTGTGGCTTTGCCCCAATAGAATGTTGTAATCTAGAGGGGCGTCGATGACTTCGACGTCAACGCAAACAGTCTTGCCCGCAAGAGTGATAGGACAATTACGGAAGAGGCCAATGGGCTGGGAGGTGTGGCCATCCCACGCTCGAAGGGTGATCGTGGAAGGGGCCAACTCAAGAGATCCGAGTTGCTTCCAAACCGAAGTGGACATCACACAGGTGGATGCCCCCTCATCAATTATACACCGAGAAATGTTAGCGTTCCAGATTTTGACTGGGATTTGGAAGGCTACAGAAGTAGGAAGGGGAGGATGTTCTGATTTATGGGCGTCAAAAACAATCATTTGGTCATCAGCAGGATCCACAGCGCCCATGGCAGATAGTAGAGCCTTCTTTTGGGAAGGGCACGATTGGAGGAGTTCCAATGTGGAAATGGCAGCAGGAGACTGAGCCAAATCATCTACTATGCTATACGAATGAGCAGCTCGGCCAGGAGCAGCATTTCGGCGTAATGGTCCTTTTGGAATCTTGGTATGAACCTCAAATTTGGGTTGAGGGATATGTAAGGGACAATTGGATGTCGAAAGAGTCTTGGTAGAACCTGAAGAGGGGACTCGGAGGCAGACTGAGCGGGAGGCTTGGGAGTGCGCGAGACCGAGTTTGAAGGTTAAGGTCGACGGTGAGAGGTGGGTCAGAATTCATCATGAGAATCTGGTAATCAGAGGAACCAGAAGGGGAAGGTTGAGCGGTTACCGGGGAATGAGGTGGTTGAGTAGCCATGAATTCTTGCTGAGGGAAAGGATCGGCAAACACAGCTGGTTGAGAGGTAGCCACATTGGGGGGAACAGTAGGGGAGGCATGCTGTCCACGCAATGTAGCCTGAGACTCCCACATTTGTCACATTTATGGTAATAGGGGAAAATTGTGAGTGTAATGATCATAAACACCGCAACACGAACAAGGCTGTTTGTGCGAATCGTGCGATGGCTGGGCTGAGTGCCTGTTGTTGGTTAGCGGTGTTAGGGTAAGTACCTTAGGGATTGGGTCCACGGAACACCGGGGCGGTTGATTTTGATGCCTCTTTGCCTTCTTTGAGAAGGGGGGATTAGTCGCCCTCTTGTGCAAATACTTGCCCTGGAGGGTGTAGACAGTCATTCTTTGAGGTTGAGAAGGCAAGGGAGGTGGAAGTGCATATGCTGGAGGAGCTGGAGCACCAGGCTGTGGATAAGGATAATGGTTAGGTTGGGAAACATTGAGGTAAGCAGGAGGTTGGGAAAAAGGGTGAGGCATGCCGTATCTTGGATACATGCTACTTGGAGGGGGAAAAGTGCTAGAGGTGCTGGCCCCTCCTGGAGGGAGACCATAGCCCATAGGAGGTTGAGCATATGGATGAGAAAGGGCTACAATGATACCGTCGGCGGAATGAGATGCCCCTGGGGCATTAGCGCCACAGGGCCTGGGGAGGTTAGGAAGGACGGTATAAACATAACCCGACTAAGTGTAGATTAGGTCATATTTCAAGGCTATTTGGAGGGCAGCTTCTTCAGTTTGAGGGAAATGGGAGGCGACATATTTGCCAATGGGAGGTAAGAGAGTGTGAAGGAACCAGTCCATATAAACCCAATCTTCAAAGGTGGGAGCTCGACATAAGCTCTGTCTTCTCTGCCATTCCTGGACATGAGTGGAAAGGCGGGTTGAAGAGGTTTGCTTGAAAGAAGTCAAAAGCTCTGTACCAGTATCATATCGGAGAGGGAGCTGGAAATAAGATAAAAAGGCTTGGGCGATGGTCGCAAAGGTGGTAAGCGTGCGTTGGAACAACCAAAGACGGATGGAATCATCGGTAATGGAATTGGAGGAACACCACATGTGGAAAGATTGGACATGGTTAGTTGGATCTTCTCCAGCAAGGCCTTCGAACTTAGGGATGTCGGAGGGGAGCTTGGTTGGCACAACGAGCCAACCAACATCGTGGCGGAGAGGTCATTAGTCAGCGATTGAGATCGGGGAAGGCTGAGGAGCACCTGCATATGAGGAGCAAGGTCTGACGAGGTAGTTCTGTGGCGGTTCCGCTAGTAGTAGTCCCGGCATTAGGGCCAGGATTACCGCTAGCGTTAGGCCCTGGACCAGACATGGTGAAGGTGACAGGGGGAGAACCAGAAGCAAAAGGAGAACCCAATGAATCAGAAGAGGAGTCAGAGTGCGGACTCGGAGGAGGACTAACTCGTCGACGACGGGAGGGAGCAGGTCGACCGACCGAAAACTGAGGGTGAAGGCCAAGAAGTCTCCGGGATGCGCGCCTTGGGGGCGCAATGGTGACAACACAAACACGGCACAGGGGGAAGAAGAAAGATCAACAAAGGCAGGGAGGTGCAGAATCAAGAGAGTACAATGTCGAAACAAGGGCAGATAGGTGCAGTGTCAATTGATTTTAAAGTCTTTTCCTGGCAGTGTAAACCAGGCTCTTCTTTGCTGAGGGTGAGTGTGTGGCGTGTGTTAATTTTAATTTTTAAACCCTTTTCATTTTGAGAGTAAGAGAAAAAGTGTGCTGCAGAGAACAGTATATAATGCTGAAATAACAGAAAATTAACAGCTAATCAATGTATCGATCTAACCCAAAAAGGCAGGGCTCTCAAAACTAGTCTAACAGAGGGAAAAACTCTAGTCAAAACACATGAAAAAGAGGCCAATAGATCTAGGGTCGAAAGGGACAGGGATCTAAAGGAGAAAACTGCTGAAAAGAGGGGCAGAACATAGCCAAGAGGCAGAGGCAAGGTGGCTAGAAAAAAGGAGGAAATCAACAAAAAGCAGATGGGGCGAGGAGGAGGCCCTAAAGGTAGATCCAAACAAATCTTCAAGAGGTGATTTGAAAGGGAGAAGAGCTAATTAAAAGAGATCTGAAAAGGAGGTATCAGATCTGGAAAAGGGGGAGCTGAAACTCTAAAAAAACAGACACCTGAAACAGATAAAAACTCTTCCACCAAAATTGGAGGGTACTGAAGCCCTAGGGGGCTATGTTCCCACTTAGATGAGCAAAACAGATCAGAAACAGGTCGAAACGGGCTGAGACAGAGGCTGGAAAACCCTGACAGAAGCTTTAGAAAAACCCAGAAAAATTGCAGAAAAATAGCAGAAAAATTGGCAGGTCACGCGGTTGACCTATTTTGCTGTACGTTAGAGATAATGGTGGAAAGTGTGACCTGCAGAGTCTCATTCAGCATTTTCACGGAAAGAAGACTGAAAAAGTGACACAGAAGCTCACGGTGTCAGCGACGATTCATTCAGTTGTTGTCTCGAGTTGCGCGCAGAGAACTGCACTGCGCAATAGGGCCGAAACGCGGAAGTTAGAAATTTTAATGTTTTAGGGTTTTATGTGAGAAAAACAACATAAAAATAGGAAAAAAAAAAGCTAAAAATAAACCCTAGGGTCTGAAGGAGCTGGATATGCAGGAATATGAAAAACGACAGCGGTCGTAATTGAAAACCCATGTGGAGTCGCCAATTGTTAGTATGGATATTTTGTCGAAGTGTGCGAAAAAAGACCACTTTAGCTACACATAACTTATAGCCCTAACATCAAATGTGGCTGCCAATATCTTCAGATCTGTAGTTAGTTGATCAAGACAAGTGCTACAAAAAACCAGATCTATGCATAGAGAGACATTAAGTAGTAAAAATAAGGTTTTGCTCCATACATCCAATAGACAAGACAAGAACAATATTTTTTGAAAGAATTTTTGTATTAAGGGCACCTGGGAGGAAAACAAGAAGGTGTTTCCAATTCTCCACAATGGGATGGGTTCTTGGAAGTCCTCAGCACTTCAGATCTAGCATTTCTCTCTCTTGTTGGTGTAGAAAACCTAGACAAAGATAGAACTCAAAGGGAGCTCACACAGAAAATAATGGAAAATGTGACCAAGTGTATAGATCCAGAGTGATCTAATAGGCAACAAAATGTCAAGAATGATAGGGAAAAACCCTCCTATTTATAACAAAATATTGGGTCATTCTAGATCTTGGTGCATGATTAAAATAACATTAACCAAACCTAGATCCACCTTTTATGGAATATTTTATTATATTTGTTGGAGGGAAAAGGAATTTGACTTGGGTCAAATCTCTTTATTTGTAAATAATAAATAAATAAATGATTTATTTATCATTTTAAGGATGTGGCTGAGTGATAGTCAAATAAATAATGGTTTATTTAATTATTTAAGGGTGATTTAGTCATATTTAGCAAAGAATATTATTTAAATAATTATTCTTAGAAAATAATAAGATAAATAATGATTTATCTAATTAATTTCCCTGTTTTGGGTTAAATATAACCGGGAAAATCAAACAAATATAGGTTTGTTTAATATTTCCTTTTGGGGTTTCTGTTTAGACCATAAACAACCTAATAAATGTGTTTTATTAAGTTATTTTACATAGTGAAAGCAATTTTACTTAGGGTAAAATTGGTCTTACATGGTGTACTTGGGTCCATCTAAATATAGTAGGTTAGATGACCAAAAAATGGTGTAACGGCAGAGTTAGAAACAAAGGAGTTAGAAACTCTGCACTCTAAATATGAAAGTTTGCCAAGCAGTCTAGCGCCTTTAGAAGAGTTGTTTGATCTTAACGATGTGGCCAAAAATCCAAAATTGGAACCTGTAGAGACTGAAGTGGAGGAGTGCAATATAGGCATTGAACTTAAACCTATGATGATTAAACTATCTAAAAATTTACCAGCTCACATTAAAATTAAATACATAGAGTTGTTTAAAGAGTTTTCTGATGTTTTTACATGGAGTTACGAAGATCTTAAATCCTATGACACTGAAATAATACAGCACAAAATTCCCCTCAAAGAAACCCAAAAACCATTCAAATAGAAACTGCGCAGAATAAACCCTGTTCAGTTACCATTGGTTCAGAAAGAGATCATGAAAATGTATGTTGCTGGTATTATTGTCCCTGTTATATATTCTGAATGGGTGTCTAATCTAGTGTCTGTTAGGAAGAAAACTGGAGAAATCAGGCTTTGTATAGACTTTAGAGACTTAAACAAAGCTTCATTAAAATAAAACTACCCTTTACCTAAGATGGATCATATTTTACAAAGGGTGGTGGGTTCTAAAAGAATTTCTTTGCTGGATGGCTATTCAGGGTACAATCAGATCTTAGTTCACCCTGCTGATCAATTAAAGACAACCTTTACTACACCATCGGGCACTTTCATGTATGTGAAAATGCCCTTTGGTCTAATGAATGCTGGAGCAACTTTTGAAAGAGCCATGGACATAGAATTCTCGGAAGAACTGGGTTTCTTCATCATTTTATACCTTGACGATGTCACTGTGTTTTAAAAAATAGATGAAGAACACTTAGAACATTTAAGAAAGGTTTTCGAGAAGTGCAGAAAGTTTGGAATAACTTTAAACCCTAAGAAAACACTATTCGGTCTCCAAGAAGGTAAGCTTCTTGGGCACATTATTTCATAAGAGGGTATTAAGATATATCCAAAGAGGATTCAGGCCATATTGCAAATCTCTCATCCTCGAAACATCAAAGAGTTGCAATCTTTCATTGGAAAGATTAAATTTTTGAGAAGGTTCATCTCCAACTTGGCTGAGCTCCTTAGGAATATCCCAAACATGTTAAAGAAGGAGCAAGGGGTAAAATGGACCTTGGAAGCAAAGGAGTCTTTTGAACTGGTGAAACAAGCATTAAACAAAACACCGATTCTCATAAGTCCTGATTTTTCAAATTTTTTTTATATTTTTTCATTTGCATCAGAACATACCATAGTTGTTGTCCTTTTGCAGAAAAATCCATAAGGACAAGAGCAGCCTATTGCATTCTTTAACAAGGCATTGAGGGATGCCCCTCTGAAGTATAACATCATGGAGAAGCAATCTTTTGCTTTGGTTAAAGCTTTAAAAGAATTCATAGTATATATTCTTCACTCACACATCATTACCTTTGTCCCAAACTCAGTTGTTAAAGAAATTCTAACACAGGACCCAGATGGTAAGAGAGGTAAGTGGATTTCTATTATCCTTGAGTATGATTTAGAGATAAAACCCACTAAACTCATCAAAGGCCAAGGTCTAGCTAGATTAATGGTTGAATCAAATTTTGAAGTTATTGATATTAATATGATTAATGCTTTAGATGATCAAGAGGAATTCTCAACTCCTATAGTTTTAGACCATTTTATGAATTCCCCTTGGTATGCTGATATTGTTTATGTTTTAATTAATTTGAATACACCTCCTGGTTTGACAAAAACAAAGGCAGGGTTCCTGAAGTTAAAAGCTGTAAACTATTGCATTATAGATAGATGTCTTTATTGGAAAAATTCAAGTGGTGTATTGCTTAAATGTTTGCCTGAGTTTGATGAAGAGAAGGTTAAATACCAGTTCCGTGAAGGAGAGTGTGGAGGTCATTTTTACTGGAAGACAACAACCAAAAATATTTTGAGGGCTGGTTTCTATTGGCCTACTCTTTTCCATGATGTGCACAAGATGATCATAGCCTATCACAAATGTCAACTTTTTGAAGGCAAAAGAAAACTGCTACCCCTGCCTCTGCATCCAATCATTGTTGAAGCCCCATTTCAACAGTGGGGACTTGACTTCATAGGAGAAATCCATCCCCCATATTCTGCCCAGCATAGATGGATTCTCACTTCCACAGACTATTTAACTAAGTGGATAGAAGCCATACCTTGTAGACAGGCCAATGATTCAGTGATCATAAAATTTATGGAGACTAACATTCTCTCCAGGTTTGGCTGTCCTACCAAGATTATCACTGATAATGCAACAACATTTGGATCAAAGAAGATGATTGATTTCTGTCACAGATATCAAATAACATTGGGGCATTCCACGACCTATTACCCTCAAGGTAATGGACTTGCAGAATCCTCAAACAAAAGTTTAGTGAACATAATCAAGAAACTGTTGGAAGACAACAAAAATTCTTGGCACACAAAGCTGGTTCATGCACTTTGGGCTGACAAATTGACCTTGAAGAAATCTATTGGCATGTCACCTTTTCAGCTGGTGTATGGTACTGATGCAATTTTTCCAAACAGCCTTGGTGTACAAATAACGAAGTTGATTCAAGAGTTGCAAATTGAAGATAATGACATGATCAGAAGGATAAATCAAACCATCCATCTTCAGCAAACCAAAGAGGAAGTTTATAACAAAGCATTGCACAAACAGATCAACATTAAAAAGCTTTTTGAAAGAAGAACAAAGGCCAGCAATTTCAAAATTGGGGACCAAGTTTTAAAGTGGGACTCAAGGAGGGAAGAGAAGGGAAAGCATGGAAAATTTTACAACTTATGGCTTGGCCCTTACTCTATTCATTCAACTGCTGGTAACAATGCATTTTTCTTGCAGGAGTTGAATGGAGCAGAATTGTTTGGGGGTCTTGTCAATGGCAGGATGCTTAAGCATTAATTCTCTTGATCATGCTATGTTTTGAAGCATTTTTTATCTTCTTTCCACTATAAATATTTCATCCACCATTGCATTCAAAGTTGTAAAAATAAAAAATATAAAAACGATGAAAAGAAAGAAAAGAGGGCAGATTGCGAAAACAAGAAAGGTATAGCCCCATACAAAAAAAGAGAAACAAATTCTGAAAGTGTGCAAGCTTAAATTCCACTCCTACAAAACACACTTCTAGTTAGTCAAACAACCTAATCTTGACTAATTAGTTTTAAATTTTCTGCTGATAGGATAGTGAATTTGATTTGCCAAACTATTTAATCTTGGCTTATCAGTAGATAGTTTAGGATAGAAATTAAAGGTTCAAACATGTTCAAAATCTGAACCTAAGTTTCCAAAGAGAGATGACTCAAATCTGTTTATTTTATGAGTCAAAAAAGAAGTAAATCTGGTTCTAATTAGCTCAAAATCTGAACTAGAGAACAAAGGAGGAACAACTCAAACAAAATTCAAAACAGAGCTGTAAAAAGAGAAGGCCATGATAAGAAAATTTCAGATCTTAAGCCTTCCATTTTGATTTAATTTCCTGCAAAATAAATGTCTATGTGCAGCTTGTTTTTATGCCATAGACCACAACAAGTCAAACAACTTAATCTTGAATTGACTGTTTTTTAAAATTTATGTTTTAGAATTTAGAGAATAAAAATCTGTTGGACAGTTTAATCCCAACAGATAGTAGAATAGGTAGAGAAGCATCTGAAGTCAACTGTTTAATCTGAGTTCAGGGAGAAATAAGGAGTAGAAATAGATTATATTTCCTGCTTTTAAAAGAATAAAATGTTGTAAAAGAGTTTGCCAATCCAAGTGCACTCTAATTAAGAAAAAATGTTAGATCAATAGGATTGGGTAGGTAGAAGATTGTATTGATAAAGATCCATTATTTTTATGGTTGCTAATATGTTTTCAGAGAAAGTCATCTCAGCAAAGGGAGGGAAGCCCAATGGACGAGGCAACTGATCAGCCCCCCAGAGAACATAATGGATGTGGCACAGGTCAGCCTCCCAGAGAATGCAGGTCTGAAGTTCTTGATGCCTTCAAGAAGGCACCATCCCCAAGTGGAGCCACTATTAGCCCCCTATAAACTTTGTTATATCAAAAGGTGGATAAGAATTTTTGAGCCTTCAAGGAACAAATTTTATTACTAAAAAGTGTTGGCTCTTGAAGACTCTTGAAGGCCTCATGTCTTTTCCTCTGTCCAAACTTCACTGCTGTTCCCATTTTACACTTAGAAATCCTGCTGATTTCTAAGCCAGAATATTGCTGCAAGACCCTTTTCCCCCTTTTCCCCTTTTCCAAAGCTAACCTCATTTTCTATCCCTCTATTTCCCATGAAAATCCCTCATTTTCATGTTTTTCCCATTCCCCTTCATCAAAATCTCTTTTATAAGGTTTAAAGACTCCTTCTTTGCCTTATCCGAACCCCTCTAACCTTTTGGAAATCATTCAAAAAACCATAAAAACCCACATTTTGGGCATATATAGGTCCTAGCCCTTTTTCCTCTATAAACCTCGGTCACATTATTTCCCATGCGCCCAAAGGCCCCGCAATCGGGCGCCTATCTGCTTCAAATAAAATACTTCCCGGACAAAGTTTAAAACCTTGGTTATATTTTAAAAATCGTCAGTTTTATTATTTTATTAGATTTCTGCCAGTACAAGTTTTAAATCGTTTTGCACTATCGATCTGATTTGAAGATCGGATGGTGCAAAGTCTATCTCCCGGTGGTCCCCGCATTCCACTAACCCTTTCCAAAAACCGCGCGGTATTCATCGCACTGCCTTTGGGTGACGGCGGTTTTTTCCAGATCGCCAGCGTTTCCACTCATCGGTTGATGCGTGGCCTAGGCACTGTTCATAAAACCGCTATCCATCGCGCGTTAACATTCAGACATGGACCCCGCGCGATATCGTTGTACACCGTCCGATCTGGGGCAGGCCATCTAACGGCTATCGCTCACCGAAGATGCTCGACAGTTAACCGGGATATGGCATGGCATCCAATTAATTTCCACCGTCGATTTGATCTGCAGATCAAAAATTCATATTTCATCGCCCATTTTTGTCGCCCAGTCAAAATTTCCCAGTTTTACTTTCCATTTTCTACTCCCGACCGTCGATCTCTGCGCGATCGACGACCCTGATTCAAAATTTTCTTTCGCCTTCGCTACACCTTCTCCTGATCAATCCCGACCGTTGGATGATGTCATCCAACGGACACGCTTCCTCCACGTGTCCTCCACAGCAATAAACCTATATATGCAAGATTTTTTAATATATTTGTTTGTATTTTGCAGGGTTTAAATGGTTTTCACGCCATTTTTGAAGAAAATTCGAAGGCAGAGGATGATGATCTTCCTGCCTTCGATTCACCATAGAAAATCATCACAGGGTGTTAGAAAGACATTTTCATCAATCGTTCATGAGGCATTGATGCCATTCGACCCCTGCATAGCCCTACATACCAAAAAAAAACCATGAATCAAGCACAGTGAAAGAGTATCAGTACAAAAAACCAGAAATATGCCAGAAAGGAAGATTGAAGATAGGTATTGTAGGCATTACGTCTAAGATTTTTATCAAAAGCCTAATCCCCAAGTAAAACACAGTTTAAAGAAAAATCTCAAGGGTTTTATCAACAGGAGCGCTTCCACCGCCACATCTGAGGCAAATTGATTCCTCCCAGCTACTGAAATGCCACCTGTACCTCAATGTACTCAATCAGAGGCCGAAGTTATTGATTAAAGGAAGATATTTGCCTCAGCGTAGCCAGAAGTTACTTCTGCAAGGAAACTTAATGCAAAGGATATCTACAGAGTAACCCCGACGCCACACAGAGCCTCAAAGGTCAACAAAAGCTCCCACCGAGCTTAAACTTCATGTAAAACATTTAATACATAATCCACCCATGTGAGTTTCTTCATTGAGCCCCTCAAAGGCCAAGAAGCCATTAAATCTGTATTAATTGTAATTGGAGATCTTTTATCAGATCTCACCTCCTCATTCTTCTATATATACTTCTGCAGAAGATGAGTGAGGTGTTGGTTGCAGAACTTTAAAATACACTTGAGCTTAAACTTTTGATTGTAAATAGTGTTCACTGGCCCTTGGAGCTCTGCTTGTGATAGATTAGTTAGGCTGAATAGTGAAGATGATTACTGAACTGAAACATTGGACCTGAGTACTGTAACTGGTTTGACATCAATAACAAGCTGTTTCTTGGGATCCTGGTCTATATCACTGGTGAAGTGCCCCTTTCTTTGTTATTGTTTTCCTTGTATGTATGTCATATTGTTCACTATTCTCTGATAAAGAACAACATTTATAGAGTTAGGACCTACTGTATATCAGTAACCTTCTCTAACTGAAAAGCTTTATCTCAATGTTTTCCTCCAATTTGTTTATTTAAGAATGATTTAATACAATTTAAGTAGTTAGGAATGCTGGAGTTCCCTCATCCTACTGTTTTCTTTAAAAATTGTTCTTGAAAGTTATTTTCCTTATTTTCTTATTAAAGTTAGACTAGAAAAGTGATGGTTTGCCCTGTTTCTAGCTTCTATTCTCCAAAAGCAGATTCTGAAAGTTTCCCTTGGTGTTGTCTGAAAGCAGACTAGGTTTAAAAGTACTTTATCTGATCTTAAGTTTACACTCTATTTTCTCTTATATATTTTCATACTTTCTAAAGGTAATTATGTGGATTATTGGATTGTTTGTCAATTAAGCTGCTTTAATACAAACTTGCCCAAGAAGTCAATGGTTAGCCCTGCACTTGGTTGGTTTTAAACAATTACTTAAGAGGCTTTTCTTGTTTGGACTGACTATAAATCCTTCGTGAAATTATTATTAGTTTCCATCTCTCCAACACTTTATTGTTTCCATTCCATCATTTTAAATCTCAATAATCTTGTGATGTAGATGACTTGCCCCTTGGATCACTCTTGATGTTGTTGTTCAATTAAAGCCCTGTTATGACTCCATAGCCCAATGGACTAAAAACCAGTGTTATATCTATCTTTTTAGCCTAATTGTTCCATTCACTTGCAACTTCTCACCTTTGAAAATCTTTGCTCTTAGGACTTTCCACCTCAAAAAATATTCATGCTCAACCATCCAAAAAAAAAAACAAACCCTTGGCCTTCATAACTAGCCTAATATCATTACCCCAAACTTCAAATACAAATCCATATTTTCACTTATTGGAGAGATCCCTCTCCGGATTTGGGAGGGCTAGATCCTAGAATCCCAAAGTGGGTTGAAATAATGTTGCTTTTGCAGTTTTAGTCTCACCAATCTGCTAAAATTACAGATTCCTAACAGATTCTCTGGTTACAATCAAGTGGTTGTATTACCAGAAGATCAGAAGAAAAATGCCTTTACCACACCATGGGGCATGTTTATGTATGCCAGGATGCTTTTAGGGTTGATTAATGCAGGGGCCACTTTTGAAAGGGCCATGGACATTGCCTTTGTTGGGGAGCAAGATAAGTTTGTGGTGGTATATCTGGACGATATCACCGTGTTTTCAAAAGATGATGTAGAGCACATTGAACACTTACGTAGAACTTTCGAGAAGTGCAGAAGGTATGGCCTCTCTCTCAATCCACAGAAGTCATTGTTTACATTGGAAGAGGGTAAGATTTTGGGACATATTGTGACCAAAGATGGGGTAAAAATAGATCCTAAGAGAGTAGAAGCTATAAATGATATTTCTCTTCCCAGAAACAAAAAGGAGGTGCAGGTGTTCCTGTTCCTAGGGCGCATTAACTTTATGAGAAGGTTTATCCCTAACTATGAAGAGATAATTAGACATATAACTGACATGCTGAAGAAAAATAACGAGGTAAAGTGGTCTCAAGAATCACGAGAGGCCTTTTCCAGGATAAAAAATTCCTTTGCAGAAGCCTTAGTGCTAGCTGGACCAGACTATTTCAAACCTTTCATGATCTTCTCATTTGCATCACCTCATATAGTGGCGGGAGTTTTATTGCAGAAAAATGAAGACGGGTATGAGCAGCCGATCAATTTCTTCAGTCAAGTGCTCCGTGATGCAGAGTTGAAGTATAACATATTAGAAAAGTAGGCATATGTTCTGGTGAAGTCTCTTAAAGCATTTCACATGTATGTCTTGCAATCCCATATCACTGCGTTTGTGCCTACAACAGCTGTAAAAGATATTCTTATCCAAGGAGATAATGAAGGAAAGAGAGGGAAATGGATTGGAAAAATACAAGAGTATGAGCTAGACATCTGCCCTACCAAACTGATTAAGGGACAAGGGTTAGCCAAAATCCTGTCCGAATCAAACTATCAGGCTCTGGGTATAATTTTTCCATGATAGAAAATGAGGAGTTTGAGAAGAAGGAAGAGCAGCAGGGAGTAGAGAAAGCTACTCAGAAAACACATATGAAGTATCTCATTATCTCGTGGTACAAGGAGATCATGCAGTATCTTCTAACACTTAGCTGCCCTCCTAACTGTGACAAATCTAAATACAAAACACTATGATTGAGATCACAAAAATACATTGTTGCCAATGGCCGGCTGTACTGGCGAGATCCCTCAGGCATTCTGCTCCTGTGTCTCATAGAGGATGAGGTAGAAAGTATAATGGCCGAATTTCATGAAGGAATTTGTGGGGGTCATTATAGTTGGAGGGCCACTACTCACAAAATCCTGAAGGCTGGTTTCTTCTGGCCCAAACTCTTTAGAGATGTGTTTTCCCGAGTCAGAGCTTGTGAGAAATGCCAAATATTTGCTGAAAGACAAATGTTGGCGCCTCTGCCCATGATCCCTGTTCACGTGGACGAACCATTCCAGCAATGGGGAATTGACTTTATCGGTGAAATACATCCTCCGTCGAGTGGTCAACATAAGTGGATATTAACTGCCACAGATTATTTCACGAAGTGGGTGGAAGCTATACCTGCAAGGAATGCAACAGATGCTGTGGTAATGAAATTTATGGAAGAAAATATCATATCCATATTTGGCTGCCCTGCTAAGATAGTGACCGACAATTCCCAGGCCTTTAAGTCTGCGAAGTTTGTCAGTTTCTGCCAGCAGTATAACATTGTTCTAGGTCACTCTACAGCCTATTACCCACAAGGAAATGGCCTGGCAGAGTCTTCAAATAAAACCTCGGTGAGGGCACTGAAGAAGGCTATCAACAAAATCAGAAAAATTGGGATTCCCAGTTGAAATTCGCTCTAGGGTATAATAGGATAACCAGCAAGAGAGCAACCAGGAAGTCCCCATATGAACTAGTTTATGGGAGAGCAGCAGTATTCCCCATACAGTTAGCCTTACCAGTAGCCTGATTCATGCAAGAGAGCCAAGAAGAACCCGATGATGTGACCAGAAGAATCAATTAGCTGGTAGAGTTAGAAGAAACACAGAACCAGGTAAGTTAGAGGCTAACTGAATACCAAGAGAAGATGAAGGACCTTTTTGATTAGCACGCCAAGGATAGGAAGTTGCAGGTTGGGGATTTAGTGCTCAGACGGGATATTCGAAGAGCTGATAAGGGTAAACATGGTAAATTCTACCCAATCTGGTTCGACCCTTTTAAAATTGTGGAGAAAGGGGGCAATAACACATTCAAGGTGGAAAATTTGCAGGGAGACTTGCTTGATGCCCCTGTAAATGGTCAATTCCTCAAACCTTACTTCCGGTTCTGATTCAGGCCGAGAGAGCTTGATGTATTATACTGTACACTAGTTTCTTCTTTCATCTTTGTTTGAATGATGTTTATTGTGTTGATCATGAAGAGAAAAATAAAAAGTACTGAAGAGTGGTGTCCACATGGAAAATTAACAAGTGGTCTGCGAAGTTCTCGACACGCCCAAGGATGAACGCGCCGTCCGCAGGTGGAGCCAATGTTGATCATATGGTTAACATTAATCATTTTTACGGATGGCCTTGAGTAGAAAAGTATCGAATGTCATGACTCATGGTGAATATTAAAATAATTGCTAGGGAGAAACAATGCTAAGTTAAGTCATGTGGCCGAATAACTAAGCACATGTATAAAAAGGGGAGGAAGACATAAAGGCTTTGAACATGAAAAAAAAAAGGTATGTTATAATAGATTTAAGCCAAAGAGTATTATAATGGAGCCTGCCTCTACTTCATACGTGTGGTACAAGCCCCCACATGTGCTATTCCGGGGGGGTCAAGGAGTGAAGGGGGGGTGATAGAGCCATACCCCCATGGAATTGTGGTGACGTGTCACGAGAGTTGACATGAGGTAAGGGTTATATGGCGAAGTGAAGTGCGGGTCCTAAAGTCTTCATGCTATTTATTTTACAATTCCATGAAGAATTCGTCCCGAGAACAAAGTTGCTTACGCGGAGAAAGGTAAGGTAAAGTCCTTAGGTGAACTGGTACTGAGGCCCATACCAGTGTTAAACCCGACACGCGGCATTCACCAACTTGCAGTTAAATGCCCAATCCCTATGCGCCGCGTGCTCCATTGTTAGTGTCCTAACGACGCTAACCCCACTTACTTCACCATTCCGCCTTTTGCCAAATAATCCTCAGTTCTATATAACGGTCCTCTGTATTTTACTGCAGTAAAATTTCAGGTATTCGGCTACAATATAAACTAAAGTGGGAGCCCAGTGCAAGGTCCACCCAGTCACTGTCAATACCTCCGCGTCACTTTCCCGAGTAGATTTCCCACTGCACAGGTATTCTGTCCCTCATACCTCCTCTGGTTTCTTTTTTTTTTTTAATTTTTTCATATCAGTCATGGGAAAGGTCACCCCTAAGAAAACAGAACTAGATACCCCTCAGGTATGTGAAACAGAAACCCTCCTGGGTTCAAGCCCTTTTTATACCTACAAGCCAAAATCTGTGATCCGTAATATCCTTTTCCCATTAGCATTATCAAACCCGAGCTTTTTAGAAGACATGTAGAGAATAGGGATCGATATCAGGTGGTTTTAGTAGGCATATACCATCAAATTATCCCTCTTGTCTATCCGGTGGTCGAGTTTATCTGCTACTTCAGAGATTCCTATGATGAATGTCGGTGCACGTTTATCTTGGCTCAAGGGAACAAGATATTTTCTCTTTCCCTCGACATTATCAGAAGAGCCCTTCACTTTCCCACTAGCGCGAACTACACCAGTTTCAGTGAAATGACTTTAACCTCCCAGTTTGAAAAATTTCCATGGGAACAACAAAGAAATTTCATTTCCTCCATAACCAACAACTAGACCACATCCCTTCCTTTTGCAGAACCTTTCCCTTTGATTTTGTTCAAAGAAGAAGTGCAGCCCATCCTCGCCCTCATTGCAGGTTTATTAGGTGTAGGTGGTTTGGGGGAAACCTCTAGGACATGTTTCAATTTATTACGGTTAATGTCTCAATTAGGGGTAGTCCTGTATTTCCCTGGTTTGTTGGCCTCCACCATTCAGACCCAGTTCCAAGAACTTTCAGAAACTGGTCACTTCTATTTTTGTTTTATGGTTTTCTACCTCTTCCTATATCAGCATGCTAATAAGTTTGAAGGGTTGGGTTTAGATAAGGTGTATAAGGTAAATTCTCAGCCCAGACCAGTTTTCGATTAGAGCTTTGCAACACACCAGTTACAAAATGGGGTGGGTTATTCCAGATTTCTAAATGAGTTCATGCCTATTGCCTACACCATCATCCATGACTCTCCCTCACCTAGGGTTTTTCCTGAGATGAAGAGATGGTTACAGGCTAGTTAAGCTCAAAGTACTGGGGATTGGTACTTATATGATAACTACACCAAAATTCGAGTTTATGGAGCCGAGGTTCCCCCCTATCAGTTGCCTGTGTTCCCTGCTCGACGAATTTATGCTCTGGAGTACATTCGGCAGAACCTGAAATCTGACCAACTCCACTTCGTCCCTGCAAAGAAGGGTTTTATCCTTAAACTTCCCATTACCATTGGCCCTTTTGTTGTTAATTCAAGGCATTCCCTCCCCATCGTTGAGAAGCTGCTGCAAGACATGGATTTTAGACAAGGGAAGGTTTGGCCCTATGATTCGAGGGGCATCATCTCTAACAGAAGAAGGAGGAACAAATATACTCCTTATGTGCATGAAACGAGACCGTTCATAGAATGGAGGGGTAATCTTGAAACTTGGTCTTTTCTTTCGCAGATGGAGATAAATTCATCTGTGACAGGGGAAAAAGGAAAGGTAGCTTTAGGAAGAGAAGATGGTAAAGGTCAAGAAGAAGAAGAAGTGGGCCCATCAAGAACAGGTTCTCCCCTTCGGAAAAAGTAGAAAAAAGTGAGAAGTGAAGCAGAAGTAATAGGGGAAGAACAGTTACTCGAACCGTTCATACCATATGGAAAACCTGACGAGAGAAGAACAGGGCTCAAGGTGCTACGAGACAATGTCACGTCATTTGACTACTCAGAAGTTTCACAGGCTATCAGAGCTGATACTTCACAGGTCGCAACCGAAAGGAGCTTGAAAGCCAGAGCCATCAGAGATAAGTACAAGGCCGAGCTAGAAGGATACATAGAGAAATACCATACCAGGATTTCAACCTCGATGAACCTGGACACTAAACATCTAGTGATGGCCATGGCAGAGGCCATTTTGGACCCAAATGCAGGTACTACTAGTTACAGAGTGCTAGAGTACGCAATCGACATGTCTGAGGTGCTAGCACTTGATAAATGTAACCTGTTTTAGGTGGTTGGTGATATGTTAAAAGATGAAGTAGTGCGGCTTACAATCACGTTGAAGAAATTGGAAACTAAGGATGCCCAAGTGAGGGAGACTCTCAGAAAAGAACAGGAAAATTCCCATGCCCTCACGAATCAAGTTTGTGCTCTCCATGAGTCGATTAAAGGAAAAGAAACCAGAGAATCAAATCCACAGCGTTACGTCATCGAGCAATTGCAGAAGGAAGTGGCATCCCTGAAACACAAGATTAGCATATCGACCTCCCATCATGTACAAAAAGCCGAATTAGCTCAGGCTGAAAAAGATAAAGCAAACCTGGCTGACTCTCTAGAAAAGGAGAAGGAAGAAAAGGAAAAGATAGTAGAAGCAATGGATGTTCTTCAGGGTAGGCTGACAGAATTACAGACGACCTGGGATACACACAGTTGTGCACCACCTACAGTCCAACCGGAAACTGGTTTGCTGTCCGAGTAGTTGACTACCGCAATGGCTACAAACGCTACACTGGAGAAGCAAGTTTCTACATCAAGACTGAGAATCAATGAGCTGGAAACTGCCTTGGCTAAAAATTCCAAAAAGATAGAGGCTATGCAGAAGGAAATTGAGCAGGAAAAGAAGGAAAAAGCTGACCAGTAGAAGACCATCAACGATCTCAACAGTCGCCTGAAAGGTAATATCACCCTCAGGGATGCCAGAAGAATAATTTTTTCAGAAATCATAGCGGTAGTGAAAGGGCATTGGGATTTTCTGAAAGTCATCGAAGAAGTAAAATCATCTGTGCTTTATCTCAGAAGAAATATTCATGAGGGAAATACTAATATATCTAGCAAAGCCCAACACGTAAGAAGTTATATCTCTTTCTTGAAAGGGCTGAAGTCTGAAGATATGGAGAAGCATGGTATAGCAAGCAGGTTCAAGGAGGCCATTGAATGTCAGAAGATAATTGATAAAGAGTCTTCCTGCACGATAGCATCAAGAACCTTGGAAAACGTGGCAGTCAATTTGGATCGGTTTGATATGGTTTGGGCCGAGATCACAGTGGCTGGGCTTCCATCATGGTGGGGTCCTACTACTCCTACCGTGTTACAACCATTATCAGAGTACGAAGCACGTCTTAAGGAAGAGATGAACTAGACAGATGTACTTTCAGATAAAACCACTCGGTTAAAATCCGAGATTATTGTTTGGAAACTCCGCCAAGAATTTTCTCTCCTCCATCTGGTAAAGCACAAAATCCCCGTCGATGCAAATTTCAACGATCTCACCGAAGCTTATATCAAGGTGGAAGGATCCACATCAATGCCTGAACCTGCAGCAGATAGTCAAAAAAGGTGCACCCGATTTTCCAGCCTAGTGGCCAGCTCATCAGCCAATGTTCTGCCACCTGTGTCAGCGACTGCCTCGACTTCATCTCGTCAGTGAATGTTATCAATTCATGATTTAGCCCTAGTGGCCTTTTACTTTTACTTTAGTTTGTTACTTTTCAATTTCGATTGGAATTCACATTCCACTCCTGCATTTTACTTTCTGTCAAAAACTGTTGTTTAATATTTTTGTTTAAAATGGCTGTGAGCCTAACTGTAAATGATGAGATGCCGCTATTCCTCATCATGAATTTTGGTTATTTTTGATGGAGACCTCAAACTGATTACTAGCACGCGAGGAAGATATTTTCCCAAAAATATCTTCTCACTCATGTTTCTGAGGCTTCTATATTGTTGGGTGTGGAGCTTGATTTTCTTCCTGATTCAGAGATCCTTGTTCTAGCTGGATGTATACCCCAGGAAAATTGTACACCCTTGCACGCAGGGGTGCGGGTGGGAATTTTCCCCCCTGCGGGGTTCAGAGGGGCCTACCCCCCCGGCTGGGGGGTTCGGGGGCCAGTGGTCCCCTGGTAGGGGTTTCGGGGGCAGCGGCCCTGAAGCCAAAAATAGATGTAAAATTTCCTTTTAAAAGTATAGTAATTTCTAGTCAATCTGGGCCGTTCATTAGGCAGATGATCTGACGGTAGAAGTTATGTTTAGTTTAGGGTTTTTTGCCCTAGAAGGCAACCCCTCGCTTTTATGAGGGTATTGTATTGCAGCTGTGTATTGTATATGTGTATTCTCCGAGCAGGAAACAAATAGGGAGACTATGAGAGAGAATAGAGGATATTACAGCAGATCTACTGTAGGTTTTGTCTCTTCATTTTTGCTGGATAATAGAAAGGAAGGACTGGATGTTTGGGGTGGACGTAGCCCAAACTGGGTGAACCATGTATATATATGTCTCTTTGGTTTTATGTGTTTTGTGTGCTTGTATTTTCCACATATTTTATGTGTTGCATTGCTCTGTAATATTTAATTTTCTAACAACTGGTATCAGATCCGAAGGTATATTTGGCTGATAAACTCGTAGGAAAGAAGGGTTCCTGGTTCGAGTGGGAGAAATGGTGGAAGATGCAAGGTTTAGGGTCGAGAAATTTAATGGCCAAAACTTCCCGTTGTGGAAGATGCAGATGGAAGATTATCTGTATCAGAAAGATCTGTACCTACCATTGAGCGGGAAAGCAAAGAAGCCGGTGGCCATGACAGATGCGGAATGGAACATTCTCGATAGAAAGGCACTCAGAATGGTACGGTTGTGCCTTGCGGCGTCAGTCGCGTTCAATATTTCGAAGGAAACAAAAACAGAGGGTTTGATGCAGACGTTGGCGAAACTATATGAAAAACTCTCGGCCTCAAACAAGGTATTTCTTATGAAATGACTATTTAATATGAAGATGTCGGAAGGTGGATCTGTTGCAGACCATTTAAATGATTTTAATACAGTTACCAGTCAGTTAAGTTCTATGGGGGTAAACTTTGATGATGAAGTTAGAGCTCTGTTATTTCTATGCTCATTTCCAGAAAGCTGGAATGGTTTAGTTATGGCCATTAGTAACTCTGTCTCTGGATGTAATACTTTAAATTTTGATGATGTTGTCGGTGCTATCCTTAGCGAGGAAATGTGACGGAAAAGCTCCGGTGAGACATGGGGTAATGCTTTGAGTGCAGAGTCTAGGGGAAGAAGAATGGAAAGAGGAAATAGCTCAGGATATTGCAGTAAATCAAGGAAAGGCAGATCCAAGTCCAGATCGGGGATAGTGTGCTGGAAATGCGAAAAGAAAGGACACCTGAAGAAAGATTGTAGATCTCAGAAGGGAAAAGAAGGAGATGCACAGCAAGAAAAAAATCATGAAGCAAATGTGACAGGTGATGTGTTACAAGATTCTTTGATTCTTTCTTTCGAAAATGTTACTGATTCTTGGGTTGTAGATTTAGGGGCTTCATTCCATGCCACACCTGATAGGAAATATTTTCATGACTATGTTCAAGGAGATTTTGGACAAGTTTGTTTGGGTGATGATAAACCTTGTAAAATTGTTGGAATGGGTAAGGTTCTTGTAAAACAGTAGAATGGAAACCAATGGTTATTAAAGGAGGTAAGGCATGTTCCAAATCTAAAGAAAAATCTGATTTTAACAGGGCAGTTAGGTGGTGAAGGTTGTGTGAAAACTTTCACAGATAAAGCTTGGAAGGTCACCAAAGGAGCCTTGGTAATAGCAAAAGGTGAAAAGGTTGGTACATTGTATTTATGCAATGGTATTTCTAACTCTGTTAATTCTTTAACTTCCAAAGGAGCAGATGTATCATTATGGCATCATAGGCTCGGACACATGAGTGAAAAGGGGATGAAGATTCTTCACTCAAGATATTTGTTGCCAGGTTTGAAGAATGTTGATTTCGATTTCTGTGAGAATTGCATTTATGGAAAATAAAAGAGAGTTAGATTTCTCAGAGTTGGGAAAGAAAAGAAGAGTGAAAAATTGGAGCTTGTGCATATAGATGTATGGGGACCTGCTCAGGTATCATCTCTCGGTGGCTCTCGCTATTATGTTACGTTTATTGATGATGCAACTAGAAAAACTTGGATTTATTGTATTCAAAATAAATTTGATGTATTTGATACTTTAAAGAAATGGAAAGCTTTGGTTGAGATTGAGACAAGAAAGAAGTTAAAGTGTCTCAGATCAAACAATGGAGGTGAATATTGCAGCAAAGAGTTTGATAGGTACTGTTCAGAGCATGGAATTCATAGAGAGAAGACAGTTCCAAGAACACCACAAGAAAATGGTGTGTCAGAAAGGATGAACAGAACAATCATGGAGTGTGCAAGGTGCATGAGATTGCATGCATGATTTCCTTTACAATTTTGGGTAGATGATGTAGATACTGCTGTTTATCTAATAAAAAGAGGGCCTTCAAGTTCCTTGGATGGTGGTATTCCAAAGGAAGCATGGACAGGTAAAAAGGTAAACTAATCTTTTTTAAATCCATTTGGTTGCGAGGCCTTTGTCCATATTAGTAAAGAAAATAGAACAAAGATTGAGGCAAAATCAAAGAAATGTACCTTTATTGGATATGGTGCTAATGATTTTGGTTATCACTTATATGATTATGAAAATCACAAAATCATTAGGAGCAGAGATGCAATATTCAATGAAAAGGTCTTGTATAAGAATCAGTTGTAGGAAAAGAAACAGGAAAAAGAAAGCAAGGAATACGTGGTTCTTGATGAGATAACTGAAAAAGTAAAGGTGCCTGAAAATGATAATAATCAACAACCATAGCAGCAACAACCACCACAACAGCAACAGGCACCTCAAACACCTGAAAGTGGTGTTAGAAGATCTACTAGGATAAGTAGACCCCCTGAACGATACTCTCCTTCATTATATTATTTATTATTGACTGATTCTGGTGAACCCGAATGTTATGAAGAAGCAATGCAGGTTGAAAGCAGGAAGAAGTGGGAGCTAGCCATGGAAGAAGAGATGGACTCCTTAATGCATAACCAGACTTGGGACTTAGTCAAGTTGCCTGCAGGTAAAACTACATTGCAGAATAAATGGGTTTACAAGATGAAGGAAGAAGATGGAGGAAAACAGAGGTACAAAGCTAGACATGTGGTGAAGGGGTTTGCACAAAAGAAAGGTATTGATTTTGATGAAATATTTTCTCCTGTTGTTAAGATGAATTGAATCAGAACTATCTTAAGTCTTGTAGCAGCGGAAGATTTACATCTTGAACAGTTAGATGTAAAGACAACATTTCTCCATGGAGATTTGGAGGAAGAGATATACATGCAACAACCAGAAGGATATGAGGTAAAAGGGAAAGAAAAATTGGTGTGTAGGTTAAAGAAGAGCTTGTATGGCTTAAAACAGGCTCCAAGGTAGTGGTATCTAAAATTTGACAAGTTTATGTCTGAACAATGTTATACTAGATGTCACTCTGATCATTGTGTTTATCTAAAAAGGAAAAATGATGGCAGCTATATTATATTGTTATTGTATGTAGATGACATGCTTGTTTCAGGGTCTAACATGCAGGAAATAAATGTGCTCAAAAGAAAATTGGCAAATTCATTTGCAATGAAGGATTTGGGAGCCGCAAAACAAATCCTTGGTATGAGGATAACTAGAGACAGGAAAAATCACAAATTAACACTATCTCAGAATGAGTACATAGAAAAGGTGTTGAAAAGATTTAATATGCATAATGCAAAACCAGTTAGTACACCTTTTTCTAGCCATTTCAAACTTAGTAAGGAGATGTGCCCAAAGACCCAAGAAGACATGGATTATATGTCTAAAATTCCATATGCATCTGCAGTTGGAAGCTTAATGTATGCAATGGTCTGCACAAGGCCTGATATTGCACATGCAGTGGGAGTTGTAAGTAGGTACATGAATAATCTAGGAAAAGAACATTGGATGGCAGTAAAATGGATTCTCAGATATTTGAGAGGTACCACAAATCAAGCATTATGCTTTGGTGGTTCAAACATTTCTCTACAGGGATATGTTGATGCAGATATGGCAGGTGAAAGAGATAAAAGGAGGAGCACTACAGGATATGTATTTACTGTAGGTGGAACAGCTGTCAGTTGGGTTTCAAAAATCCAAAGTGTTGTTGCACTTTCAACAACAGAAGCAGAGTATGTTGCTGCTACAGAGGCTAGTAAAGAAATTATTTGGTTACAAAGGCTTATGGGTGAATTGGGTAAGAAGCATGATATGGGCACATTATACAGTGATAGCCAAAGTGCCATTCATCTTGCAAAGAACTCAAAATTTCATTCCAGGACTAAACACATACATCTCAAGTACCATTTCATACGGTCAGTATTGGAAGATGGAGAGTTGAAGCTGGAAAAGATACACACTAGCCAGAATCCTGCAGATATGCTAACAAAAGTTGTAACTAGGGAGAAATTGAGAACATGCTCAGTTTCAATTGGTCTTCAAGGATGACGATGAAGATGAGGAACAACTAGGTCCAAAGAGGAGTCATTGTCCAATAAATGAAGTAGCGGTGGAGTTGCTACAATCAGTCTCCAAGTGGGAGATTGTTGGGGTGTGGAGCCTGATTTTATTCCTGATTCAAAGATCCTTGTTCTAGCTAGATGTATATCCCAGGAAAATTGTACACCCTTTCATGTGGGTGGCCGCCTGCCCTAGTTTCGGCGCGCCCCCCCAAAGCCAAAAATAGATGTAAAATTGCCTTGTAAAAGTATAGTAATTTCTAGTCAATCTGGGCCGTTCATTAGGCGGATGATCTGACGGTAGAAGTTATGTTTAGTTTAGGGTTTTTTTCCCTAGAAGGCAACCCCTCTCTTTGTATGAGGGTATTGTATTGCGACCGTGTATTTCGTATATGTGTATCTTCCGAGCGGAAAACATATAGGGCAGAACCCAGAGAGAATGTAGGATAATATGCCGTATCTGTCGTAGGTTTTGTCTCTTCATTTTGCTGGATAATAGAAAGGAAGGACTGGTTGTTCGGGGTGGACGTAGCCCAAACTGGGTGAACCACGTATATCTGTGTCTCTCTGGTTTTATGTGTTTTGTGTGCTTGTATTTTCCGCATATTTTATGTGTTGCATTGCTCTGTAATATTTAATTTTCTAACATATATAAGCAGTAACTAAAGAAAAAAACAGGTTCCAGATTTTCAGAAGAATATGTTGTGAAAGAATTTTGTATGCATTTTGCTGAGTTTTAATATGAATGCAAAGAGCCCGTTGGGTTTCAGTGATGAGGAGTTCAATATTTAATGAGGATTCTGGTCTCTGAGCTTTACAGTTTGTAACTCTCCGCTATATGTGATAGTGTAATTGTTCATTGTGTTTACATCCATTTCTCTTGTATCATGTTCTGGAATGCGAGTGGCTCACTGGTTTTGGCATGAATTTATCCTAGTTGGTACTTATGCTAGAACCTGTCTAGCACTTTAAATATGGCTCAGGCATGATATTCCGTTTCACTTCCCACCTCAACTGTACTTCTACAATATTAGCTTCTATGGGATGTTATTTTTGAAGTATTATTGTCATGTGTGGATTCTTAATTTTGTAAGCCCATTACATGTTGATATTTTCTTTTGGATATCGTCTAAATGACAGTTAGTATTCTCTCTTTATATTTCCTACGCAGTAAACACCTTCTGATTATTCATTTCTGTGAGGTATTTTAGAATTCACCCCTCCTTATAGTAAGTTTCCTTTGAATTGTCTGATGCATTTGTATTAGAGTTTCACACTTTGCCTCTGTAGTATTGCTTTTCCTGTGTCAAATTTATGAAGGTTTTGGTCCCATTCAATTTAAACCTTCCTGTTTATATAATATAGCATGAGAGCCTTATTTTGATAACTTTCCATGTTATACCATATGCTCCTTGCTGTATAATATGTCCTAGGCATTGGTCTTTCACAACTCAAGGCTGTCTCTAGGGTTGACAACAGAGATTACATGCCTTGAACCTTCAGGGAACTTGGAAGTTGAATATGGAGGGTTTAACTTTGGAATTTAAACATGCAGAGGCATGAAAGTCTAGAAAATCATAAACCTTTTATGAAAGTCTAATTTAATGTATAACTTAGTGAGGGTTTCAATAGATAATGGGACTGCTTGGGGGTTTGGTTGAAGCTGCAACATTTGGTTTATTGACTAGTAGTAATGGCAAACAAGACCTCTTTTTTTGCATTGACAATAGCTCTTTGTTCAGGAATGTAGTACCGGTGACAAAGCCTGATAATTTCTTGACAAGCGTGAGTTAGGGGGACTACATATTTGGGCAAATTGGATTCCCAAATATGAACATATTCTTGATCATCAAGGGATTTTTCAAAACACCAGTTGTGGATATCTAACAGATTGAACTCAACTATACGGTCAACTATTTTGTCATCAATATCATCTAGAGGAATATGCTCAATATCAACAACTGGGGGTTGTAATGGGTTGACTACAATTGCAGTGTTTGGAGTCATGGTAGGAGTAGCTTTAGGAGTCTTAGAACCTTCAGATTTGTTTACACTCTGTTTTTTAGGCATTTTGTTTGGCTTCTACAAGTTTAAACTATTTACAGAGGAAATTTTACTATAACAGAGGCTTGATTGGGAAATTTCAGCAAAATAGAATGTCTTCTTGGATTTTATGCTCAATTAGGTCTCTTAAATGAAGTTCTGAGGCTAAAAACTGGTCTAAAACAAAAAAAGGGGTTTTCTGAGTGTTTTTGCTATAAATTGGGCTAAAACTCTGATGAAAAAGGTTTTTAAAAAGATATAGGGCACCTGCAGAGGGTTTTTGACCTTTTAAAGCTTTAAATTGATCAATATCTGTGAAAAACTGATAAATTTCCTTAAAAATGGTTCGCAACAGACTTTAGGGTTCCTGGAAAATTTTTTCCAGGGTTTTGCTTATTTATGGGAATTTTGGGTAATTTAATTTGATCAATTTCTTAATTTTTAACATATTCTTTTCTTTTAAAAGGTTTTTTCAATTGACTATAGGTCAAATTCTGAGAAAAATACCTGTTTTGAAGCAGGTATAGGTTTTAACAGGGTATACTTCAGTCTTCTGGTCAAATTGATTGCTTCTGAGGTTGAACTGGAGCGATATAGCTCCTCAACAGTCTTTTATAGGCCTCCTGGGTGAATTTAGGAAGTTATGTGCATAAAAATGGGTATTAAAGGCTTTTTTCAGCTTTACACAGTCGGGAGGGAAAAACACTGGTTTAAACGCGAAAGATAGGTAGAAGAATGCATAAAAAAAGGTTTTATTAAAACGTATGCGTTAACCCTTGGCATTAATTACAGGTCGCATTAGGCGGGAAGCTGTTTCAGAGTAACAAAGGCGCATAAAACCGACAGTTTATCATGTAGAGTTTAAGTGGTAAGAAATTTTAATGAAAACCCAAGCGATCGAATCAGAAGGGGCCACGTGGAGGGGAGGGGTCAATGCAAAACTGCCCATTTCACGTGGATTTTTTATTGGAGTGATCGAGCATGTTGTCTATGCAATATTAAACATTGACCGTCAAATCTGCGAAGTATATGCGAATGGCTGGGATCATTTCAGGAGGTGCATTGAAAAAGTAATGGTGGGACCAGGCTTTAATTTCATAAGCGGAAGGGTTGGGATAGGTTTAAAAGCTTTATAATATTGTTGAGGGGTAAAGTTTTAAAAAATGTATGCAATGGTTTGTTTATATACAACGACGGGATAAATGGTTTAAACATTATAATAATGTTTAATAAAATATACAAAGGTGCATTTAAACAAGGTTTTTTAAGCCTTATTCATTGGTATATATATATATATATATATATATATATATATATTTATGGTGGGGTTAATGTCTTTATTTAAAACATTTGTCAAATGTTTTTAATAAAACGTAAGCGGGAGGGTTTATACATTGTATTTATATAGTTTTCAACCTTTTTTCAATAGTTTAAAAACTATAGGGCGGGATATTTGAATATGGATAATCTTTTAGACCAAAGGGATTTTTAATTTGAATTTTTCATTTATGCACATGGGATAATATACTTTGGTCAAAAGTTTATAATAGTGGGTTTTTTGGGGTTTATTAGATATAATGGAATTAATAACTAGGAAAGGGTATCTCTTAGGGATTTTAATAAAATATGTTAAAGTTAATATGAGAGGGGTGTGAAATGTAAAACAAAGTACACATTATCTCCAAGTATAACATAATAATCAAGCATTTTCTCATCTTTATATTTCTTTCAATAATACTTAGGATAAGTGTGACTTTGTGGGTTTTTATGAATGCTTATGAAGGGATGAAGTTAATTACTCTAGGGCTACAATTTTACTAAGTAAGAATGTGTTTTTACTTAGGAAAAAGGGTTTTTAATACATGAATGAAGGGTAAATAATGATAAAGAGGATTTAACATAAGAACTCAATATTTTTAACTAACTGGTCATAGAGCCTTGGGTCTGGTCCCAAAAAAATTCAGAGAAATGCTCTGAGCCTATTTGACTGATAGCTTAGGATACTGAAAACTCATGGGGGAGGGGAATCTAGTAATTTTTCCTGATGATGTATTATTTACATGATTTCTCCACTGCTTTCTACCTACCCAAATTCCATTTCTAACATTTTTTCTTCATTTTGCTGGTGCATTTAGGCTTGCAACCTTAAAACATTTTCTTTAAAAGAATAAAACTAATCTAAATCTACCTTATTTCATCCGAGGGCTTAGATTAAACTGTTGAGCTCCTCATTATTCTCTACCTATCTACTGATTATCAAGTTTAAAATGTTTGACAAATCTTATTCACTATCTAAAACATGAAATTGAAAACATGAAAAGTTAAGATTAAACTGTTTAACTGATCATGGATTATAGCATTTATTGACACTCTGCACATAATCATTTATTCTTTGCAGTAAAAGTAAAAGTAGTGGCATTTGGACTTGCTCACTTTCAGGTTTTTTTTCCTTTTTTCTTTTGGGGTTTATATTTTTCTAAGTCCTTTGATCTTTCTTTTAGGACTTTTTACCCTCTTTTTGATTTTTTATTATTTTTCATCTTTTCAAAATATGGAAAAACAACTTGCAGAAAGAAAGGTATGTACATATTTACAAGACTTATCAAAGTCAATTCAAAATTTTATGAACCCTATTATTATAGGACCCTAACAGTGGCTCCACATGGGGATGACATTTCCTAGTGAAATATCAAGAACTCTAAGACTTAGTAGCCTTTGAAATTTGATTGTGATGATTCTGTAAATGTCTTCTGATATCTGCAACTTATTCATATTTATGATATTCACTTTCCAAAGATTAAGGCCTTCTCTTCAGGCTTCAACTTTGCTAAGGAAACATACAATCCAATCTAAACTTTACAATGTATATGTACAATGATCAAAGTGAATGAAAACTAACTATTGGTTAACTTAGGTGAGTAGTAGTGCTTCAACATTCTGCCATTAACCGGTCCTTCTTGTAGATCTGTTCCATCCAATTCTTTGAGAAATAAAGTATTATTACCTCTATATCCATAAATTGCATAAGGCCCTTTCCATAGAAAATCAAATTTTCCATGTTTTCCTTTGTCTTATCTTATGGAATCCCATTTTAACACCTTATCTCCTATGTAAAAATCATTTTCTTTAGTCCTTTTATCATATATTTTCTTGATCTTATCCTGAATGACTTGAGATTTGACATAAAATTCTTCCCTTGTTTGTTGTAAGTGAATAGTTTGATTTATCCTTCTTTGGCTGTCATTTGTTTCAACTTGTAATTCTTGGATAATTTTCATCACTGGTACACCTAGGGAGGAAGGAAAAACAACATCCATTCCATAAACTAGTTGGTAAGGTGGAGTACCAATGGATTTATTATTAGTAAGTCTATCTGCCCATAACGCATTGACTAACTTCTTATGCCAAGTCTTTTTATTTTCTTCAAGTAATTTTTTGATGATATTTACTAGGCTTTTATTTGAGGATTTAGCTAGGCCATTACCTTTTGGGTAATATGTAGTAGAGTGGCCTAGGGTAATATGGTATTTGTGGAAAAATTCAATCATTTTATTGGATTTGAATGCTGCTGCATTATCAATAATTATCTTTTGAGGGCACCCAAATCTTGAAAGGATGTTGTTTTCTAGGAAGGAAATAATGATAGTATCAGTGGATTGTCTGGAAGGTATGGCTTCAATCCACTTGGTAAAATAATCAGTGGCTATCAAAATCCACTTATGTTGGCTTGAAGAGGGAGGGTGAATTTCACCAATGAAGTCTAAATCCCATTGTTGAAATGACACTTCAATTGAAATAGGCTTTAAAGGGAGGGGTAATAATTTCTTCTCGCCCTAAAAAAATTGGCACTTATGACATGAAGTAACATATATTTTGACATCAGAAAACAAGGTAGGCCAGTAAAAACTAGCTCTTAGAATCTTTTCAGCAGTAGTTTTCCAGTATAAATGTCCTCCACAGTCACCTGCATGAAATTCTTCAAGTATTTTGTCAGCTTCTTCCTTTAGTAAACAATTTAATAAAATCCCACTATGATCTCTCCAAAAAAGTACATTATCTAAGATACAAAATCTTACTTCTTTACGTTTTAAAAATATAGATTTGGTTCTTGAAAATCCAGGTGGAGCTTGTAAGTTTTGGAGTACAAATATAATATCTTTATACCAAGGTGAGTGTGAAAAGGCTTCACTGATCGATGGAGTTGCCATCTCTTCCTGATCATCAACTTGAGCAATGAAATTTATATCTAGGGCATTACAATTGGATTCAACCATAAGTCTGGATAATCCTTGACCTTTAATGAGCTTGGTGGGTTTTATCTCTATGTCATATTCGAAGATAGTGGCAATCCACTAACCTCTTCTTCCATCAGGACCATCCTGAGTAAGAATGTCTTTAACTAAAGAATCTGGGACATAGGCAATAATGTGTGAGTAGAGAATATAAACCTTGAAGTATTTAATGGCCTTAACCAAGGCTAGGGCTTTTTTTTCCATAATGTTGTAATTCAAAGGGGCATCTCTAAGGGCTTTACTGAAAAATGATATGGGTTTTTCAAATCCTTGGTCATTTTTCTGCAGTAGAACTGCAACAATGGTGTGTTCTGAAGCAAATGAAAAAATCATGAAATATTTATTAAATTCAGGACTTATTAGGACTGGAGTTTTGGTTAAGGCTTGTTTCATAGAGTAAAATTATTTTTTAGCCTCAACAGTTCATCTAAGAACTGAATCTTTTTTGAGCATGTTATTAAATTCTCTAATTATCTCAGCTAGATTAAATATGAATCTTCTTAAAAAAATTATGTTACCTAAAAAAGCTTGTAATTCTTTGATGTTTCTTGGTGGGTTGATGTTCAAAATTTCTTCTATTCTAGCAAGATCTATCCTAATTCCTTCTTTTGAGATTATATGTCCAAGTAAATTACCTTCTTCTAGTCCAAATAGACTTTTCTTAGGATTTAAAGAGATGCCATATTTCCTACACTTAATGAAAACTTGTCTCAAATGATCCAAGTGTTCATTATCTATTTTGGAAAACGCAATAATGTCATCTATGTAAATTACTAAGAACTCATGTATTTCCTTTGCAAAGGCTATGTCCATAGCCCTTTGAAAGTTTTCTCCTGCATTCATTAGGCCAAAGGGCATTTTTACATACATAAAAGTGCCCCAAGGAGTAGTAAATGCTGTTTTAGCTTGGTCTTCTTCTTGAACTAGGATCTGGTTATATCCTGAAAAACCATCTAACAATGAAATCCTTGAAGAACCTACTACCCTTTGTAATATGTGGTCCATTTCAGGTAAAGGGTATTTATCCTTCAAAGATACTTTGTTAAGATTTCTAAAGTTGACACACAATCTAATTTCTCTTGTTTTCTTTCTTGTAGGAACTAGGTTTGAAACCTAATCAGATATCTGATTGGTGCAATGATCTGGGCATCATGCATTCTCTTAACTTATTTTTCAATAAAAGGTAATAGCACAGGGTTAATCCTTCTCAAATTTTGTTTGAATGGCTTTTGATCTTCTTTTATTGGAATTTTGTGTTGGATTATGTTTGTATCATAAGATTTTAAATCTTCATAACTCCAAGCAAACACATCTTGATATTCCTATAAAAGCTCAATATATTTGTCCTTTTCTTGTTGAGGTAAAAATTTGGACAGTTTGATTATCTTTGGTTTTGATTCTGTACCAATTTTACATTCTTCTATGTCAGATCTTACTGGCTCTGTTTTTGGTTTTCTAGCTACATCATTAGAGTCAAAAAGATCCTCTAAGGGAGTTAAACCTTTAGGTAAAATATTATCCTTAAGATTCACTATATTTGATTCATCTTTAATAATTTCTTCAATCTCTCCTTTCTCTAAGCTATCTATGTCAACTTGACTAAATCTAGTGGGTTTATCAGACTTAATTTTATTTACATCTAAGTCATTTAAATATATTTCACAATCCAAATCATGATTTAATGTACAATATGTATCTATAATACAATTCTAAAATTCTTCTTCATTGTTCATAAACTTGTAAATCTGTTCATCTTGAGAAAAAATCTGCCAAAAATTAAGATTATCTGGAATTATTGGCCTATGATTGACTTCAGTAGTATATCTGTGATTAGGTTGAAATGGTAAATTGAATGTACTAGAAAAATTTGCATGACAATGAGCTTGTATATTCTGCTTTCTAGGTATAAAAACAAACTTACATTCCAATAAATCATCAGTTAAATATATGACAGTGTCTCTATATTTACTCAGTCTAGGATTGTAGACAGAATAAACTCCATTTACTTGTTTTATGATCAAATTTGAATCTCCCATGATTAAAATTCTTTTTCCTCCTGAGTTTCTAATGATTTGAAGTCCTAGGATAAGGGCTTCATACTCGGCCATATTGTTTGTACATTTGAAATTTAGCATGAAATCATGACCTTCAGAATGATTGGTCTCCGTATTTTTTATCCAGACTCCTGCTCCTGCTCCTAACTTATTCATTGAACCATCAAAGTCTAAATGCCATTGAGATTCATGAAAAATGTTATGATTGTTTGGTTCTCTCTTTTTATCTACTAGTTCAGTTTGGATTTCATTTGTTACAGAGTTACAAAGGATGAAAGAATCAAGGTCCTTTGGTGTAGAGTAAATGGGATAATTTATAGATATTTCAACACTACTAACCATGTACTTCATTAGTGTTTCCCTATATAACTTCTTAGGCTGGCCAAACACCAAGATAGTAGCATAAGACATGTCCAATTGTAGAGATCCCTGAAAATTTGCTCCCCATGAGCGAGAAAGTAGCATACCATATTTTGGTGGGATATCAGCTACTATAATGTCCATTAATATACTCTTACTAGGGTATTGAACTAGTGTTACACAAAAATCATTAATTAAACCTAAGCATTTAACTTTACTGGAATCAAAAGAAAACAAATATTTTTATGGCCTTGTAATTTCTAGATTCAGAGTTTCCATGATGGCTTTTAGCATTAAACTATGGGAAGCTACTGAATCTAGCATTGTGTTATGTAGAATTTGGTCATGAATGGTTAAACTGATATAGAATGGAGGAACTGCACCATATGCATGTTTTCCATTTACATCTGGGAAAAAAATCAACTCTGGCTGATCATCATTTAGATTTATGGAGTCTTCTCCATCATTCATATTTAATGTTTCATTTATGGTTGATTTATACAAGTCATTCTTTACCAATTCAATCAAAGGAATTGGTATTTTAAGTTTTGCAATTTCTAATTATCTGTTGAATGCAGGTTGAGCTTTACTGATTTGAATCAGTTCTTCTTTGGTAACTGTAGTTTGTGTTGGTTTGTCTTGCTTTTATACAGTTGTTTTTTCATTTTCAAGTGTTTTAGGATTCTCTGTTTGTGTTTCTTGTGTTTCACTACTTCTAAATTTATTTTTAGGGTTTGTTTGTGAAGTAGTAGATGTTATTTCTGATTTATAATTTTCAGCAGAAGTTTTTGAGGCAACAGTTTTTGGGTCTACTATTTTAGGATCAGCAGAAGGCTTTTTAGGATCTAAATTTGCTGATTTTATAGAATTAGAAGCTTTAGCAGCAATATATTTTTGAGGATATTTTGCAGCTTGAGCAACTTCATCAGCGATATCAACAATTTTAGGGTCTGCTGATTTCTTAGGACTAGAAATGTTTTGGGAAGAATTTGAGTTTTGCTTATTTTCCCTTGGGAGAATTTGCAAAACTTTTTTTTTAGGGGCTTCTACTGTTTTCTGATTTTGATTTTGGGAAGTTTTCTTAGTAGAAGAATCATTTTTTTTCTTGTTTCTAAGGTTATACTGGCTGTGTATTTCATTTATTGCATAGTCATAACCTTGCTTATAATCAAAGGATTCACTAGAATTTAATTTAAGCTGTTGAAGTTAAAACAATTCCTGATCTTCCTGAGTTAGGAAAATGGTATTGTTGTCATCTATTCCAATTATATCAATAGTATCCTCCTAATCATCATTATTATTCTGAGAACTTTCAGCATAGTTCTATTGGAATGGTGGCCTAATTGTTTGGTCCGGGGATGTTTCTTTTCCTTTTCCAGAATTTATGTTTTTTCTAAAGTTGGGATTTCTAATCTGTTGTTGGTTATCCCACTAAGGTCTCCTATCCATATTATCTAATATATCAATCACTCTTTCTAAATTTTTAGCTATAACATCCATTTTTGTGTATGAATTAGCATTTTCTTCTTTGATAGTCACTCTTCTTTCATTTCTAAGTCTAGATTTTCTAGCTAGGATGTTCACTTCTACACTTACTGCATCAGTTTGCATTATTTCTAATGTGTCTGCATCTCTTTCCCTTAATTGGTAAGCCATATCTGTGTCAAATCCATTGGGGAATTTGAGCAGAATGGAATAAGGAGTAGGTTTCAGATTTGCAGGGATAGAATTACAGACACTATTATCCCTGGTGTAGTAATCTTGAATTGCCTCATTTGGAGCTCTTTTTAAATTATCAAATTTAGAAAAAATTTGGAGGGGGTTCTTTTTCTTTTCCCATTTATTTAAAATCAAAGTAAAAAAGAAAGCTAAATCAGTTACACTACCAACAACTAAATATTTAAACCATTTCTTAACTGCTCTTGTTAAAGTTTGAGCAAACGGTCTCATTTGAACATCTGAATCATCAATTTCATAAATTTCAAAGAAGTCTGTCATCTTAGTAATGTGTTGTTGAGCAGAATATTAAGTAGTGCCATCAAAAGTGGTATTTTGTTTTGATAGTCTTGTGGCATATCATGAAGTTGATGTGGTAGGACAAGGGGAGCATATCTAGCAGCCATATCTTGAAGCTTGGCTTGACTAGGAGGTAAGGTAGAACTGCTTGGAGTTGTGTTGGAAATGATAGTGGAAGAACTATTGATGGTATTTGAAGTGCTAAGAAATGAGGATGATTTTTTCAAGAAATAAAAAGGTGAAATAATGGATATAGTGGATGAAGTGATTGGTGGAAATAATATTCTAGGTTGTAGAGGTAGTTTAGGGATAAATGGATCTGTAGATGAGCTGGTAGTAGAGTTTATGAATGATGTAACAACATACATAGATGAATATCTCGCTGGAATTATTGTGGTATGTAATTGGGAAGCTGAAGGTCTGTTTGCATAAGTCAATAAATGAGCTAATTCAATAGCTTCATAAATATCCTTTAGAATAGTAACATTAATTTCCTCCACTTTGGTCTGATATTCAGCGTTTTTAGATCTATAATTTACTGCAATAGATTTCTGTTTTGCATTAAAAAATGAAAGAAAATAAAGGTCTAAAACAACAGTTTTTACATCATTTTCAGATTTACTTTTAAGTAAGGAATGCTCAAATTTCAGATCAAAATTAATGTCTTGCAGACTTTCTAATTCACTAGGTAATGAATTGACTCTTATCAATGTGATTTCAGCTTCTAAATTGTCTGTTTGTTTTTTCTTTCTACCAATTTGGTCTGGGTTATCTATTATGACAACAGGCTTAGGATCCGGGTTAGCCCTGGTATAATAGACTTTCCTAGAAGCCAAAATTACAAATTTTCAATACCCACAACCTATAAAAGCAATCTTAAAGTAAAAGGATGATTTAAATGATTCCTTTAAGACTAATTTTATGACTGAGGACTGGTTATATCCCCAGTATGGTCGCCAGTAATGTTATCACTCTAGTCAATTCTTAAGTTGTGGGATTTTGGTTTTTTAAGTCAAAGAATACTAGAGGTAACCACAAACCTAATTCAAACTCTAGGATCTAGCCTTCTTAGGGTTTAGAGAGGGCTCTCTCTTTCAAGTTTAACTTTGTTTTGGTTTTGAATATTAAGCTAGTTATTAAAGTGCAATTTGGTTTGGTTTTGTTGGATTTGGTGGGAAAATTTCACTTGGAGGGTAGATAGAGGGAAATATACTGGTCCATTGGGATATGGAGTCTAATTCAAGCTAATAGAACTAGGATCAAAGCCTAAAAGGTCAAGTGTCTACAGGGAAAGGTATATAACCCTTGGAGATCTTTGGAAAATTGGTTTTTGAGATGGTATGATCGGGATAAAGGGCACTTAAGAATCCTTAAATCATGAAAAGGGAAGTAGAATATAGAGATCAAATGGGAGAGTGAGAAATTAAGAATTCCCTACACCATAAATTAGAAGAAAACAAAGAAATGATAACTAGTTAAAAACAGGGTGCTATTAACATGTCATGTAGTAATACTCCTAGTTATACATTCAGATTTAGAATTAAAACACAGATGTATGCATGTAACAAAAGAAGATAACAATGAAAAGTTTAAGAGAGTACTTCACTCCAGATAGCTTATCACAGGGATTCTGAAGTATGATGCCAAATAGGTGATCTAGTCTGCTACTCAAAATCGAAATCCAAAGCCTTCAAGTCAACAAAATATCTATAGTAATCTCCAACAATTTTATTCCACACAAAAATACTTCAAAGAGTGAAGTATTTATATAAAATGTCTTAAAAAATATCCTAGATGACTTCTAGGAATTAACTTAGGAAAATTAAATATCTTACAACAATAATAGTGACAGCTTGCTCAACAAATTAGCAAGCTATCCTATTTTATTAAAAATAAATAGAAATTGTTTTAAGATAAGAAACAACTGGCTGCTTATGTGTCCTCTCTACTGGCCTTTTAGATATTTTCAGAATTTAACTTGCCTTCACTGATACTCTTTCTCGCTGATACTCTTTAACACTTATACTCTTTATCCTTATACTCTTTAACCTTCAGTAATATTTCTTTCTGCTGTAAAAATATGTTTTGACTGTGAAATCAGGAAACATATTTTTTCTTCTTCCTTTGTTTTCCTTTCTTTCTTCATATCAAATCAGTCAATGCTTTCCACTCCTCATTTTCAGGAATTCTAATATTCTTAAGTTTTCTAAAATTCTCATCAGCCTCAGTGTACTTGGAAAATGTGGGTTCGATGAAAAACAAATGTTTGATTTCATACTGCAAATAAAACAAACCTTCAAAATTTTTTAGCAACACTTTTCCTGTGGGAATACCTTGACCTGTTGGCTTGGTCACCTGCTCCTTGGCATGTTCTCTTATCTTTTTTTTCATAATCATTCTGAGGCATTAACTTATCATTTATCACCATGATATCAGGAAGTCCCTTTTGCCTTAAATTGGTAAATTTAACCATAAATCTAGTGATAGCAGTGTTCATTCCTTCACATTTCTCTTCAAGCTACCTCATCAAATTTATTTTGGTGGTTACTTTCCTAATTTCTAGGATAGTAGCTATCCTGTCATTTATTTTCAATTCTTCAAGTTGTTGTCTATTCTTGCTGTTGAGGAAATTGATCAACCTAAGAGCTTGTTCTAGTTTATCTGCCAATTCTTCTTGTGTATTTTGGATCTCTTATTGTGCTGCCAATAGTAACTCTCTCTGCTAAAAAATTACTTGAATTGAAGGCCAAACATCATGAATGTCTTCAATTACATTATTCCATAGGTAATTTTTAATATATGATATTTTATCTTTGAGAGTTAATTCTTTCTGGAGCTTCTTTACTTCTTCACTCAATCTATGGGAATTTTTCTCATGTATTTTAGCATCTATCTGAGCTGATTTGCTTGTCTTCTCAAGATTTTCAATTATCTTAGTCAATCTATTGATTTCATTGGTATTCAAGGACATATCCTCCATTGCCTTTACTAGTTGACTGCTTTCATCTGTAGTTGGCAACACCGTTGTAGAATATTCAGTTACTAAAGTTGTTGAAGATGTTACTGGCACTGAAGTGGCTAGTGGCTCTTTTGGTGCCAATTTTTCTCCTAAAGTAGATGGTAATGCTGTTGTGATGACTGGGATAACAGTCGGAATGACTGGTTCCTTAACTGTCTCTTTTTCTTCGACAACTTGGTCCATTTGTACTTCCATTTCTTTGATTTGAGCTATTAGTTGAAGTATCAAGCTCATCATTTCATCTTTCTCCTTTTGATCCTATAAAACTTCCTTTGTTTGAGGATGTTCTCCTTGAGGAAGCTTGAGCTATTTCCTCAAGGAAACTATGTTCTTATTTTTCTTTTTAACCAACGCTTCAGCGGCTTTGACGTTTGTAGGATCATATCCTACCTACAATACTAATTCTTCTAAGGCATTTATCCTTAGATATTTTGCATATAATGAGGCTTTATCCATATTCATTTGGTCCTGCGTATTAGAAATGGTATTTTGAATCCTTTGAGCACTCATAGATTTTGTGGTCACTGTGGAATAGAGCATCTTTGATGTTTGCCTGTGAAATTCAATCTGATCCAACTCATGGTTTTTATCTGTGGCTACTTCCATATCAACTTTTTTATAGTCAGCCACTATCTTTGGCACTGGTACAGTGGGCTGTAAAACTAACATATTCAATTTTTGAGTTGAATAATAAAATGCTGATAGGAATTTGTTTTGATTACCTGGCTTTTGCTTCAAGAATTGCGAATATATTTCAGTCTTAATTTCCTCATTCTTCAATTTGATTTTCTTGTATTTTTCCTTAATATCTAAATCCTTCTCCTTAGCTGAATGTGAGGAATAAGCCTCCATACTTTGCTGCCTCTCCATAATCTGTGTCTCTTCATTATTCAGTTATTCTTGATTTTTATTTGGCTCACTGATGATAAGAACTTGGCTACATTGGTCTTTTTCTGTGCAATGTTGGTATTCAAGGGCCATGTTTCCTCAACATCTATTGTTACTTTACCTTTAGCTACTGTATCCAGTTTTTGCCTTTTATTGTAAGTGATTTTAAACTTTGTCTCGGTGGTAGTCTCTATAGTATAAACTCCTTCTTCTCTGATTCTTTTTGTGGATGTCTCTGGTTGTTTGGAAACTTCCAAAGGGTGACTAGTATTCCTTTGGTTTACCGCCTCTGTTAAAGTATTTTCAACCCAATAAATTTGGTTAGAAAATTTATCTATATCTGGCTTTGACTCATGGATAAAGGGTGTCAATTTACATTTTACCCTTAGTTTACTTAAGATCCCTTGTGGATCATAATTCCATGGGAAGCTTTCTTCTAATTTGTATTCTTGTAATTGACTTGTTGCTTTCTTTTCTGCTTCTCTTTGATTACATATGAAAGGCCCAATTTGATTTTTGAGTTTAAGTTGGGTCTTTTTCTTGGCTGCCATAAAATTAATTGAATCTGAATTCAAGATCTGACTAATTTACTCTAAGGCAAAGATCCTCATAGATGGGTTTTTAGGTAACTTGTAGGGCAACAAGTTAGAGCCAAAAACTATGATTTCAGTGAATTTCTCATATACATACCAATCACCTACTTTACTTTGCTCTAATAACTACAAAATTCTCTTCATTTCCTCACTGATTCTAGGCTACTTTGTTTTTGTCAAGATGGTGGTTAATGGATGTAGAAACAACTCTGTAAACTCTGAATAACTGAATTATGTGCCTTCTTTTCTAAGTATATATGTCCAAAAGACAACTGATAGAGGTTTTCCTTCTATATCTAACTTTTGAAGTGAAATTGGAAAGCTCTCTGATTGAAAGAATAGAAACAAGTGGAAAAGATACGATGTATATCTAAATACTCCTTCTAACTCCAAATTTGTTAATTGATAGTGAATGCTATCAACTATAAAACCAACATAGTCAAATATAACTGAAGGTGGATGTCCTGGAGAAAATGTAGACAAAAATCCCAATATTGACTCATGAGTATGCTCATCGGTGAAATACCCAAGTATGAAGGAAAGCATGGAGATTACATGCCTTGAATCTTCAGGGAACTTGGCAGTTGAATATGGAGGGTTTAATTTTGGAATTTCAACATGCAGAGGCATGAAATTCTAGAAAATCCTAAACCTTTTAGGAAAGTCTAAGTTAATGTATAACTTAGTGAGGGCTTCAATAGATAATGGGACTGCTTGGGGGTTTGGTTGAAGCTGCAACATTTGGTTTATTGACTCTGCAGTAATGGTAAATAGGACCTCTTTTTTTGCATTGAAAATACCTCTTTGTTTAGGAATGTAGTACTGGTGACACAGTTTGATAATTTTTTGACAAGGGTAAGTCAGGGGGACTACATATTTGGGAAAATTGGATTCCCAAATATGAACATCTTCTTGATCATCTAGGGATTTTTCAAAACACTTGTTTTGGATATCTAACAAATTAAACTCAAATATAGGATCAAATATTTTGTATTCAATATCAATTAGAGGAATATGCTCAATATCAACAACGGGGGGTTGTAACGGGTTGACTACAATTTCTGTATTTGGAGTCATGGCAGGAGTAGCTTTAGGAGTCTTAGAACCTTCAGATTTGTTTACACTCTGTTTTTTAGGCATTTTGTTTGGCTTCTGAAAGTTTAAACTATTTGCAGAGGAAATTTTACTATAACAGAGGCTTGATTGGGAAATTTCAGCAAAATAGAATGTCTTCTTGGATTTTATGCTCAATTAGGTCTCTCAAATGAAGTTCTGAGGCTAAAAAATGGTTTAAAACAGAAAACAGGGGTTTTCTGAGTTTTTTGACTGTAAATTAGGCTAAAACTCTGATGAAAAAGGTTTTTCAAAATATATAGGGAACCTGCAGAGGATTTCTAACCTTTTAAAGATTGAAATTGATCACTAACTATGAAAAATTGATAAATTTCCTTAAAAATGGTGCACAACGGACTCTAGGGTTCCTGAAAATTTTTTGCCAGGGTTTTGCTTGTTTCTGGGACTTTTGGGTAATTTAATTTGATCAATTTATTAATTTTGGACAGATTATTTTCTTTTAAAAGGTTTTTTCAATTGATTGTAGGTTAAATTATGAGAAAAATACCTATTTTGACGCAATTATAGGTTTTAACAGGGTATAATTCAGTCTTCTGGTCGAATTAATTTCTTCTAAAGTTGAACTGGAGTGATATAGCTCCTTAGCAGTCTTTTACAGGTCTCTTGTGTGAATTTAGGAAGTTCTGTGCATAAAAATGGGTATCAGAGGCTTTTTTCAGCTTTACACAGTCGGGAGGACAAAACACTGGTTTAAACGTGAAAGATACGTAGAAGAATGCATAAACAAAGGTTTTATTAAAACGTATGTGCTAACTCTTGGAATTAATTACAGGTCGCGTCAGGCGGGAAGCTGTTTCAGAATTACAAAGGCACATAAAACCAGTGGTTTATCACCTAGAGTTTAAGTGGTAAGCATTTTTAATGAAAACCCACACGATCGAATCAGAAGGGGCCACGTGGAGGGGAGGGGTCAATGTGAAACTTCCCATTTCATGTGGATTTTGTATTAGAGCGATCGGGCATGTTGTCTATGTGATATTAAAGGTTGACCGTTGGATCTGTGAAGTATATGTAAACGGCTGGGAGCATTTCGGGAGGTGCATTGAAAAGTAATCGTGGGACCAGGTTTTAATTTCATAAGTGGAAGGGTTGGGATAGGTTTAAACCTTTCTAATATGGTTGAGGGGTATTGAGGGGTAAAGGTTTAAAAAATGTATGCAATGGTTTGTTTATATACAACGATGCAATAAATAGTTTAAACATTATAATAATGTTTAATAAAATATACAAAGGTGCGTTTAAGCAAGGTTTTTTAAGACTTATTCATTGGTATATATATATATATATATATATATATATATATATATATATATATATATATATATATATATGTATGTGGTTAATGTATTTATTTAAAACATTTGTCAAATGTTTTTAACAAAACATAAGCGGGGAAATAGAAGAAGTTTGGGCACTCTACAACGGAACTGGTTAGGGTTTTGGCAGCTCTGCAACGGAGCCACTGGACCTCTTACAACTCGACTGATGGCCCTGCTCTAATGCTCATGCTCCTGTTAGCACCCTGATACTCCTCTCTCTCAATGGATGCTCCTCTAGGAGGGGCGGGATCCTCCCCCCCTCCTATCATTCCGCCTTCTGACCCAAACGCCTCTGCCAATATGACCACCTCTGCTTAAACCCCGTCCTCTGCTACTGCAGGCGAGGCTGTCAATCTCAATGATGCACCAAAGGATATGAAGACCTCCCACGATGCATCTGAGGCACTGCCAAAAGCCTCCTCGGCCACCTGCATCCCGATGGCAGCAGAACAAATAAAGATAGATCTTCCAAGTCAACACATCAATGGACATATTCAGTTCATTAAGGATCATGCCCTTATAGGAAAATTTATAGGCCTGTGACCGACGGAAAAGGTGCTTCAGGGTTGGATTTCTTCCAAATGGAAGCCTAAAGGACATGTGACTCTGCAGCTTGGTCCCAAAGGTTTCTTTACGGCGATATTCAACTATTTGGAGGAAAAAAACCATATTTTTGATGGCGGACCATATTTCTTCAACTCAGTCGACATCTATCTTCGTGATTGGATAGAAAGATTCAACCTGGAAAAGAAAAACTTCAACTGGGCACGAATTTGGATTCGCATGTACTCTTTATCGTTAGAATATTGGGATGAAGAAACCCTCAAATACATTGGAAATGGATTGGGGGAGTTCATCAAGATAGCTGAAGAAACTAAAATCATAAGTTACACCTCCTATGCATGGATTTGCATTTACATGCACCTAGCCAAAGCTCTCACAGACTTGGTAAGTATTTTTCATGACGACTTTGAATGGATTCAAACCATAGATTACGAACATGTACCCTTCCGTTGCAGAAAGTGCCATGAGCACGACCATCTGTACCGTAATTTCCCTCTGAATAATCCTCCTAACAACTCCTCATCTGAAAAAGGGACGGATGCTGAAGGCTTTACCAAAGTCTCCAACTGGAAGAAGCACTCCAAAAAATCCTCTGTAACGCCCTTCACTCCTAACATTCCCTCCACCAGCAATAGCTTTGAAATACCCACCACTCACGCTTCCCAGGAAGGAAATCCCTCTCAACCCTCAGCAAACATCCCTACCTCTGATTCCCCTGAAACCAAATCTGCTCCTCCTAACTCCGACCCTTCTAAATCTATTCATCTTGCCTCCTCCTCCCAATCCAACCCGGACAAAGCCATTGTTCTCAAAAGCTCCCAGATGGAAATTGACGAAACTATCCCCTTGGTCACTCAACAATATAGCACCAATGAGGAAAAGAACATGCCAATACATATGGAAGAGGAACCTGAAAGCATAGATCTGGGTGATTTGGATATCTTGGCCCTGGAGACAGCTTGCCATCAGAAAGCTTATGATAAAATTCCCATTCGGAAAATTAATAGCCTTAAATTTGCCCTCTTTCGAGCTCAGCAAAGTAACTCTCTCAGCATTCAAGCTGGTAGCCACCGAGATGAAAATAAAATAACGAAGGAAACTAAAAAAAGAGGGCGTAAATCAGATCTACAAAGAAATATCATTGTTGGAGAAATGCTCATGGAATCCGGAAGGTATCCCAAGCTGACCAAGTTCTACCGGCCGCTTCCCCATAGTTCCTCATGAAGCTAATATCATGGAATGTAAGAGGGCTCAATAGCCCCTCTAAACACCGTATGATTAAAAATATGATTCAGAACTACAGACCAATGATCTTCTTCCTTCAAGAAACCAAATGCAATAGTAATGCTCTTGAGTCTATCCTCACTAAGTCCTGGGTGGGTTGCAGATCTGTAATGGTTGATGCCTCCAGAGCCTCTGGATGGCTTGCTATAATCTGGAATCCACAAGTAATCTCTCTGTCCGACTTCCATGCCTCCCAAAATTTCATCCAATCTACCATTCACGTAGTGGGTTCCAACTCCCATGGACACCTTACCAATGTTTATTTTCCCCAAGATGCTCAACAAAAACTTGCTTTGTTGTCCACACTAGCCGTCCTCAACTCGTCCAGACGCCATCCGCTTTGGATCTATGGTGGAGATTTCAATATGATTACCACCCTAGAAGAAAAATAAGGCGGCAGAATCAGACTTGAGCTGGACAACATTGGCTTCAAAGATTTCATTCAAAGCAACTGGCTAATGGATCTCCCCACCTCCAATGGAATTCATACCTGGACAAAAAAAAGAGGGGGATCATAACATATTTCTTCCAGACTCAATTGTTTCCTAGTTTTAGATAATTCTATTCACTTGGGAGGGGGTTTTCACAATTCAATCTTGCCCCTAGCAGGATCAGATCACTGGCCCATTCTTCTGCAATGGACTCTCCCAGGAGCAACCAACAAAAGACCGTTCCGATTTGAATCCTTTTGGCTTAGCTACCCTAATTTCGAAGAGATGGTAATCACTTCCTAGAATTATTTTCGACCTCCTGAAGGTTCAAAAATGTTCCAATTCCAACAAAAACTCAAACACCTTAAGATCACCCTCAAAAAATGGAACCACGCTAGCTTTGGCAATATCTTATCCCACTAGAAGGAACTTGAACAAAAAATGAGCGAGCTACAACAACACATCACCACTGAGGGAAGATCGGACGCATTTGGCACCAAAAATCACAGATTCATTGGCTAAAATATGGGGAGAAAAATACAAGGTTTTTTCATAGATCCACCTTTCAAAGGAGAATGCACAACAACATCGTCTTCCTAAACAACAGTCAGGGAGAACGTCTTGAGGATCAGGCATATATAGAAAAGGAACTCATCGGGTATTTCAAAAATATTCTACAGGAACCAGCTGGAAATAGACGTCATGCCATTCATACGATCACTTAGCATATACCAAGGCTAATCATTGAGGAACACAATACCATGCTTCTCAACCCTGTTTCTCTTCAGGAAGTTGAGCAGGAAATGGCTCAATTCAAGGATGTAAAGGCCCCTAGACTAGATGGATTCACTTCTTTTGGGAGAAGATCAAATGGGAAGTTTGGGACCTAGTTGAAGAATCTCGCTTTCTGCACTAGATTATTCCCTCCCTCAACACAACATTCCTTGCACTCATCCCAAAGGAGGAGAACTCCAGTATGCTAGACAAGTACAAACCAATTGCTTTATGTAATTTCATTTACAAACTCATCTCCAAAGTTATTGATAATAGGCTCAAACCGCTGCTTCCTCTGCTGATCTCTCCAAAACGGACTGGCTATGTGGAGGGGCGTCAAATACTAGATGGTATCATTCTCACACATGAAGTGGTCCATTCTTTGAAGCATCTCAAGAAGGTATGTATGCTCCTAAAACTAGATCTTTCCAAATAATTTGATAAATTAAGTTGGAACTACATCAATCAAATGCTCCTGGTATTTGGATTTAGCCCAAGTTGGACCAGATGGATCATGCACCTCATCTCAACCCCTCGCTTCTCCATATTACTCAATGGCAACCCCTCTACTCCCTTCTCCCCCACCCGTGGCATTCTTCAAGGGGACCCACTTTCCCCCTTTCTCTTTGTTCTCATGGCAGAAGGGCTGGGTCGACTCATTCAACATGCTGCCTCAATCAATTCACTAAGAGGTCTTTCTCTTCATGATAACCATCCCATCACTCATAAAAAATTTGTTGACGAAAATATGCTTTTCGAACATCCCTCTATGCAAGAAGCTAGCACTCTCAAATCTCTGCTGGATACCTTCTCTGAAGCCTCTGGTACCACTATCAACGCTGGAAAATCTCAATTTTTTTTCTTCAACACGCCAGTCCCCACTCAACGCAATATAGCTTTTCTCCTGGGATTCTCTATAGCTGCTCTCCCCTCTAAATATCTAGGAGCACCTCTCTTTGACTCAGCAATCAAACACACCTCTTGGAGAGAACTCCTTGACAAGCTTGAAGCTTGAATCTCCTCGTGGACCTACAGGTCGCTCAACATTGCCAGCAGACTCATTCTCATAAAATCTGTGCTCCAAGCAATGTCGCTTTATCTTTTCTCCATCCTAGCTGCACCTAAATGGGTTCTAAAACAGATCCGCAATCTTCAACGAAATTTTCTTTGGGGCTCCACTGGGCTTGATAAAAAAAGGGCACTTGTTAAATGGACAGAAGTTTTTCTTCCTAAATCTGAAGGCGGTCTTAGAATAAGAGATCCCCAGCACATCAATGCCACTATGGGAGCTCGAATCTGGTGGAAATGGCTATCTATGCTGCACACTCCTTGGGCTCAACTATGGATCGCCAAGTATGCTACTGGAAGACCTCCAGATGATCTTATCAGAATCTCCCTTGATATCTCTAGTTCTCTCATTTGGAATTATGCGAAACAACACATCACCTTCATTCAAGCTCATAGTTTCTGGGAGATCAACTCGGGTAAATCTGCCAGATTTTGGGAAGACTCTTGGTAGTAATTACCCAAGCTGGCTAATCTGTTCCAAAAACCAAAATGGCAAGCAGTCCTTCAATAATCTGCAAACAATCTAGTCAATTGCTTCTAGCATCAGCAACCAAGTCAAGGCTTTCGTCACTGGACTCTGGTAGCACAATGGCAGGTGAACTGGCAGAAAGAAACCCATGAGGAAATTTACCAAGAACTATGTCGATAAAAAGTCAAATTCTCAACCCTAGAGGACAAGCTTCGGTGGGGGTACAGTCCTCGTGGGTGCTTTACCACTAAAGAGCATACCAGTTGCTCTATCTCACTGTGCCATCTCAAAAGGATAGTCTTTGGATACAAGTTTGGAAACCAGGCATCTGGCCAAAAATTTCCACTTTCCTATGGATCTTAAGAAAGAAGAGGCTTCTCACCTGGGATAGCCTCCATAAAAGAGGTTTCATTGGGCCATCTCGGTGTCCCAATTGCACTAATAATGCTGAGGACATCTCCCACCTTTTGGATACCTGTACAATTTCCAATCAACTATAGGAGAACATAGTTATTTGCTGCAGAAGAACTGGAAGACGCAAGGGAGACATCATCAATACCATCCATCATTGGCCCTCTGAGCCCTTTAAGAGAAATCTGATTAACTCCATTTGGGCTTTGATACCTGGTTTCATCCTCTGGACAATTTGGAAAGAAATAAATAAACAGATATTCAAAGATGAAAGCTCTCCTCTTGACATTCTTTGGTCCAACCTCCATAGCAACCTTCAAGAAACTATTGCTCTCGGGCATTGGCAGGAATCGGGCCTCCCCTCCTCTCCCCCTGAAAGAATTATTTGGGATAATTGGAACTTTTCCATCAACCCTCTTACCCCTCCCCTCCCTAACTTATCCCCCTCATCTTGATTCTCCCAGTTCTTGGACTCCTCCTCTAAACATCACTATTAAGATGAAATTTCATGGCGCTTCCAAAGGTAATCCAGGGAAGGCAGGCTATGGAGGTATCTTCAGGAACGCAGTAGGAAACACTCTTAAAATCTACTTCGGCTTGCTAGGGTGATATTCCAACAATTCAGCTGAATTTGAAGGATTATGGCAGGGTCTCCTTATTTCAGAAGAAGAGAATTTCTTCCCCTTGGAAGTTGAAGGTGACTCTTAGATTCTTATAGAAGCTGCCTTACACATCCAACGTGGCACTCCTGTCTCCAAAGTGGCTACCAGCTGGAGGCTTTTGACTAGGTTGGAGCATGTTGAACATTGGCTCAAAGCTCCCCATGCAATTTCATTCAAGCATATCTGCCGCACTGCAAACAAGGTCACGGATCGCTTAGCTAACAAAGAAGTAAATCAGCAACTCCTCCTCTTCAAAGGCTCTCTCCACAATTCTGATGATTCTTCCCTTATTCATGACTGCACTCTTCTGGTGCACAAGGATCTCTATCCCGGATGCGGGTGATGGTTAGAGGATTTTTTTTGGTAGGCATTGAAGGCGACAGCTGGCCTGGCCACCTACCTACACCTAACCACGATACCTCCACCTTAAAGGCTCTCGTGGTGGCTTGTTCAGTAATCCTCATTCCCTCGTGCTGCAATTACTCAGCCTGCGTTTTGCCTTCAATGGAGACCCACTCCCTTGTTCGCCATTCATTTTCTCTGGCCTTCAATTTGCCTTGGCTCCTTAGCTCTAGTCCGTCATTTCATTTTTGCTTTCGCTTAGCATCCCAGCCCACCAGAGGAGCAGGCCTTCCTTCTCCGCATAGTGAAACTGAGGATTCGGCTCTACACAACCTCCATTCTCAGTATCTGCCGATTATTACTTCGTGGAATTCTTCTCCGCTCTCTACTCAACCCTTCTCGCCCACTTTTTCGGCTTCCCTCTCGTCTCCTTTGGTGTCTAGGCCTCCCTCTCCATCTTCTGACTATCAGCGCTCCCTCTCTGCCTTCAGCCAGTAGAAAATGCTGCGCAAGCATCGTATGAGGTGCAGAAGGGGTGGAAGTGGTAGGGGAGGTGGAGGAAGGGGTAGCGGTGGATCTCATCTGCTCCTCTCTGATAGCGACGACTGTTCTTACCAGCCTTCAACCAGCTTCATCTTCAACAGTGCCTTGGACAAGCCGCGAGTCACAACAACAATTTTGGTTGTTTTTCAGGAGGAAAATTCTGGAGACGTAGCTTCTGGTTCCCGAAAGCGCAGAAGGAAATAGACCATTTTGGTTATGCCTCCTTTGACAACTAGAAAATATACTGCCCTCCCTATTAAATCTTTCTGCCAAACTTCTAGCAGTGCAGGCACTAGCAGCGGCAGCTCTGCACGCGCAGATAAGGAGCTGAATAACACAAGCTCTCCCTCTTCTTTTGAGAACTTAGCCCACCAATCCAAAAAATATGTGGACGACTTGGAAGAATACTACAACTGCCCAATTATGAAAGAGATTCCTCCCCACAACGACAGCTAGCCTGATGACCAGTCTACTTCCTCTTTTTTTGGTATTTTTGTCTATAAATTATTGCAACTTTAGAAACTTTGAATGTATTTGCCCTAGTAGTACTAGTGTTTTCTGCAACTTCAGTTTCTTGGGACAATGTCGGTATGCTAGTTTCTCATTTAAGGGTAGCAATTTTTGGGTCGGTTTCCCAGTTAAGGGCGGCCTCTACTATGTTTTTTTGAATTTTCTTCCCTCCGGAGTTGGCTAGTTTTTCAACCCTGGAGGTGAATCTCGCTATGTACATTATGTTCCATATTAATAGATTAAACCAACTTAGAAAAAAAAAAACAAAACATAAGTGGGAGGGTTTATACATTGTATTTATATAGTTTTCAACCTTTTTTCAATAGTTTAAAAACTATAGGGCGGGATATTTGAATATGGATAGTATTTTAGACCAAAGGGCTTTTTAATTTGGGTTTTTCATTTATGCACATGGGATAATATACTTTGGTCAAAAGTTTATAATAGTGGGATTTTTGGGGTTTATTAGATATAATGGAATTAATAACGAGGAAAGGGTATATCTTAGGCATTTTAATAAAATATGTTAAAGTTAATATGAGAGGGGAGTGAAATGTAAAACAAAGTACACATTATCTCCAAGTTTGTGGAGTACTGAAAAGGTATGATTTTGATGATTACTTTAATGACTTTTTAATACAATTTGTGAACCTTTTGTATCATGGATTTGGAAAGTCATAATGAACTATCACCAAACATGTGAAAATCGATGTGTATAACTTAGCCACTAATAATGGTTATTTTCTATACAGGGAAAGAGGAAAACGAAGGGTTGCTGCTCTAAAGATAAGAACGATGTGGAGATAACCGCTGTTCCTCTGGATGAGAACCAAACGTAAACATAGGGAGACAAGATCAAGGAGAATCGGCTCGGGCAAGAGAGAGAGGACACCAGCCCAGCGCAATAGCAAAGACTGGATGAAAGTTAACTGTTTGGCGAATCCCTCAGGATCGAAGATCCTGAGGGATCGCTGCTTTACTTATCTAATTGCTTGGACATCTCCGCCATCGTTTTTATAAAAGGAGACAAGTACTGTTAGTTTAGGGACAGAGAATGGCGAGATAAGATACGTTTGATGTAATCTTTTGTAAAACATTCAATTTGGTTATTCAGCTTTGTTGAGAACTGGTTCGATGTATTTTTGATCAATGTATTAATGAAAGACTGGTGATTATTCCATCTTCGCATCCGCGTTAACCTAAAGCGGTGTATCCTTGGAGGCTAAGGGCCCGGCCCCGAAGGACACTTGCTTCTGTACCATTACAGCTTCGTTTATGTGTGGTTTGTTCATTTCTGTTAGTTGATTATTTGATATGCTTATACGTTCAGATTACATGCTCTGTTTAAGTTGAATCATTGAAGTTTCTACAGCCAGATTTGTGTGTTAACTCTGCATTGCGTTCTTATTCCTTTCTAGAGTTAATCGCATATCCTTACCGTTAAGCTATAGAGCTGTTTTATTGACATTTGTGTTGTGTGCGTTTCTAATGCATCGGTATTGTTCCATAATTCCCAAACTGTTATTGCTGTTCCATTAATATGATTTGTGTCATTCGCCTTTAGAGTAACAACATGTTCCTTGATTGCAAAGAGTGCATAGATTAAGTTTGAACATAACCCGCGGGACTTAGTATTCATTTGCTGTTCTATTTTGGAGTGCTGTTCCATTTCAGAATTATAGTTTAATCCTTTATTTCCTTTGCTGTTCTATTTATCTGCATTTGATGGTTTGCTGTGAGAGATGATCTAAGACTGTAGTGAGCAGTATCAGTCACTGTTTAGCTCCCAGGCTTGTGATTTATGCTTGAGTTCTTTTTCTATCAGTTTCTGAAGGGATGGTTTATCATTACCGAACCCTTGACTGATGAGTTGTTGAGTTTCCTGAGTGTGTGATTTACTTCTTTAAAGCAATTTGATTTCAGTTAAGCATCCATTTACTCTTGTATTTCTTAAAGCACTGTACTACTAGCATTACTCTGACGAATGAGCCTCGGATTGAGTCACTCCTTGTAATGACAAAACGCTCTCGGGTTGACATATTAATGTGAGGTGAATAGAGGTGAAAGAGACCCTTTTTATAGCTCTACATTTTGGCGCCGTTGCCGGGGAAAGAGTGAAGCCATTTGTCTTTTTCAGAGTAGTGTACAAGCCTGCTAGGGAGGAGTTGGATCCTAAAAACGGAAGGTAAGAACCTACGTGCAGAGCATGTAAAAGACCTGCTCATTATCTGCTTTCCTAACAGATTTGTTTTTGATTGTTCGAATAGAAGTTCGTAGTTTATTTTTGAGTGCATGACTAAGCAGAAAAGACCGGAAAAAAACATCAAACCCCCATCCAAACCTGAAAAAGCTAAGGGGCCGGTGACCCTTGGCCGAACAACCTTCATAGACGAAATCTATAAGAAAACAGAGTCTCAGCCATCAGTAGGTTTCAAGAAAAAAACTTCTAAACCGCCTACTAGTTCCCTTCAGGCCACAGGATCACCATCTGTAGCCTGTGCTGAGGTGCATAGTCAAACTGAGGAGCAGGACTTTCAAGAAGTTGAAAATTCCACTCCAGAATTATTGCAGGAAGGGAACTCTAGCAACTTTTGGGAAGGAGAAGGAGAAACAGGGGAAACTAAGGAACCAAAATCTCCTCTTGAAACAAATCAGCCATTAGATAGCACAGATAAGGGGAGTGCCGCGAAAGTCATTGTTGAAGAGATTCAATCTCCTCAAACACCTGGTATTCCCATTATTCCGGATAAAGGAAGCGCTATTAAAAATATCCCTGTCAAAACCGTTCCCAACCAACCTAGGAATACCCTCCTAGATATCCCAGAAGGTTACTGGCATATATTCGATCCCATGGCTCAAAACCAACCAAATGCTCAAAACCAGCCAAACACTCAAACCTCTACATTACAATATCCTATAGTGGATTCTGCAGCAAATGCACCCATGAAAGCTATCCCTCTTCAGCATATCCCCACATTTCATGGACTCACATCAGAAGATCCGGATGCATTCCTATTCGAATTCGATGTGTTATGTCGGGGGTACGATTACACCACCGATCCCCAAAAATTGAAATTATTTCCCTCTACATTGAAAGGGGCTGCCTTAAGATGGTTTATGGGGCTAGGTGGTGGGGTTATCAACAATTGGGATCAAATGAAAGAATCCTTCTTAAAGAAATACCAGGATTATTGTAGGTCTAGAGAATTAAAAGACGAAATATTTCAAATGACAACCAGACCAAATGAAACATTAGAGGAGTATGTGGAACGTTTTCAGTATAATTTACAAAGATCTCCTTATGCATCGCTACCTTTACCTGATAATGTGTTAAAAACTGCATTAATGAGGGGCATGAAGGAACAATGGATTGAAACATTAAACATTATGGGTAAAGGGGATATTTATCAAGAGAATTTTACTGACATCCTTGACTTATGTATCAGGAGTTCGAGAGGCAGCACAAGAATAAAACCGACAGAATATGATCGGTTCGCAAGAGATAACAAAGTATCAGCAGAAGGAGTAACACGTGCAGAAATTGGAAATTTATTAGAAAATTTTAAAACTGATATTATGGGGACACTAACTACACAAATTGATATTGTGCAGGCTAAACAGAAGCAGCTGGAGGCAGAACAGAATATGGCAATCTTCTGCCCCCGATGCAGAAAAAAACACAGCCACAAGGAGTGTCCTCTGGATAAAGTCCAAACATGCGCTATCTGTACGAAAGATCACCTTACGGAGAGCTGCCCCTCAGTTCCTGGATTGAAAGCGGTATATAAGGAAGCAGAAGAAGAACTAGAATCAGTGAATTCGATCAACCAGCACCGCCCATGGCAGCCAAAACAACCTGGTATGTTTCCGGACCCAACCTCTTTCTTTCAAAACCCACAGTATAATGCTCAACAATATGGTATGTGGCAAAATCAATCTCAAACCCCATTTACAAACTGGTCACCACAATCATTTCCTTCTCCAAATCCATGGCTGAATCAAACAAACCAAACTGGTTGGCCAAATTTCCCTTACACTCCACCATATTGGCAAAATGGCCCATATCCTTCACAATGGACCTCCTCTACTTCACAAAGTTCACCCTGGCAGACAAGTTGGCAAAGACCGATGTACCACCCAGCCGGAACGATTCCGCTCCCTCAACCTACTTTGCCAGCTTTACAACAAAATCCCCAGTCTAACTTGAGGCCGCAACTCCCAGCCCAACCCGATCCCAATCCAAACAACAGGTAGGTCCAATCTATTCAAATCATAGAATCACCAGAACCAGGACCTGATTTAAAAGAGTGCAACGACCTTCAGTTAAGATCTGGGCGTATAATTGAAACTGAGGGAGATAAAACAGTTCATATTGAAGATCAGTTACCCAGAGAACATCAGTCACAACAAGAGGATGTAATTAAGCAACAAACTCATAATCAAGCAACCACATCCTCTCCTCCGTTCCCAGAACGATTAGCCATACCTCGATCCATACAATACCCTGACTTTGACATTCTGGGAGAATTACAAAACTTGTACATAAAAATTCCATTCCTCCAAGCTATTCAAGACATTCCCATATACGCCAAAACCATAAAAGAGTTGTGCATAAAGAAACCAAGGAGGAATATAACAAACAATCCAAGAGTCCAAGTAGTCAGCACCTTATCTGACCTATTGTCGGGAAGAGAAACACCCCTTAAATATGAAGACCCCGGGAATCCAATTATAACTGCTCAAATTTATGGCCAGACCCTGCCTAATGCCTTAGTTGATTTAGGGGCTGCAATTAATATTTTAACAACCACAACTTGCCAAAAGCTCGGCATTACATCTGTAGAACCCACCTCTACTCTGTTAGAACTGGCTGACCGATCTGTGGTTAGACCAGAGGGCACTCTACATGATGTCATGGTCTCTGTAGAATCCTGGGAGTATCCAACTGATTTCCCGATAATTAATCCAAAAACCCGACTTGATGGACACCCGCTAATTTTAGGTAGACCTTGGCTCGCTACTGCCGATGCCTACATTGGCTGTCGGCAGGGAAATATGACCATAACCAGAGGACCAAATAGCAAAAATTTAGTTCTATATCCTCCAGCACAGCCAAGTGTCACAATGATTAAAACGAATAAGCACCCCGTATCATATCTTACTGATAACATTAGATCTCCATTAACTATACAAGAGGCACTCGATTTCAAAGATCAAACAGAAGACGATGCCATTAATAATTTCATTACTCAAACCGAACCTCGCACACAATGTCACATGATAAAAGCAGCATTTGATAATGAATTAGAAGAAGATCCCCTGAAAGATATTCATGATCAAATAATACCTGTCACTTCTGTTGCAAATAGTAAAACTGTGGAAATTGCACCGGGGAAAACTTTAAACATAAATGCTAATCTCACACCGGAACAAGAAACAAAGCTCATCCATCTGTTAACAAAATATCAAGAAGCATTTGCATGGGACTACCCTGATATGAAAGGAATCGACCCCCAGTTATGTACCCATCACATTTACATAGAAAAAGATGCCAGACCTGTGCGTCAGCCGCAAAGGAGACTCAATCCCCATCTAAAAGATGTTGTAAAAACTGAACTTCAGAAACTTTTAGATGTGAATTTTATCTACCCTATCTCTGACAGTAAATGGGTCTCTCCACTTGTGGTGGTACCAAAAAAGAATGGGAAATGGAGAATTTGTGTGGATTATAGGGAACTTAACAAGGCAACACAAAAAGATCATTTTCCTCTTCCTTTCATAGATCAAGTATTGGACACTTTAGTAGGGAAGAAGTTCTTTTCTTTCCTGGATGGCTTCAGTGGATACAATCAGATTCAGATTGCCCCTGAAGACCAGGATAAAACTACCTTTACTTGTCCTTGGGGAACATTTGCCTATCGAGTTTTACCTTTTGGCTTATGTAATGCTCCTGCCACATTTCAGAGGGCTATCCTTAGTATTTTTGCAGATTTAATCAATGATGGACTTGAAGTTTACATGGATGACTTTACACCATACCGAGATGACTTCGATCCAGCTCTAGACACCCTAGAGAAAGTCCTACAACGCTGCATTGTTACTAGGCTTTGCTTAAGCAATGAAAAATGTTTTTTGATGATGACTGAAGGACTTATCCTAGGACACTATGTCTCAGCAGCCGGCATCCAGGTAGACCCGGCCAAAATCCAAATACTTTTGCTTATTCCCACTCCTACTACTCAAACAGAGGTACGCAGTTTTCTTGGATTTTCAGGTTATTATAGACGATTTATAGAGCATTATTTGCACATTGCTGCTCCTTTATATGCACTGACTGGTAACGTTGATTTTCTTTGGACAGACAAATGTGACCATGCGTTCGAGGATCTAAAGAAGCTTGTATCCACAGCCCCAGTCCTTCGAGGACCAAACTGGGACCTACCATTCCAGATATCATCTGATGTCTCAGATACAGCCATTGGTGCAGTCCTTGGGCAGGAAGAGGATAAAAAACCATATGCTATATATTACATCAGCAAAAATTTATCCCCTGCTGAATTGAATTACACTGTTACTGAAAAAGAATTTCTAGCTGTAATACATGCTGTCAATAAATTTAGACATTATATCGCAGGCTACCCTGTTATCTTGTATACAGATCATTCTGCCATAAAATATTTAGCAAATAAGCCTGTCACAAATGCCAGAGTAACTCGATGGTTAATCTTATTGCAGGAATTCGATATCACAATCAAGGACTGTCCTGGCAAAGAAAACCCTGTAGCCGATTTTCTTTCAAGGATACCAAAATCAAGCGATGCAGCAGCAGTGGAAGATCAATTTCCGGATGAACACCTGTTTGCTGTTGCTGTTCAAACGCCCTGGTATGCTGATGCTGCCAATTACCTTGCAGTAGGTAAATTACCAAAACATTTAACTCCTAATGAGCGTAAGCAGATTATTCAGAAAAGTTCTCGATTTTCGTGGATTGGAGGTTATTTGTTTCACACAGGAGCAGACATGCATATCAGGCGATGTGTTAGAGAGGATGAAATCTTTGACATCCTAAAAGCCTATCACGATGGACCATGTGGGGGGCACTTCGCTGAGCGTAGGACTGGACATAAGGTATTGCAGACAGGATATTACTGGCCTACGATCTTCAAAGATGCAAAGAAGTTCGTCCAAGCCTGTGACAGTTGCCAGCGAGCAGGACGACCTGGTCAAGTTGATGAAATGCCTCTGAAACCACAGTTAGTCATTGAACCATTCGAACGGTGGGCTCTGGATTTCGTTGGACCCATCAACCCTTCATCAAATCAAAAAACATATATTCTGGTGGCAACAGAATATGTCACCAAATGGGTTGAGGCAGAAGCATTACCAAGAGCCACAAAGGACTCTGTCATACAGTTCCTGTTTCTTTTATTTGTCCGTTATGGCCTTCCTAGGGAAATAATTACAGATGGAGGACCACAATTTGTTGGGCATAAATTAGCCGCAACACTTAACAATTATCATGTCCAGCATAAGATCACTACTCCATATCACCCACAGGCGAATGGGCAGGTAGAAAGTAGCAATAAGATAATAGAATCAATCCTAACGAAAACTATTGCATCACATAAGCGTGACTGGGCTACCCGACTACCTGAAGCACTCTGGGCCTATCGAACCACATGGAGGAGCACCACTGGTTACTCACCTTATCAACTAGTGTTTGGAAAACAACCTATTTTTCCCATAGAATTCGAAATCCAAACACTGCGTACAGCACAGGAAGTTGGCCTAGACTTAATTGAGGCACAACTCAATCGACTACAACAGATCAATGAATTAGACGAAATTCGACTCTCTGCACTACAAAATACAGCATTAATTCAACAGCAGAGAGCCAAATGGCATGATGCGCTCATTAAGAATAAAGTCTTCCACGAGGGAGACTGGGCTTTGTTATACGATTCTCGGTTTCAGGACTTCCCTGGAAAACTTCAGACTCGATGGTTGGGACCATACGAAATCCAAAAGGTACATGACAATGGAACCCTTACTCTAATCACCATTGACGGTTCTGGATATGCATTCAAAGTAAATGGCCACCGAGTCCGTCTCTATCGTAAACCACTTACTCGGGAATCCTTCTGCCAGCAGCTACGCCGAGATACTGATCTGGAGATCTTAGGAGAGGAAGAGAAATCTTCCTCACCTGTAATTCATTAAGGGTCTATTTCTTTTTGCAATTTGTACATAAAGTTTTTTTGTTTCTGAGTGATTCTTGTACATAAGTTTGATTTGAATAAATTCTTGTCATTTTGCTGTTCCTTTTTTCTTCCACAAAGTTTGATTTTTGCTCTCCTAATAGCATATGTGTGTTTTTATATTGGTTTTGCTTGTTCTGCTGTTCCTTTTCCAAAGGAACAGCATTCGGATCTCTGCTGTTCCTTTTTCAGAAAAACGATATTGTTACGCTTATCGCTGTTCCTTTTGGTTACCACTGTTCCTTTTCTTTCAAAGAAACAGCGTTCTTTTATTTCTGTGCTGACTTTTTCAACGGAATGGCATATTGAGTGTTTAATATGATTGCCGTTCCTTTTCCCAAAAGGAACGGCATTTGCAGTTTTGTTCCTTTTTCTATTATCCATCGTTGTTGCTTTTTCAACGGAACACCATTTGCATACTTTTGATCTCTTTGCTGATTTAAATTGAGGATGCTTTTTCCCGTCTTCTTTCTAGTCTTCAAGCCTCAGCTATGTATTTGTGCGATGAAATATAAAGACACAACATACCGAAATCTGCAAACCATAAATCGCTCTATCTATAAGGCTCTGCATTAATAAGAGGACAGATGGAAAGACAGACTTATTTCTTACCTTTTGTGACATGGTTTTACTAATTTTGCCCTGATTGGTTATCTTTATCATGCTGATTCCCTTAAAAATCTTTTTATTAATATTTGGGAATAAGGGCAAAGAGTTTAAATCTTCCTATTGAGATAATAAGACTTCTTCTACCATTCCTACTCTTAAGGAGTGCTGAACCACCCTTTGTGTATAAATAAGGAAAAAGAAAAAAGCATGTCAAATGTCAAATGCAGGATAGGGGGTCTCATTGAGAGCCAGCCTACCATGATCATGAGGAGGGAAGTGAAGTGGCATTCCCATTCTGGCCACCACACCAGTGATATGGTCCAAAAGGTGTATCAAAATAAACAAACCTTGGAACAGGAGGTCTCATTAAGAGCCGGCCTGCCCACGTTTCGCTCTTTCCTCGTGAATGGCATTATGGTTAACTGGTCACCAAGCCAGCATAATGGTCTACATTCTGACATAATAACAGTCCTAAGTATACACACAGGATAATGGTTCCGGGGGTGAAAAACAACTCTGCCAAGGTTATGGACACCTGTTGGCAGCAGAGTAATGTTAATGGTATCGAAGTCACCTTACTTACGCCAAAAGGTAAGATATTAACACTCTTTTGTTTCTTTATCCTAGGCATTAATCACATGTTATTTCCCGATTTATACACCGCATGAATATTTATCATTACCAATCATGGCAACGGAGGTGACCATGACCGCTTAAGATTGGCGAGTACGATACATGCCTATCCATCAGCCTCAAATTATAACACAGCAGCCTCAAATCATAACACGCGATCCATCCTCCGCCTCGATTTCGGTAATCTGTTGTCCTTTTTCAACATGGCATAAATTCACATGCTGTTCCTTTCTGACTTGATTACAGACTGGGTGCCACTCCATTATTTGCCGGCTGGGACAGCCTATCACACTGCGGGGGGGGGAGGTTAACCTCATCATTCCCTGTATTACGTGTCAATTTATCATTCGGAAAATCTGGTTCACGACGGTTTGGCATGGTTTCACGGCATGGCATATTTTTATTTTTATTTTTTCGCACAAGTTGTTTTTGCTACACTGTTGCATACTCTGTGTTTTCTTTTGCGAAACCCTGCTCTCTGTGTTTCAAACCGGAAACGTTTTTCGCTGTTCCATTTAGAAATCACAGCGAAATCATGGGGGGTAAGGCAATTCGTAGTGAGCCTCAACAGCTAACGATCTCTGCTGCTGCCCGAGAAATCCTGGAAAGGGCAGGATGGTTGAACTATTTCAATCGCTTACAGGAGGGTAATGAGACAGTAGCAATGGAGTTCTTACAGAATTTACAAGAAGACCACTCCATAGTAAGAGGGAAATGCATAGCGGTCACTGATGCCATAATTGCAGAAGTCTCAGGACTACCAGCTACCGGACCGGTATGGACATTCAAAAAGGAACGATTACAGAAGGTCATCGACATCTTCCAGGATGAAGGCCAGCATTTGACAATCAAAGGGAAGGGAATTCTGCCAGCGACCCTAGGCGAACCCTGGACAGAGCTAGCAAGAATAATACAGAGCTACATTACTTGCGAAGGAAGAAAAGACGTGGTAAGACCACGACACCTTAAACTTTTAGCTGTTCTAAAACAAAAATGCTCTGTGAATTTACCGGCACTCTTAAACTCGTTATTGCATGATGCTGTACAAAGTATGAAAAGGGCACAGCACGTAGAGGCAATTGTTAGTCACCACGGGTTAATTCGACTTGTTGTTAGTTATAGTCTTACCCAGCAGCAGAGCAGCTGGGAAAGACTCATTGCACTGATTGAAGGAAGATCGACAGAACCATCCCTGAGACGCATACGTTCTATAAACACACCAGAACAACAGGCAGAACGCAGAGAAAATGTTGCTAGTACATCGCAGCAACCAGAATTACATCAAGAATCCGCAAAGCGAAAGCATGTAGTTGATTCACCCGAGCAACCAGAGGAACCCAGGAAATCAGCTCGGTTAGCTCAGATGAGAGGAAGCATAAACAAACCTAGAAAGTCAGCCCGGTTGGCTCGAATAAGGGGAAGGCTGGAACAGCTTCAGGAAGGCACCAGCCAACCAGTAATAATTGAAGATGAGCAACCCGAAGAAGAAGTACCCGAGCCTGCGGGAACAGAAAAAGAAGCAGAAACTGAACAGGAAGAAGAAATGGGACAGCAGAAGAATAGTCCATTACAGGACTTACTAAGAGAAGATGACCTGGCCGCCATCCTGGCCAATATGAGTAAATACGGTCAACCTTCTAGCTCAGAGAATCCCCACGACCAATTTCAAGAAGAGAACATGCCCATGCATGATGAAGAAGAAGAAAATACCGAACGGGAACAATCTGTTCCCATGTCACAAGAGGAGAATCTAGAGGAAGAACCCCAGGAAAAAGAATCAGAACCAGTTGAGGTACATACACCAGAACCGCCGGAGCAGAGCAGTGAGGAAGAACCTCAGGAGGAAGAGGTAGCAACTGGTCATGATCCAGTTCATCATCAACAGACTGCCGTTCCTTCAAAGGAATCAATGGAAATCAAGAAGTTGAGGAAGGAACGGACTAAACTATTAAACACGATAACACAGCTCAGGCAACAAATCAGGATTTTGAAAAAGAACCAGAAAGTAAAGAGGAAAAAGAGGGCCCGCAAGCAGCCTGTTTTCCAAGACTCGGAGGATCCAACTGCCGTTCCGATTAAGACAGAAAAGGATGATAAGGAAATTCAGACGGAGGCACCACCCTCAGGGGTAATCAGGGTCCTGAACTCTAAACAGCATAACAAGAAGGTTCAGGTAAAACTCCCTGCCTCCACTGATGCATGGAAGAAAGACCCAAAGACAAAATCCTTGCACAAGATGGTGAAACAAGCACAGCAGGAAATGGAGCAACTTAAAGAGAAAACGGTCCCCCTAGAAAAGTATGAAGAGTTGCAGCAACAACTAAGAGATGTCAGTCAATCTAAAAGACAGGTTTTTGAAGGATGGATGAAGGAACAAGAGGAAGTCACACAGGTAACTTATAAACTAGATACTACTATCAAACAGATGAATGACTTGTGTTCTTTATATAATAATGTTTTAGCATGTAGGGCTCCTGCTAAAAACTATGCTCTGTTCCTATTAGAACGGTATTTGCAATTACAAATAAAAGCTGTTAAGGCAGGCACACCCATACAAATCAACAATGTCAATGATTTTATAGACTGTTGTAGACATTATGGAGTAAAAGTCCAGAGGTTGTTGTGTGAACTCTATTTACATGACCTTGTGCTAAGTCAGGAGACTGAATTGAACCCTGGTCCCTCCATTGGTGATATTCAATTCCAAGCATTCATTTCATTCGGGGCTAACCAGATTAAGTGGCTGAAAGCCTATGATACCTTCCAGAGTCAAGAAAATGGTCTAGATTTAAGAGTTAGGGCTGAGCCTAGGAACCCAGTACAGTTATGGACAGCTCATATAAACCACATAAGGACTCCAGGTGTTATTGTAACATTAGGGCCTATGCATGAGGCACTTATTCAAGAGGGTTTAGAGTATTTCTTTTCCATTAAGGACTTGGCCACTAATGCAGCCAAATTTCGATATCGAATCTCTGATCCACACATCCAGCTCAGAGAGCCATTTAAGTATGAGAACTTTGAGTTAGCTGCTGACCGTTTGAATCTCTATGGCCAGAGCCTTCTGAAAGCAGGGTCATCTTGGTTAGGATGTAGATTTCGCGCTCCAATTATTTGGCATCCAGCACATGGATACCAGGCCCTGTATGATATGCCTGAGGGGCAAGCAGGTCAGTTCTTTGATTATTTAATCACTCAACATGGTTGTAGGCCTCCGCATGAAACTCCTTCTCCAGCAGACTCTCTCACTGCATTACATGTCAACTACAATGTTTTCATGAGGACATGAAACAAGGTAAGCAGGGGGGTGTGTGGAGTACTGAAAAGGTATGATTTTGATAATTACTTTAATGACTTTTCAATACAATTTGTGAACCTTTTGTATCATGGATTTGGAAAGTCATAATGAACTATCACCAAACATGTGAAAATCGATGTGTATAACTTAGCCACTAATAATGGTTATTTTCTATACAGGGAAAGAAGAAAACGAAGAGTTGCTGCTCTAAAGATAAGAACGAAGTGGAGATAACTGCTGTCCCTCTGGATGAGAACCGAACGCAAACATAGGGAGACAAGATCAAGGTGAATCGGCTCGGGCAAGAGAGAGAGGACACCAGCTCAGCGCAATAGCAAAGACTGGATGAAAGTTAACTGTTTGGCGAATCCCTCAGGATCGAAGATCCCGAGGGATCGCTGCTTTACTTATCTAATTGCTTGGACATCTCCGCCATCGTTTTTATAAAAAGAGACAAGTACTGTTAGTTTAGAGACAGAGAATGGCGAGATAAGATACGTTTGATGTAATCTTTTGTAAGACATTCGATTTGGTTATTCAGCTTTGTTGAGAACTGGTTTGATGTATTTTTGATCAATGTATTAATGAAAGACTGGTGATTATTCCATCTTCGCATCTGCGTTAACCCAAAGCGGTGTATCCTTGGAGGCTAAGGGCCCGGCCCCGAAGGACACTTGCTTCTGTACCATTACAGCTTCGTTTATGTGTGGTTTGTTCATTACCGTTAGTTGATTATTTGATATGCTTATACGTTCAGATTACATGCTCTGTTTAAGTTGAATCATTGAAGTTTCTACAGCCAGATTTGTGTGTTAACTCTGCATTGCGTTCTTATTCCTTTCTAGAGTTAATCGCATATCCTTACTGTCAAGCTATAGAGCTGTTCTATTGACATTTGTGTTGTGTGCGTGGTATGCTTTTGATGACTATTTCAGTGGCTTTTTAATAGAATTTGTGAACCTTTTTGTATCATGAATTTGGAAAGTAATAAGGAACCATAACAAAACATGTGAGAATTGATATGCAAGACTTAGCCACTGATAATGGTTATTTTCTGTACAGGAAAAGGAGAAAACGAGGAATTTCCGTTCCAAAGGAAAGGACAAAGTCGAGATAACTGCTGTCCCTCTGAACGAGAACCGAATGCAAACAAGGCTAAATAGATTACAGCAAATCGGCTCGGAAAAGAAGGAGAAGACACCAGCTCGGCGCCAAAGAAAGGAAAGGATGAAGAATTAACAGTTTGGCGAATCCCTCAGGATCTTCGATCCTGAGGGATCGCTGCTTTATTTATCATGTTACTTGGACATCTCCGCCATCACCTTTATATAAAGGGACAACACTGTTAGCTTGATAGATAGGATACGCTTTTATGTAATTTTCTGTAAAACATCAACTTTGATTATTGAGTCTCGTTGAGAACTGGTTCAATGTATTTTTGACCGATGCATTAATAAAAGCTTGGTGATTATTTCATCTCTGCGTCTGGATTAACTTAAAGCGGTGTATCCTTGGAGGCTAAGGGCCCGGCCCCGAAGGACACTTGCTTCTGTACCATTACGACTTGACTTTTGTGTGGTTTGTTTATCATTGTTATTTGGTAATTTGATATGCTTTATAAGTTCATATTACATGCTTTGTTAAAGATTGAATCATTGAGGTTTTTTACAGATAGAATCGTGTGTTGACTCCGCATCAAGTTATTAATCCTTTCAAGAGTTAATTGCATGTTCTTACTGTTTTGTTACAGAGCTGTTATACTAAACGTTCGTGTTGTGCGCGTTTCTGATTTATCAGTACTGTTCCATAATTCATTAATAGTTATTGCTGTTCCATTAGTGTGATTTGTGTGAATTGCTTTTAGAGTGAAAGAATGTTATTTGATTGCAAAGAATGCATTTGAGTTAATAGATTAAGTTTGGTTACAACCTGCGGGACTTAGTTATTCAATTGCTGTTCCATTTTAGACTTGCTGTTCTATTTCAGAATTGTTGTTCAATCCTTTATTTGCTTTGCTATTCCAT